>JAFMSR010000012.1:17417037-17564043 GCA_022818135.1 Saxidomus purpurata | reverse complement strand
ACACTTGTTTTTCCTTCCTCAGAATAAGAGCTGCACGATTTTACCGTGCTCTTTGGGGCAAATCAAAACAATTTAGTTGCTTGTTATCCACAACCGTTGTAGCAATCTTGTAGAATATTGAGAAAAATCTATTGTCTTTGGTCTAAGTTAGCTAGATCACTGAAATCAGTTGTCTTTGAACTTTCGTAGACAACGGCTAGCTACTCATGATCTGTCCTTTACATCTGGAGCAATAATATCAATTATATTCGTCCCAGTTTACATGCAGGCATATTTTATAACAATTTCATTCTTCTATTCTTTTCAGAGTAATAGATCCAGCAAAGAATATGTGGCTACTTTGATGTGTTTATGAAAAAGAGACAGTGGTTGGTGATGCATATTCGCTCGCACAATCAATTTCAAACAATCAAGACAATATTCCACTACATCGTGCTCTGTCCCCATTGTACTTTGGCAATATTTTGAAATTGAGATTGAAGGATTATAGTATATTCGATCTTGGAACGAAATGTTACAAACTTTCAAGAAAAAATTTATGTTACAAAACATTTGAAACATCATTCGAATTTGAAAATTATTTAGAGTATTACTGACTCATCTTGCTTTGTCACTATGTCATTTTAGATGTCAGAATAATAAGCTGCCAATCGAAAAAGGAATATTCTTTAATATTGAGTACAATGATAGAACATGTTATCTATGTAATAATACTTCAAGAAGTTCTTTACTGGAGGAGTTCATTACATTCTGAATTGTCCGTTCTTTAATTCAGACAGAAGGAAATACATACCTGATGGTTTTCGAGTATCAAATGAAGTGTTTTACAACGATTATTTCAAAGCTGTGCTAAGACTCTTCTCAAGAAATTGGCATTATTTGTAAGGAAAATTATAAGTAATTTGTGACATGAATAGCACTGCAACACTTATAAATAGTATCTGATATAGATTCGATTGTTTTATATACAGTATGCTATTTGTTTGTTAACTTACGTTAGCTTTATAAGGCCAGTGCCTGTATGTATGGGCCTAGTTCTAAATAGAATAAATTGAAAATAAAATTGAGAAATTGTGTATGGAAAGCTTGTTTGACGATGGAGAAAATGATGATGAACACATAGATTCTCAATGAACTCTGGTTGCTATGGCAACAAATGGGAAAAACTTTAAAAATCTTCTCTGAAACTACAAGTCCTAGAGCTTAGATATTTTGCATGTAGAAATGCCTGGTGGACATTTACCAAGATTGTTCAAATTATGATGACCCTGGGTAAAAATTAACCCTTCCCGGGAGGAGGAGGGGCAAGGTCACTTGATTTCACAGGCAGACTTAGATATTTGGAATGTTACTTTGCATTGTGTAGTGGACCTCTATGAATTATGTTAAAATCATGACCTCTTGTATTATCGCCAATGATAGTCAGGTGAGCGATATAGGGCCTATGTTTTGAGGATAATTTGACTTTGCCCTTTGACCAACTGACACCAAAAACAATATGGATCATGTACATGTTGCAGTGAACCTTCGGAGCAAGTTTGATGAAAGTTGAAAAAAAATCTCACGGTGATCACTGCAGCCTAGACCACTGATCAATTGGTGGATCATCTACACGTTACAGGGAACCTTTTGAGCAAGTTTGACGGCAGTTGAACAAGAGGGCCATTATGGCCCTATATCCATTTATCCTTCACCGGAGTACAAGTCTACTTGCCTGATGGGTGTGGTCAATTTTCTACCAGTATTTCTACAATTTGTCATGTTTTATAAAGTGCGTTTACTTTATTATCACTAAAACGAATATAAACATACATACTTTTTAAGTCCATTGAATTTTGTATTTTAAATCTTAGATACTTTAAAGTGAAACAGTGGTGCATCAAATAAATTACAAAATCTACAACTTGTAGAAAACTTTTTTTTTAATTTGTATCTAAAAATGTGTTTTACTTTAACTTATTTGCCCTGAAAATTTAATCTCATTATCTTGTGTTGTTTTAAAGTTATAACGAAAGGCTGTTGGTAGCGTTAGAAAAGTTGTTAAAGCCCCCAAACTTCGTAGAGGGGATATAATAATTTTTTCTGAACATTAACAGTGTAGAGATTGTCCCCATTTCTATTGAAACCATAATCATGTATCCATGACAACGTTGTGTCTGTGAAACCATATACTGTGACACTGCAGCATGGGAGATTCTTCTCTTTCATGGCTGAAAATAAGAAAAGACTAGGTCACTAATTATTGTACTGAATACAACTAAAGCTTTCAGATGGAGGTGTTTCAAAATCTAGCATAATGAATGATGACAATCCTTTTCTTTGTTTGGGTCAAAAACAAATATAGAAGTGGTATTCAGAGGTCTTTCCCTTAGTACTAAAGTTGCAAATAGTAATGACAGTACAAAATACACACCAGTCACGAAATAGTTCCTAATATATGATCCAATTCAGCAAAAATGTGATGACCATCTATAATTATGGGAGTAAACATGAGCTGTCCCTGTAAGTGACGAATGCTCTAAGAGGTATCTCACAGTCTGTGTCCTCTCCTTGTGCTCAACAATTGTGCCATGTTATTTTCCAGCTTTGAACCAGCCGTGATAAAATGGTTTGTAAAAAACATCTGACCTTTTCTAGTGTACAGTTAATGTATCGAACCTTAAACCATTCGTACACAAGAAATGTTTTGCTAGGGAGTTACTTTCTTAATTTGTACTCGTTCAAAGATGTCATATAGCTGTATAATGCTAGAACACACGCAAAAAAATATACAAGACGTGGTATATTACATTTAGTACTCAAAATAAACGATTTCGTAACATGGTTCATACAGAAGTTCCAAGAAAAAATCCAAGTACTTTTCAAGGACTTTTTTCTAATTTTCAAGGACTAAAATGATGAGGAAAATCCGACATCACAACGGGATACAATTATATCAACTGTAGTTTAAATCATATTTGGAACACTCTGCAATATGTATCTTCGTTATTCAAATTAATATCAAGCAAAATTCATGTTGATAATCTCAATATTTACCTTTTTTCTACTGGAAAGATTTGTACATTGATAACAGTGTTACACTAGTGTCTTGTCCATATATGAACTATTTATACCACAAGTATTATGATGCATAAATTTTAAAAGCAGACACTAACATTTGAAGTATCACTATCAATCAATAGTGCTGAACTTATCAATTAAGTTATTATAACATCTCTCCAAAGCATCTCGAGGTTCATCACTGTTCTGAGAGGCAGTAGTTACATTGTTATTCAAATCTGGAGTTTTTGTCTCGAAGAACGACTGGAACGTTTATTTGTCAGAATATGTTTATGCTTTTCTCCTTCTATATACCACACTAATAAGCATGTTGTTTGTAATTGTTCGTGAACTAAACTAGAACTGTCACAAGAGTGACGAATTATACCCCCACAATACAGCTTTGTCACAGAAGTATGGCAACCATAAGAAAGGAATGGCCACAAGGACATAGAGTTGAGTTATTATACAATAACTTGTGTAAATGAGACCTTGACCTTTGACCTACTGACCCCAAAGTCGAACTTGACCTGTATTTCATGATGTTACAGCTGTGTACCGAAAATTATTTAAATCGGTCAAGCCTTTCATGAGTTGTCATCCAGAAACTGTTTTACATTACAGTTCAGTCACTGTGACCTTGACCTTTGACCTACTGACCCCAAAGTCGAACTCGACCTGTATTTGATGATGTTACAGCTGTGTACCAAAAATTATTTAAATCGGTAAAACCTTTCATGAGTTATCATCCGGAAACTGTTTTACAGTTCAGAGTCACTGTGACCTTGACCTTTGACCCCAAAGTCGAACTTGACCTGTATTTCATAAAGTTGCACGTGTGTACCAAAAATTATTTAAATCGGTCAAGCCTTTCATGACTTATCCGGAAACTGTTTTACATTACAGTTCAGTCACTGTGACCTTGACCTTTGACCTACTGACCCCAAAGTCGAACTTGACCTGTATTTGATGATGTTACAGCTGTGTACCGAAAATTATTTAAATCGGTCAAGCCTTTCATGAGTTATCATCCGGAAACTGTTTTACAGTTCAGAGTCACTGTGACCTTGACCTCTGACCCCAAAGTCGAACTTGACCTGTATTTCATAAAGTTGCACGTGTGTACCAAAAATTATTTAAATCGGTCAAGCCTTTCACGAGTTATCATCCGGAAACTGTTTTACAGTTCAGAGTCACTGTGACCTTGACCTTTGACCTACTGACCCCAAAGTTGAACTTGACCTGTATTTCATAAAGTTGCACATGTGTACCAAAAATTATTTAAATCGGTCAAGCCTTTCATGAGTTATCATCCGGAAACTGTTTTACAGTTCAGAGTCACTGTGACCTTGACCTTTGACCTACTAACCCCAAAAATTATTCGAAAGGGTAAAGTCGTTCACGAGTTATCATCCGGAAACCATGAAAACCAACAGACCGACCGACAAACAAACCGACAAGCTCACTCCTATATACCCCCCCCGCACAAACTTCATTTTGTGGGGGTATAATTATAATAACATTAGTAAACTAATATAAGCAGAAACTCGAAAGAGCAGTTTGCTAAAATTAATTGTGTATATAACCTAGGATGGCCTATAAAGCACTGAAGCTTATTTCCGATAAGGTCCTGAAAAATGCCTTGTTGATAAACAAAAGGGCAATGATGACCCTATATTGCTCACCTGAATACAAGTCGACTTGCCTGATGGGTGTGGTCAAATTTGACCAAAGAGGTATGATTTGAACAAAGTAGGTGGAAGACCACAAGACAATGTTACATTCAAAATAGGTTTTCCTATATATGTCTGTAAAACCCTTGGGCAGGGCCAATATTGACCCCATTGACCCCAGGGGTATGATTTGAACAAACTTTTAAGAATTCTACTAGGCAATGCTACATGCTAATTAACTAAGCTCTAGGCCCTGTGGTTTCAGAGGAGAATTTTAAAATTTTTCCTATATAAGTCTGTGTAAAATCAAGTGACCCCCTGGAGGTGTCAATTTTGACCTGAGGATCATAATTTAAACAATCTTGGTAGAGGTCCACTAGACAATGCTACATGCCAAATATCTAAGCTCTAGGCCTTGTGGTTTCAGAGAAAAGGATTTTTAAAGTTTTTCCTGTATAAGGCTACGTAAAACCAAGTGACTCCGGTGTAGGGTAAATTTTGACTCGGGTGTCATAATTTGAACAGTCTTGGCAGAGGTCCACTAGACAATGCCACATGCTAAATATTTAAGCTATAGGCCTTGTGGTTTTAAAAGATTTTCCTATTGGTAGAGGTCCACTAGACAATGCCACATGCTAAATATTTAAGGTGTAGGCCTTGTGGTTTTAGAAGATTTTCCTATTGGTAGAGGTCCACTAGACAATGCCACATGCTAAATATTTAAGCTATAGGCCTTGTGGTTTTAAAAGATTTTCCTATTGGTAGAGATCCACTAGACAATGCCACATGCTAAATATTTAAGCTATATAGGCCTTGTGGTTTTAAAAGATTTTCCTATTGGTAGAGGTCCACTAGACAATGCCACATGCTAAATATTTAAGCTATAGGCCTTGTGGTTTTAAAAGATTTTCCTATTGGTAGAGGTCCACTAGACAATGCCACATGCTAAATATTTAAGCTATATAGGCCTTGTGGTTTTAAAAGATTTTCCTATTGGTAGAGGTCCACTAGACAATGCCACATGCTAAATATTTAAGCTATAGGCCTTGTGGTTTTAAAAGATTTTCCTATTTGTTGACATAGTAACCAGAGTTCTGCATGGAATGGTACTATTTGAACAACTTTGATAAAGCTTCATGCAAGGAACATCCCTACAAAGTTTCATCAACATTGGTGAAGTGGTTTCAGAGGACATTTGAAGGAAATGGTGGATGGACGGACAGACAGAAGGACTGACAGACTGTCAACTCTTAGGTTAAAGGGCTGAAAGCCAAGGGGCTTTTGAGTGAGGGCCTTTTGTCCCAGTTATAGGGCCAAGCGTGTCTTCGCCGGGTAGAATCAATTTTGACCCATGAGTCATAATTAGATCTTGGTAGAGGTCCACTAGGTAGGTCCACTAGGTAATGGGTAATGCTATATGCAAAATATATAAGCTCTAGTCCTTGTGGTATCAGAGAAGATTTTTAACATTTTTACTATTTCTTGCCATGGCAACCAGAGATCTACATTGAACGAAGTTCTTTGAACTATTAGTATGAGTAGAATTGGTGAAGAAATTCAGGTGATATGTGTAAAAATGGTAAAATATTGCAATTTTTGATAAATCAAGGGCCATAACTCTAGAACTAATCCGATCAAGCCTATATTTGAACTCATCTGAGATTGAATGGTCATTCATATTCTCTGTAAACATGATAAGGAATAGTGAGAAACTGATGGTGCTAGAGTGTAAACACAGTTACATGTTGCAAATTTTGTTAAATCAAGAGCCATAACTCTGGAAAAACTACCGGTAATCTGATCAAGCCCATAATTGAAAGTTTTTAAAGTTTTTCCTGTATGAGCTTATGTAAAACCAAGTGACCCCCATGCGGGTTCAATTTTAATCCGGGGTTCATAATTTGAACAATCTTGATAGAGGTCCACTAGCCAATGCTACATGCTAAATATTTAAGCTCTAGGTCTTGTGATTTCAGAGAAGATTTTTAAAGTTTTTCCCATTTATTGCCATAGCAACCAGATGTCTTTGAACAACTTTGAAAGAGCTTCATGCAAGGAACATCTTGCAAAGTTTCATCAAACATTGGCCAAGTGGTTTCAGAAGAGATTTCTTTTGAAGGAAATGGTGGATGGACAGATGACAGATGGAATGCGATCCGAATAGCTCACTCAGGCACTTAGTGCCGGGTGAGCCAAAAAGGTAAACCAGAATAAAAAAGACACTGTGGATGGACGTCAAGGTTATACAATAGTGGAATTTTATATACTAAAAGTGGATATATTATTAAAACAGACATGTGCAAAGCAATATAGAGTAGCATGTCAAAATGGGATATAATAATTTGTTTAATGCTTTGATAAGGTCAAAAACGAAAGGTCCAATAACTTCAAATGCAATACTCTTGTCCCCTTTTTTACCTTTTCATTTTGTAATTAATATACCGGAGAAAGTAATATTTTATCAGGGAGTAGCATGTTGATCAGAACTAAGTCAATGTCGGGCTACACTTGCTGCCAAGGCTACATGACAAAACAAAATCCAGTTTACAGAGTCTAGTAAAGGAGTTTTTCGACAAAACCATCTATGTTACAGGTACAAGTCAAATAAGAGCAGTTTAAAAGATTTATTAAACAAGAGGGCCAAGATGGCCCTATACATCTTTGTAAAACAAATGCCCCCCCCACACACACACAGGGAAAGGCCAATTTTGACCTCAGGGGCATAATTTGAACAAACTTTGAAGAGGTCTACTAGGCAATGCTACATGCCAAATATCTAAGCTCTAGGCTTTGTGGTTTCAGAGAAGAAATTTTTTTAAGTTTTTCCTATATTAGCCTATATAAAACTAAGTGACCCCCGTGCGGGGTCAATTTTGATCCAGGATCATAATTTGAACAAGAGGGCCAAGATGGCCCTATATCGCTCACCTTGGTACAAGTCCACTTGCCTGGTGGAAGATCACTAGATAATGTTATATACCAAAAAGGTTTTCCTATATACACCTTTGTAAAACAAGTGACTCCCCCCCCCCCCCCGAGCAAGGTCAATTTTGACCCCAGGGGCATAATTTGAACAAACTTTGAAGAGGTCTACTAGCCAATGCTACATGCCAAATATCTAAGCTCTAGGCCTTGTGATTTCAGAGAAAAAGATTTTTAAAATTTTTCCTATATAAGCCTTTGTAAAACTAAGTGACCCCCGGTGCGGGGTCAATTTTGACCCGGACGTAATAATTTAAACAATCTTGGTAAGAGGTCCACTAGCCAATGCTACATGCCAAATATCTAAGCTCTAGGCCTTGTGGTTTCAGAGAAGAAGATTTTTAAAGTTTTTCCTATATAAGCCTATGCAAAACTAAGTGACCACCCCCGCAGGGCCAATTTTGACCCGGGGATCATAATTTGAACAATCTTGGTAGAGAACCACTAGACAATGCTACATGCCAAATATCTTAGCTCTAGGCCTTGTGGTTTCAGAGAAGAAGATTTTTAAAGTTTTACCTATATACGCCTATGCAAAAACTAAGGGCCCACCCGTGCGTGGTCAATTTTGACCCGGGGGTCATAATTTGAACAATCTTGGTAGAGGTCCACTAGCCAATGCTACATGCCAAATATCTAAGCTCTAGGCCTTGTGGTTTCACAGAAGAAGATTTTTAAAGTTTTTCCTATTTGTTGCCATAGCAACCAGAGTTCTGCATGGAATGGAATTCTTTGAACAATTTTGGTAGAGCTTCATGCAAGGAACATTCCTGCATAGTTTTATCAACATTGGCCTAGAGGTTTCAGAGGAGATGTCATTTGAATCAAAATGTTGACGGACGACAGACGATCATTGATCAGAAAAGCTCACCCTGGCGTAGCCAGGTGAGCTAAAAATCTTGGTAGAGGTCCACTAGCCAATGCTACATGCCAAATATCTAAGCTCTAGGCATTGTGGTTTCAGAGAAGAAGATTTTTTAAGTTTTTCCTACATAAGCCTATGCAAAACTAAGTGACCCCCCATGCGGGGTCAATTTTGATTTGGGGGTCATAATTTGAACAATCTTGGCAGCGGTCTACTAGCCAATGCTACATGCCAAATGTCTAAGCTCTAGACCTTGTGGTTTCAGAGAAGAAGATTTTTAAAGTTTTTCCTATATAAGCCTATGCAAAACTAAGTGACCACCTGCGCGGGGTCAATTTTGACCCGGGGTCATGATTTGAATAATCTTGTTAGAGGTCCACTAGACAATGCTACATGCCAAGTATCTAAGCTCTAGGCCTTGTGGTTTCAGAGAAGAAGAATTTTAAAGTATTACCTATTTGTTGCCATAGCAACCAGAGTTCTGCATGGAATGGAATTCTTTGAACAAATTTGATAGAGCTTCATGCAAGGTACATCCCTGCAAAGTTTCATCAACATTGGCCCAGTGGTTTCAGAGGAGATGTCGTTTGACGGACGGACGGAATGCAATCCTAACAGCCTACACTGGCACTTTGTGCCAGGTGAGCTAAAAAAACACAACTTGAGATCAACAATTCAAAATAGTGCTGCAAATTACTGATGCTATCTTACACCCAACCGGTCTATGTCTGTAAACAAAGGGTTTTATATATCAAAATGTTCGTTAGAGTCTCTAGATTTCAGAGCTGCATGTTGCAGTTGCCAAAGCTGTGGTGCATTGTCGCTATTCAAAATGGCCACCAAGATGGCCGCCAAATTGTTGAAAATTTTGTGTGTATATGAAATATCATTTCAACATGGAGAAAATTGAAACGAAAAGCAATTTGGGATATATATGTTTTGTAAAATGTTATGTTAAGCAAGTAAGAACTTTGATTTTTTGTTTATGGATAGATTAGGTCTCGCATACGATAAAAAGGGAGATAATTCAACACAAAAGACACATTTTTGGGGGCAATTTTACATACTTCTTTTATTTTACCATTTTAATGATAGACAATATCATTTTAGTTTTACATACTGAATAAATAAGAGTTAACTACATATTATAACAAAATAAATATTCACTCTTTTATATGTAACAGAACTGGACAGCGATGGATATTCTAGCTTGTCACTAAAATGGCAACCAAATTATTGACTATTTTGTAAATATATGTAATATATCAATTCAGCACACAGAAATATTATAAAGAGATAAAATTCCAATACATACGTTTTGTAAAGAATGTTTAGTAAATAAAAAAGGATCTTCTTTTTTCCAATTTTAAGGTGAAAACCTCTCTCATACTAGATAAAGGGAGATAATTCAACATTAAAACATACAGATTTTTGTGAAATTTTACATACTTCTATTATTATACAATTTTAATGATCAACACTGTCATCTTCAAGTTCTTAATATGAAAAGAATTTTTTTTTCACCAATTATAACTTAATTATTATGCATTTTGAAATACAGAATTATTGTTTATGGTAGTTATTCAAGATGGTTATTATGGCTACAACAATATAAAAAGTATATAAATGCATGTATATTTGTTGCATCGTTTCACCATGAGGATATCTTTCACTGAAGAGCAGTTTGTCAGGTATATGTTTTGTGAAATTTAAATATTCAGTTTAACTGTGAAAAAAAGCTTCATACATGTAACGGGAAAGGGAGGTAAATAAACACAAAAAAAATGAAAATGCGCAGTTCAATTTACGTGTGACAACAATTAATTTGTAAACATTATAAAATAAGTAAGAATTTGGTTCCCTTTGTAATATGGAATAAACGTCCACTTCTCCTATGCAACAGTATACATGATAAAGAAATTCTAATTAATTATTCAGCAACGTGTACATGTTTGTTTCTAATACAAATTAATATTTACTTTTATTTATGAGTGATATACCGGTTAGTATATCGCTGTGTGGAGTTTAGATGCGTAGTAATCTTATCACGAAGGCCGAAGGCCTGAGTTATTAATTACGAAGCATCTAAACGACAAACAGTGATATACTAACCGGTGCAACACTCAAAAGTAAAATTTATTTCCATACTTACACGTTAATTTAACCAAAACAATGTGCAGAGGGGTACTATTTGCTGCGCTAACATGAAGTCAACTCTGAACTTGTAGTAAATGTATTCCGTGTAATTCCCTTAAAGTTTGGCTGTTCATTTTTACTCCTTCATTAAACGCTATTCGTCTTATTTTGTTTTGCTGATATTGCAGGCGTTTAACATCACGTGACTTCATTTAGAACAATGCCATTCCATATGTTTTAGCGCATGTACACTCGTAAATGTTGCGTAAAATTAAACGGGAGGGAATTTGAGCAATACAAATTATTTCCGGACGCCTGGAGTGATATACTTTGTAAGGTATATCACGCTCAAATCCTTCTTTGTGTATATAGGAGAAATTTTCAATAGTGTTAGAATCATAAATAGAATCACAAATTTCAATACAATTTTCTGCATTATATAACATTGAAAAGTAATATAGTTATTACATTGTAATTGAAATATTAAGTAGTTATGTGTAACAATGGTTTAGTCACAAAATGATATATGAATGTGCTATAAATGATACTACAGATGGATGTAGAAGGATATAAGCTTAAACAGATAACTGTTACAACATAATTTTAACTGATACAACATAATTTTAATCATCAAATTCTTGATCAGCAAATCTTGCCCTAACAACTAACCAGTGTATATACACATTCATACAAATGGTACCCATGCAAACATCAAAGCAGCTTGATTCACAGATGTGTGAATATACCTCATTTAATAATTTGAGGAAGGAAGCGCTAGTAAATCAATACATCCAAGAAATCTTACCCTTACTGAAAATAGTTTTGTTTTACATTGAGTAGTGTCTTACTGCTATGGATCGTACGGCATACATAATCTTCCAGAATCAACACATTTTGGATATTAATACCGAGAGTTCAACGCGACATTTGTGGAGAAAGTTGTTACTGCTTTAAGAGTCAGCAACCATGCTAACACGCCTGTTCATGTGAATCAAGCTGCTTTGATGTTGCCACAATCGGAGGCACAATGTTTTAATGTTAAACAAAAGGGCTGGAGTCAGTGTTGATGGTGTATTGTCGCCTACTCTCTTCTTTTAATAAATGACTAGGTGTCTGATCTTCTAAGCGGAGTCAAAGCGGCCCTCTATAAAAACAACCTCGTGTTTTGATGTTCAGAGTATGCATCAACTGCTACTTTAAGGATGCAGCAAGTTGCAGAGTGACGTGCTTTCAACACGGACAGAAGACCGGTGCGTACAGGTAAAACTCCAGTACATCTATGCATACTGTCATTTAAGCATTAGTGGCATTCCTCTGACTGAAGTGGAAGAGGCTGCATGCGTAGGTGTAAACTTCGGCAAGCTTACATGGAAGCCCCATCTGGCAAAAACTGAAACTAGGGCCCGTCGAAAGCTAGCAATACTACGTAAGTTAGCTGGCAAGTGAGAGGATTCTGAAAACTGTATACTTGGGTATTCTTGCTTGACCATCCCATGAACAAAGCAATGGGGCCCAAACAAAATAATTGCATGAAAAGAGGAAGCTTTGTCCTTAATTCAAAGAAGCTGACAAAAGCAAACGTTGTCTATCTTGGGACACCAACTATTCTCTAGACAGGTCGGCACTGCCAGAGCCATGGAGGTATGACATGTCAAACGTCAGTATCTGCACTAAAGAACCTGGTTTCCAATCGGGTATGAAATATGAAAATAAAAAACATCCATGACACAAGCCATGATCTCAGAAGATTATCTATCAGAGACAGGGACCCATGTGAACACAGACAGCTCTGCTACAGCTGCTATTCACGATATCATACACACGGCTGGTGGGTCAGAGACAGTTAGCATACCAACAGGCAAACAGTGTACCAACTACAAAGCAGAGGTAGAAACAATCATACAGGCATCGAAAACTATGGAAGAGTAAAAAGAGGGCTGTCAAAAGATAGTCATTCTAACAGATGCTCTATCATCCTCGGAAGTCTTGGCTAATGCGAAATTGCCATCCCTTGCCGAAGAATTTAACATGCTCAGCGAGAAGCGGAAAGTGTCCATTTAATAGATACCTACATACTGTGGTTTTCATGGTTATGGGATGGCAGACCAATTGACAAAAAAAGGAGCTAGAGAGAACCAGCTACTCAACAGAGTCACTTATGAAGAAAAGCTCACGGTGGATAAGCCTCTTACAAGAGCGAAGACAGACATAAAGGTAACTACCATCTATTAGACAGACGGAAACAAGGCATTCAATTCAGGTATCTTACAGGACACAACAGGCACAATGCTCATAAAAGATATGTATGAAAAAAATTAAGATGTTCTCAATATTAAACTGTTGAAGAAGTTCGACATATTTTATAAAAAGAAGTAGATACTGTACAAAAGTAGAATGGCAACAAGTCTATGGTTCCAAAAGCACAAAAAACTAAAGCAATGTATATATCAGCATCAACTCGCATTTAAAACGAACTTAAAATGTCACAGACTACCCAGTTAGCCCAGACAATAGAATACATGTACACTCACGCAGAAAAATTTCTTGCAATACAAGTTATTAGCAGTCTTAAGTAGACAATACAGGCTGAAAAAGTGCTCAAACAGTGTAATTATCTGCTATGTTCTTATATGGATAAATTCGTAAAAAACAAGTATGTTGCCAGACTGTACCACCCTGGAAAATTTGTTGTATTGCAGGAAGGAGCTCAAAATAACAGCTTCCTTCATAGATGTGACCAGACTGACGATGCAGACCGTTAACGTGGAGAGAGAGAGAGAGGATTTACACAAATTAAAATTTCTTTATCATTATGGATACTGTTGCCTTATGAGAAGTGGATGTTTATTCCATTTTTAATATTGGGAACCGAACTCTTACTATTTTATAATAATAAGAAAATAACAATTGTTGTCTGAAGTAAATTTAACTGCGCATGTAAGATTACACAAATTTTATGTCTTTTTCAAGTTTAATTATCTTCCTTTTCTATAGTTTAACTGATTTTTTCACAAGTAAATCGAATATTCAGAAAATCTTGAGAACATATTTCTCACAAACTGCTATTCAGTGAAAGATTTCCTCATGCGGATATGATGTAACATATATACATGAATTTATACAATTTTTGACATTGAAATGCATAGTGATTAATTTCTACTGGGTATAAAACTCTTCTTTTTGTATTTACACAACTAAACGATGATAGTGTCCATCATTAAAGAGGCATTCCCTGTATCTAGCAGCTTATATTCTGGAAACATAGATTATGTGTTCAATGTACATAAAATGATAAATTAATACAATTTCAAAGAACAAAGTATGGCGAAAAATGCCTCATTTTACCACAATTAATCAATATAGAGGCTTTCTGTAATAAATCGCATCCACCCATTAATTGTACAACAACAACTCTACATAGATTATTGAATGGTTTACGATATTGCAGTACATTTTAAACGGCTGATTTTATCAAGAATGACTGGAAATGCATAGCTGAAACTTTTAAGTTAAGTTATAATACTTCTAAAGATTCTATTACTTATGTTTTGGTGATTATTAAGTCGACATCAGTTATAGGGTATGTCCCTTTAAAATGGTCAAATAAAAGAAGTATGTAAAATTTCATAAAATTCTGTATCTTTTAGTGCTGAATTATCTCCCTTTTTCTAGTTATGGAGAGGTTTCACCTTTACATTGAATAAGAGAATCTTATTTGAATAACTTACATAACATATATGTTGGAAATTGTTCTTTAGTTACATATTTCCTGATACTGCATTGATGCACTATGTATATTTTACAAATGTGTCAACAATTTTGTGACCATCATGGCAACAAGCTAGAATGTCTATTGATGTGCAGTACTGTTTCATATAATAGGGTTAATATTTATTTTGTTATGATGTGTACTTAACTCCTATTTATTTAATATGTTCAACTAATATGCTATATTCTATCATTAAAATGGTAAAAGAAAAGAAGTATGTAAAATTTCACCAAAAAATGTGTCTTTTGTGTTGAATTATCTCCCTTTGTCTAGTATAGCCGTCCTTTTTTTGCCCTTAAACTGAATAGTTAGGGTATTATTTGCTTAAATTTACATTTTACGAACATACATATCATAAATTGCTTTTCAGTTCAAATTGTCTCCATGCTGAAATGATAATCCATATATACACATAATTCTTAACAATTTGGCGGCCATCTTGGCGGCCATTTTGAATAGCAACAATGTACCACAGCTTTGGCAACTGCAACATCTGGTTTTGAAATCTAGAGACTCTAACGAACATTTTGATATATAAAACCCTTTGTTTACAGACATAGACCGGTTCATGCCTTAAGGAGGCATAATATCAAGGTTAGTTTGCAGCACTAAAAATAAAAGAGATCATTATTGCAATACAACAACATTGGAGCCTGTCTTAGCAAGTCCTATAGTACAAAAAAGCTCTTTGTAAGGATTTTTACAGATCAAAACTGTTGAACCTGAAACCACTGCCAAAATAAGCTTCGTTATCATAGACTATTTTGGGAAGACAATTATCGGATAATATGAAATTGGATAAGATAGGTTCTATAAAATTTAATTACTGTAAAAAAATGTGCTGAACTAAAATTCCTGATTGCAACTACACATTTTCAGGAATTAAGTTTTGAAACAGCAATCTCTAAAGAATGCTCATTTTTGTTTGTTAAATCTAAGCATTTCTCCTGAAAAGAGTTTTTGAAAAGTGTTCTATTTATGAAATAACATCCGTTCCAGCTGTGTTTATCCCTAAATAAGCATGAAGGCCTGAGTGGATTAAAACTGCTGATCAGAACAGCAAATAATTGTTTATTAGACGATAACAAAGCTGGAAATGATGTTATATCAATTCTAACATAACCAGACATTTTAAAAGGTGAATAAATGCAAAAGCATTATTTTAATGTCATGTGGCACACAATATGACATTATGTTTACTGCATATTGGTTGACCCCATTGTTTATTGCATAACATACGGTATTTTAAATGTTTATGTATGTGGTGTATTTTTCAGAATGGGTATCAATTTTTAATCTTTTCTTATATATTACATCATACTTTAGGATAAACATTTAGAGATAGTGGTGTTTCTATTATCATCTGTAAAAAGATTTCCCTCCTAATTATTACCCCTTCAACTTTACTAAAATTCTAAATGAATATTTTCATGATGAAGGAATAACAAAGTTTTTCAGATAGTTTGCCTACAGTTTGATTAAAACCTTTGTTCTAGAATAAAAAAATGGGGATCAACATTCATATCAGTAATAAATTCAATAAAAACTGACAAAAAATGTGTTTTTTAGATTTCGACGAGCTTTGAGATATGATGGCATAGGTCTGTAACAAAGAACTGTAAAATGAACTATTTATTAATTTATTTTTATATCATAACAATTCTCCTTGTAATAAAGATTGAATTAAGTAGATATCTTCAACGCTTTTTGAGAAATGACTATTTTTGTACCCCTACCCCCATTTTGGCATATAGCAAAATTTGTCAATTTAGTCACAAAATGTGAGGTCAAAATATTTTTTCTCAAAAATGTTCTATTTTTTTGCACTTAAATATTCCTATTGTACCAAAGTTTACTACTGCGTAATTTTTTTCCCCAGTTAAATCATCAAATATAACAAATGTAAATTTCCGGAAATGCAAAAATCCAAAAACTCACTGGTGACCCCTCTTAAGTTGTGACATTTATAAAAATAGAAATTGAGATATAAGTAAGAAAGATCTAAGTTTGGAAAAAAAACGATGTCTTAAAGTGTCTGAAGTAAATTATAAAGTAATAAGTTTAACAATTACCAGTAATTTCAGGTATCAGGAAAATACTAAAAGGGCATGACAATGTTAACATGTTACAAAGCAATATCTAGCAATATCTTGATTGAAGTAGTAAAGTGAAAAAGACTGACAAGTATTAATGCTGATGTCATGGTCAGTTCAAAACCTTTCCCTAGTCTTAAAACACTTGAGCTGATGACTAAATACAATGGAATTATTTCTAAAAAGTATGACAAAGAAATAAAATATTATTTTTAAAAGTCAAAAATAAAATGGCTATCAAAACATACATATACAAAATATACAAACTGGTTGAAGCAATGACGATTACATCTTATCTGTCGAACATTACATGACTTTCCCATAGCACCGCAATAATTTGTTTGTTTTGGGTTTTACACCCGTTTTCAACTCTTTCACATATCTCAGGCAAACAGTTCCCCTATCCATCATTCCTGAGGAGAACCAGTACTAGACTCTTATCCACCAAAAGAAATTGCCAACTTTCTCACATAAAGAGACATGGCCGGTAGCTTGGCTTGAACTAATAGCCCTTCATCAGTGAGAGGTTTAGTTATTTCAAGTCACTGACTCTAACAAATAGACAACAAAGGCAGGCACCACAAATTAGAGTCAGTGTACCCGATTTCGCACACTTTTCATGAAAAATTAACTATTTACACAAAAGAGCTCAAGAATCAAAACATGAGCTGTACTGATCATAAAAAATGAACATTCTTTCACATTTTTTTTCTACTTTCACTTTCTTTTACAATGACGTCATACCATTGGTCCGCTCGATTATAAACATCTAAAATGTGACCGGTTCACCTTAAATAGTGGACCCGGTTTCGCACACCCTGCTATTTTTAGAACGACAGATCAGTTAGCAAAACAAGTTGATGAAAAAGAAGGAATAACATCTTAAAGCTTATAAAATTTATATTATTTCACATTTTCTATCAATTTTGTATATATAAGACGACAAGGAATACCACACTATAGTCACCATCTGCAAATCTATACAATGGCTTTAACATGCTGTAGAGACTCCAAAACATCAATATTTTGTAACAAAGTTTAGCTAAAACTTTAGCATAGAGTCACTGGGCTGTCCTGCACTGTAAATGAAATTACTCGATTAAATATTTCACTATCCCAAAATATGAAAAATGCTAAATCAAGTTCAGCTATATGTTGGGAGAACAAGAAAAACGACTGATTTTTCACATTATTCTACGTAACAAACATGAAAAAACTTGCAGATTCGCTGGATTATAGATTGATGTAGATGAGTGTTGCATTTCAGTTGTGAAAATTGCCACTTGTATTGATTTTTTAAAATATTTTTGCAACTGAACCAGTGACCTCGGTAAGATTTGTTTATGTTTACGTCTGCTTTTTTAAAGCGAGACTCGGAAACTGGATCCTTCTGATGTCATTTCCGTCTGAAACTACCCAAATCCCATAAAAATAAAACAAAAACAAGCCAAAATCAACAACAGTTTATTCAGAATTTACATAGAACTAGAAGGTGTGCGAAACCGCGTCCTGTGCGAAATCGGGTACACTGACTACTTCTATGTAGTAAGATGAATATCTTAAAAAATAGAACTTGTATGATAGTTAAAAATAAACAAGAGGGCCAAGATGGCCCTATGTCGCTCACTTTGGTACACGTCCACTTGCCTTGTGGAAGATCACTAGGTAATGTTATATACCAAAAAGGTTTTCCTACATTCATCTTTGTAAAGCACATTATGTATTTAAAAAAGTCCTTGATGAAGACTATTGAATAGTCGGTATCAAATTAAAAGTATCGAAACCTGAGCGGTCTTGTCTGTGTGTTCCACGTACCTTATTCTTTTTGTTTAAAATAAGTCCTATTCAATTTGTTACAATTGAAACAGCCTGAACTTCTGCCTCTCTATTATTTTCAATGTCACAGGGCCGGCCAAGAGGGATAGAGACATAACTACATGCTTTTATAAAACAGCCCATGCTTTCACAATCAAGGTCCCTGTGATCTTGACCTTTGACCTACACACCAAAAAAAAAAAAAATTCTACTCAAAAGGGTGACCATCCTATAATGTTTGAAGGCTGTGGGTGAAATGGTACTAAAGTTATTGAAAGGAAACAAAGTGTGACAGACAGACTGACAGACAATGCAAAACAATACTTTCCCCCAATAATTACATGTCTTTATAAAACAGCCCATCATAATAACAGGAAATACTGACCCAAAGATGGTTTACTATGACTAGAAACAATGAATCATTTTAGAATAGTACAACAACAATATTTTTTTAATAAAATACAAACAACAAATGAAATTACTGACTCTAAGCACATTATCTATTCAACAAAGTTCTATTCAATTTGCTACAATTGAAACAGCCTGAACCTCTGCCTCTCTATTTATGACTTTAAATGTCATAGGGCCGTCTGCTGTGAGCCTTTTGATGTCTGGCATCTCCTCTGGCATTGCTTCTATCAGCAGTTCTGCTGGCAGGACTATGATTTCATCATCATCTAGTAACAATTCTGCTGTACCGTCTTTTGACAAGACCCCTACCACAATGATGTTCTTTTCTACAATTGGTGCTTCAGATTTCTGAAAATACAACACTATACTCTTGTGTTTATAGCAAAGTGTTAATAGGGCACTGAATTTAAAATCTTCTTGTGTCAAATTC
Organism: Saxidomus purpurata; assembly: GCA_022818135.1. NCBI lineage: Eukaryota > Metazoa > Mollusca > Bivalvia > Venerida > Veneridae > Saxidomus > Saxidomus purpurata. Next base: position 17,544,830 of record JAFMSR010000012.1, on the reverse strand, counting down.
CATCAAGCAAAATGAGATGAGAAGTTACCAATTAATTTGATTTTAGAAGATAAGTACAAGTAAATACAAATATACCATTCATAAACTAGAAAATTCTAATTCTAATGAGAATTCTTTACTCTTAAAAGTATGCCAACAGCACAAGTCTATATGGCTGGTTTCTTGAGGCAAGAAAATCATAAACCAATGGAAAGTTTGATATTCTGTATCAAACTTCACTGTATGAATGTTACTGATACTGCACTAAGCTTCCACACTTTCAACAGCTCAAATGATAAAGGAGAAATAAAGTTCTTCTGAAAATGTTCCAGAGAAATTCAAGTATATAGGATATTCTGAAGAAAATGATCTACTGCTGAAACCCTAAGAATGAATTGTCTCAAATTTACAGACTTAAAAAGTGTTAAAGAAGACTATTATACATCAACTTTAGTTACTGAAGTTGTAGAGAACGATGTTTCATTTTTGTACACATTTATTACAACATCTGTTATTGTGATGTAGTCCCCAGTTCTCACTTCAGCCTCACAACATTCTCGCCACAATGTCACTTTTACTTTACCAAAGGTGTCCTTGTCAGTGCCAGTTCTAATTTGGACTTCTGATCCCTTAACTTGAACTGTGCCAGCATCTTCTTCCTGGAAAACAATGTGCAATATTTTGGTGAAAAAGTTGTACAAAGCATAAATAAGTGCATATTTGAAAGGTTTCACAAAAACTTCTTAAAGTTTGAATGCATGGATGGAAAGTTAAGCAAATAACAATGCCCAGACATAAGATTTCAATCTTCTAGTGTTACAACTCAAATAAGTTCCAGTGTGACATGATAAATGTAATCTAATGCAAAACATGAGTTTACTAAATTTTCATAGTAGACATTACTCCGAAAAGTCATGACAAGCAAGAACAGACTGAACGTAGGTAGAAGAAAGGTGTTGAAACTTAAAGGTCTTAAATCACAATTTACTGGAGAAAAAAATAACAAACCTGAATGATCTTCCCTGCGATAGAAATTCTCTTCTTCACAGGTGACCATAAAGCCTCAGCTATCGGCACGCATTCAGCACCAGGGAGATTCACCAACTGATGACCTTCATCTGCATGTTCTTGTGGAACATCAAGACTACTAGATATAAAAATCTTAGTGGTCATAGTGGCAATTATACAGGGACTTTCGAATCACCTCCCTTAACACTGTTACATTCCCAACCATTAATTTACCAAACAATGCTACGTCATAGCACACACACTTCATACACAAACTGCCATCACTAATGGTTACCGTGATGGTTTGCCTGTCTGTTCTTTAGCTTTGTACTTCAGAGCCTGGTCTGCATTAGCAACTACCTTGACTTTAACTGACTTGGAGTAAGGACCAGTTCCCCTGTTTTCAGAAAGTGATTTGAGTATAGTCATCTGAAAAAATAAAGAAGACTTTTTTTAAAAGTCTTATAAAAGATGACATAGAAAGTTTTATGATCACTAAACAAAACAAGTTATTAATACTAAGCACGTTTTTAAAATCCTCGCGTGTTCAGTAATACTGACAAACACTTCTGTTAATAAGGACTGATTCTATATGGAAGAAAAACGTTTTCTTTATTGTACATTGTGTATATATCTTGTAATATTAATTAAGAAGGCTCTTGAACTAGGTTAGTGTCCAAAAATAAGACAGGTTAACAGGTCAGGTGTTGTATTTTTTATAGCATTTTTTAGACCTTCCAAGCACTATACCATAACATGACAATGTGGTATAACTGTCAGGGCTGGCATTGACAGTTGCCAATAACAAAGTTGGCAACAACAAAAATGAAATATCAAATTGGCGACAATTTCTAAGTGACTTAGAGTTCCCCAGAGAACAAAATTTAACTTCTAATTTTAATCAAAGCGCTGTGAGCGCCGAAGGCCTGGGGGCTATAGGTTAAATCCCCGAAAAACAACTTTTGACCTACGTATTTTGCGCTGAACCTTACCTAAAGCGCGGGTCGAAATGTGCAGAGGACGAAATTCAATATATGACACAGAATGAATGATTCACAAATATATGGGTGGCAGGGAAGTTTGTTTTACTATAAAACGTACGTTAAATGGAAAATAATCACATAGTCAACATTATAAAATGTTTAAGCCAATAAAAATAATTCGATCTGCGCTTTGTACAACTTCAAGCGATATGATCTGATGATGTGGATCGAAAATTATTGTGTACCAAGGACAAGACCTTGAAACAGAAATAAACAAAGCAATACCAGCAATGAAATATAAATACAGTACTGTACAATGTGTATAACAGAGAAAACCAAAAATGATTCTGGGTTACCTTGTAGTTGTAATCGGTTAAACCGTTCACTGGGCCTTGACATGCAGTGTCCTCGATAAATGGCGGGTGATTTTGATCACGTGAGTTCCTTCTCGGGAATGTACGTTAATTATATCTTTTTTTTAGAGACATTATTTTTAGGTAAATATATATGTAATCGTTCGTAAATAACAAAGTTGTCAATGAAATAACATCAGAAATTTGAAAATCAAACTACAAACTCTTATATCGAGCTCTACGTTTCCGTAAATTTCTGTAAATATCCGTACTTTTCCGTGATATGCATATGATTATCTTCCGTAATCAGTTAACAGCGCATTAATTTCTAAAACAGAAAAATATGTGTAATGCAGCCCGTAAGCTATATACCTTTCTGCAGTCGTTTGAAGTTTTATGTACTGTTTTTATTTGTAATATGTTCTTATCATATGCGACATTCAAACAGAAGATTGATCTGGTCTGTCTTGCACTACTTTCGCATAGCGCATGTTTACAGTTGTTATTCGCACACAGCACAGTTAAATTTCTTGCAGTGTTTGAAATGTGGTATACTAACTTAGGCCTAGGGGACTTTCAGTCCCCAGGCCAAAAATTACTTTGCTGTTTTTAGGAAAAGGTATATTCCAGACTTAACTGCCTAATTCTTGTTTTATCTAATTAGCTTGCAATAGGGGTCATCTAGTAAATAATTCCTGTAATATAGACCTATAACTTATACATAATGCATCCGTGTATTCTCATATGTTGCACACATTTCAAACCAGGTATTAAATTATCAACAATTTTCTTCTGTGGAAAGAAAAATTCTATTTAACTTCTAAAAATTTCTGTTCTGAGGAAATTTTCAAATTATTTACCAGTGTTTGCTCAACATTTTCATAAAATGTTCATTGAATCATATAGTATACACTGACTTAGTGTTTGAAACCACAGAAAATGTAGTTCCATGGTATCTTGAGTATATTATGAAAGAATTTTTACTAGATTTAAGATGATACGTCAGGTCAGCATAAAAATTAGTCATCATAGACTGAACACAGAGAAGAAGAGCAGCACACAAAATACTTCATCATACGATGGAACTTTGGGCAGAATATACCAGTCTGACCAGCCTAGTCTTTGTACAATTGCCGTAGGTATAATTCTAAATGCTTTAACATCAGAATCTGCACTCCCTAATCACCAATGAAAAGCAAGGTTTAAATTTAACAAGAAAAACTTTGATACTATGTATCACAGCTGGCCTAGAAACAAAGCCTTCATGTAAATATTTTGAAATTGGAGATGCAAATAAACTTTACAGACTTTATAACAGAGACAAAATAAATCTACATTCTAGGTTGATGTAAAGCAAATACTTGACTATCTGGTTTGTGCATTTACAATTTAGTAACTCCTTTCTCATTTCAAGTGTATCATTTATGATTTAAAAAAGAAACGAAAAGATATTCATGAAAAAGCTTTAAATAGTCTTTATGCTCTTTCCATTTTTTTTTCATTAGATTGTATATACGAGCCCTATTTTCATTCAGCGTTAATTAAAACAAAGTTAACGCAGCAATATTATAATATGTTCTCCACTATGTTCCATTAAGGTGATTCTCAGAATATACAATACTATTCCTGTCTCTATCCTCACAAAATTGTTTGCAGTCAAAATGTTTGTAAACAAAACAACGCACATTTTCACGATTACTAAAAGTATCGTTACCGACCAATCAGTTAACTTTGGCTACCTGTCAGTTTACTGCTGTAGACCAGTCTAATAACAGGAAATGTAAACCAGTCTGATAAAAATAGAAAGTGCATCCCGACCAGTTAGTAAACTTTGGCTACCTTTAACTTTATTGTGCTAACATGACTTGTCTGATTTAAATACTGTCAGTGACTGTACAATGATACTTCCATTAAAAAACAAATGAAGTGAGATTGTAAATTTTAAACTATAAAAATCGAGTCACAGTTACGTAATGGACCCACTTTACCGATACCGGAAGATACTGGCATGTTTGACCGGTATCAGTTTTTATACTGGCCGAACAATAAAAACTTTTCACTACTTATTAGACGTTACATAAGCATATAAAATAATTTGTCGTTTTACATGGATAAAAGATAGAAATATCAATTTTTTGACAATTTTAAAGCTGCACAATGAACAGTGGTTTAACCAATTCTTTATCGTAACTTCCTAAGAACTATGCACTACTTCACCTACATGATATATTTTCAAACCACGTATTAAATATAGCGGGCTGCGGCCCGCAAAAATGTGCAGGCCAATGTAGTAAATAACTAATTTGTCATTGACATAAACCTATGGCTGTTTTCTGAATTCAATATACAGGACTTTATGGTCTTAATAATGACCATTACGGCAATATGCCAATAACACATATTAATTGGCAAACAGAGGCGATTATCCTTTTAGGCTTAACTTAGAGAGAAGAAGCATTCATGGTAACTTATCTCCCCTTGACCATCATAGTAAATCCATAATATGGAAATTCCTGAGTAGTTTCGAATATGACAAAAGCATTGTGACATTATCGTCCTTTCCGATTACATGTTTTCTCAAGGAAGACACATCGAAATATCAATAAATAATAGGATTCCAAAATCCCATTTCTAATTAAGCGCTGCAAAGGCAAATCAGTATATATATGGTCTAGACAACTACCATAGTCAGTGGTCATTTGATCAACCAACTGTTTTAAGTCAATAGTGCTCCTGAAAAGCTGTGCAACACTTCTATCTTGTGTGTATTTATATTGAATTGTCATTCTGGGCAAAATGCTCAGAAACGTCTTCAACAATTGTAGATAGGAAGACAGTGAAATTTGCTATAGTTGCTACTTTTGGCGGACAATAAACAAAAATGATAACAACATCTTCACCCAAAGCTACAAGTGCATATTCTATGTCAGACACTATTTTGAAATTGAAAAAAGGAATGTCCGCACTATTTCTGTAGTAAACTGTATGACCAGACTGTTCTTGAGTACAAGACAATACTTGGTTTCCATCAATCTCAAATTCAACAGATAATGTGCTTATTCTTATTTCTACAAATCCAATCATATCAGTAGTCAATAAGGTGTGTTCATTTTTGACATCCTTAATGTGTTTCCTTAAAGGTCTACAATTGTGAAAACATACCCTCATTATATCAGCAGATAGGTTTCTGGTTCCAGGAAAAGAAATTTGCCTTTGTGTTCTCAGAGTTCTATTTCCATCTAAACATCTGGGGAAACAGTAATTTTAGAAGAGTTAAGGTTCAAAATATGTATACCAGAAAGACTAGTCACTCTTTCGGGTCGTACCGATTATAGCCTCTTTAGAGGATGGTGGACCCAATAAGCACAATTACAAACAAAAGACTAGTCACTCTACTAAGGCCAACATAGTGAACATGATTAATTACCCTTGACCCAAAGTGCATTACAGTTTCATGGATTGCTGAACCTTGTGCCTTGTGAATTGTTTTACCAGCAGATATATACAGAAGAAACTGACGCTTTGACAATTTTGTTAAGTTTTGTAGTATTTATACATGAATATCCTGCAAATTTCCAGAACTGGAATCCAAGACATTTCTATACCATGCTGATATAAATGCTTGTACTTGTTTCTACAGCTTCTGCCAATTGTCTGATCATCAAACTGGACCTAAACTATGCTATATCTGCATGAATTTTCAACTCGATGGACAAATTTCTTTATGCACCAGGATGCACCATATGTAAGCCCACATTTGAACAGAGTTCAGCAGGCATGCCTAACCCAAGTTCTAGGTTTTGTTGAAGGCCTATTGTTTTGTTAGGGTCAAGAGGAATTCTTGAAAGAATGTTAGTATGAACTGAAGAACTGACATTACCAGAAACAGTGTCAATGGCTTCAATGTCAATTTTGTCAGAAGAAACTATATCTGAAAGAACAACTTCATTGTGAGAGCAAACATAAACTCTTGTACAGAACAAACTAGACCTATCACTAAAAGACCACTTTATCAACTGAAAAAGTAATAAGTACCAGAATATCTTGCAAAAAAACTAAAATAAAGATATAGTTCTTGGCAATAACTCTGTAATTTGTCAAGATAGAGTTATTGTTCTTGTAATTACTGCACTTCCTCTCGTTGTTTGCTTGACCATTGTATGATGTTGTATTGAATTCCAACAAGTAGTTTTCAAGTTATGCTCTGGACAAGGAAAAGTAACAAAGGGCAATAACTCTGTAATTACCAAAAATATAGTTATGGTTCTTGTACACTGCACTTCCTCTCATTGTGCTTGACCATAATATATGAAGTTGTATTGAATTCCAACCAGTAGTTTTCAAGTTACGCTCCAGACAAGTAAAAGTAACAAAGGGCAATAACTCTGTAATTACTCAAGATAGAGTTATGGTTCTTGCACACTGCACTTCCTCTCATTGTGCTGGACCATTGTATGAAGTTGTATTGAATTCCAACCAGTAATTTTCAAGTTATGCTCGGACAAGGAAAATGCAATGGATCGATCGACCGCCTGACCAACTGCATGTCGACCGGTGGACCAACCACTGGGTGACTCCTATAAGTATAGAGTAAATTCAGTAATTGATATGTAACTTTCCTTAAAGAGAATCATGTAAATGATGCGTGTACATTAATATATTAAAAGTCAGGTCTAACTTGGTCATATATTCCCTTCGAAAAGTTAGAAGAAATATGTTATAAACACAGGTGACTTTCCATCATACTCTGTTATGATTTTTCGTGTAATTTATTCAAAGCTTGCAAGTCTTGCAATTACTGTACAGACCACTTTCTTCTACTCAGCCACTTTCTTTGAGTGAAAATGACAGTATCAGATTATGCTGCATTTTGTTGAAAATCCTAAGTTTTTTAATAATACCAGAGACATTTCTGTCTTTCTGATTCAAGTGCAGACTATGATCAAAATCTTTCACATGTGATCTTACTCAACAGTGCACATGTGCTCTATTTATTGTAAAATAAGTCTGGTTTTATAATTAACATACAATAAAGTCAAAAATGTACAGGGTGACTGTATATGAAATTTAGGGGTATAAAAGTTGCGGGCAACACACAAAGTTGATGAAACTTTAAGCAATATGTAATAAGACCGTCACTGTTTTATAAAATATCAAGTATGGTACATATATCAACCTAGAATATCATTCACTGGCACTGCATGGACACAAAATCAATAGAAAAGTTTATAACAAACTCATTGAGACCATTTAAATTTGTTCCTTATATCTGATTAGATTGTTATAAAATTATCCATATAACATTTTCATAAAAAATAAAGTAAGAAAAAATCTCGGTCTGAGAGAAAATGTTTCCCTTATATCCGGATTTTCGCTATATTCGCAGTCGTTATAAACAGAGTTTACAGTAAATCGAATTTCATTTCTTTCATAGAATATCATAAACAATATAATTAACAGTTTTCGCACTGATTTCTGTGTACCCTTAGCAAAAAGAACTAAAGTTATTTTTCAGTTTTATTCCAGTTTTTTGAAATTCAGTTAATTTCCAGTTAAAAGTCTGGGTTAAAAACCTTTTACATTACCAAGAAATTACAAATGTGTGATAGCGATGCTAATATGCAAATAAACCAATTATTTTTCCAGTTTTCAGTCTAATGCCAGATAAATGTGGCGAGATATGTTAATAAGATAGCCAGTTAAATGACATCATAAAAAACTGGCATAAAACTGGTTTATTAAAAACAGCAGTATAAATCCAGTAAAATGACATCATCAAAAACTGGAAAATAACTGGTTTACACAAGAATACAGTTAAATGTCAGTAAAAACTGGAAAGTAACTAGTTTGTGTAGCGGATGGAAAATCAACACAGGGGATGTCCTGTAACGATTCCGAGCGCCTGTTTCCTTGTAGGGTCTAAATATTCGTGTGGTAGCGTCTATAAATCCCAACAATAGTCCGATCGCCTAGACTTATGTTTTATAGATATACGAATTTTCCTTAGGCTGCTTTGCCTTGTGATTGAATACCAATGATTGCTAAATGATTTTATGTTGAAAGAATTATCGTGAATTAAACAATAATAAATGATATAAAACCCTACTGCATTGCTTAATGTTCCTTAAGCCTACAGACCCGTTTAATACATTGTTCCTTCAGAAAACCCTATGGTCTTATATGTTTTACTCTATAACCCTATAGGGTACAACTACCCTTACATAGTTTCAGCTCCCAACTTATATAGCGACCCGTACACCTTAATAACCAAAGGCTGTACCCCAGTTTAAAGCGCTATGCTTTAAAAAAGAACTAAAAGGCTTATATGTCTCAGACAATGCTTCCAGTTCTCGGGTTGAGCCCTTTGAGCGTTTCTGGCACAAAGTCACTATAATTATTAAGTATGCAGATTTCGACCTTTCACTTCGACATCTATCGCAGTTCTCCTTAAATACGTTCAATCTCCTGTATTTATACCTGCAGCATCAGCACATGACTTACTTTAACCAATGAAAAGCATCCTTACATGATACCGAACTGCTACATATAATATGCATCACGATTGGCCAACAGTACCATCTCGCTGTTTTATTGAGCCTCTGAAATGACCAAGATTAGTCCTAACAATGCCATGAGCGTCCAATGAATAAGATGAACTAGAAACTGGTATAATTGGACTGATACCTTGTAACAGTGTCTATACTCGATCGTAATTAATAGTGAGAACTAAAAATAATCAATAAAGATCGTTTGATACCTACTAGAAACAGAATGCTGTCTGGTATTGACAAATTCTTCAAAGCTGTCTATTTACAAATGCTGTAATAACAACAAAGGGAAGTAACTCTTCAAACTACATAGGTAAGTATCCGTCTCCTTTTGATGAATGGGAAATTATTATTAAACGGATGGGTAAGTATCACTTAAGCAGAAATCATTTTGGTGAGTATAAGAAGGCAACAAACAGGTAAGTATCATTTTCGTCACATTACCCACGCCTCCGGGTACATGCGTCCCGCATGGTATAATTAAACATGATGGGTAAGAACTAAAGACCTTCTGAAAACAAACGATAGAAACATATCAATATGAAATCAAGTTCAAGTTTTACTTCTTCCGAGTAAAAATCATGTATAAATAAAAATACACATGTATAAGTTTGGTTGCTGTCTGTTTACCTAACAGTTTTACAAAATAAAAGAAATTCTCGGCCTCAAAGCTCTGTCTTTACAATCTTTACTGTTACATATATTTTACTTCTTACTTTTTGTCTCAATATATATAGAAACAACACTACTTTCCGGATTCAAATTTCAAGTCAAGACTACACTTATCACCGTTCGGGAGGATCAGAGTTAGTCGTTTTCTGATCGGATAATTACTTGCTTTAATTATTATTTCGTCAACACTTTCATGTTCGTCCTCTTTGTCAATTGCCTTCACAGCTTGAGCATTACTGTTTTCGGCTTTAACTTTGTCGTCTTGTTTCTCAACCTTCGTTTCTAACTTATCAGCCTTTATAGCTTGATCATCACTGTTTTCGGCTTTGTCGTCTTGTTTCTTATCCTTAGCTTCTAACTCATCATCTGTTCCCATTTCTCGTTCAGACTGATCTGAATCTACTTCGGTGCTTTCTGTTTTCTGTGTCGATTCATCTGGTTCTTGTACTAATGTCTTACTTGTAGGTGGTGTTAGTACTGCTCTAGGAGTCGTTGGTTTTCTTATTGTACGCCCTAATGTGATGTCGTTTATCTGCCTAGAGTCATCTAAAAGTTCAATTTCTGGCTCTACGTCCCAGTCAGATAATTCTGACTGTGAATCTCTTAAGTCAGCTTCAGTAGAAGTGGCCACTTTGTCTTTCTGGATTTTTCCAGAGTGAAACTTTTGTGTATGTCTATACAGGTATGCCTTCTTTTTGAAAACAGCTTTGCATGCTTCACATCTGATAATAACTCCCTTACATGTCTGAACATGTTTTCTGAAGTCTTCATGCCCTGGAATTCCTACCTCACACAAGGGACAAAGGATCTTCCTTACTGTTGTCTTTATTTTGGGCATCTTCCTGCAAGTAGAAACAATATAATCTTTCATCCAAACTGGTTTTCTTCTAGTTCGCTTTTCTACATACTGACCTTCTTCGTTATCGGAAATACACCCTTCAGTTACTTCTTCTGTAATATCTTCATCATCTGTGTTTGCAGTTTGTTTAGTTTCGTTCTCACCTAAAAATAACTGTTCTCTTGCCTTCTTCAGTCTATTTACGTGAATTATCTGCAAAGAACCTGCACGACCACAATCTACCTTATACAGAAGATCTGATATTTTACCTTTTATACTGAAAGGTCCTCTCCAGAAAAAGGTTAGCTTACTTGAAAGACCTACCTTTCTCACAGGAAAATAAACGTACACCTTATCACCTATATCAAGAGTTTCATAGAAAAGCTTAGAATCATGTAATTTCTTTTGTTTACTTATGGCTTGACCAGTGTTTTGTCTTATAAACGTATGGGCAGATTCCAACTTTTCCCTTAGCTCCCAAACCCATTGATTAACTGGAATTTGCTTAATTGACGTTGGCATTTCATAAGCAATGTCTAATGGAGTAGTAACCTCTCTACCTAGCATGGCAACATTTGGAGACATCCCAGTTGTCTCATGCTGAGTTGCCCTATATGCCATCATACAATATGGAAGCATTTCGTCCCAGTTATCTTGATTCTCATCAACAAACATGCTTAGCATTGCTACAAGAGTTTTATTGAACCTCTCAACCATTCCATCTGACTGTGGGTGATAGGCTGTAGTACCTGTTTTGTTTATTTCTAATATAGCACACATTTCTTGGAACAATGTACTTTCGAATTGTTTACCCTGGTCAGAATGAATAGAATCGGGTATTCCGAACCTAGCTACTACTTCTTCAACTAACAATTTCGCAACTGTTTTTGCTTCTATGTTCTGTAAGGCTAAACTTTCTGTCCATTTAGTAAAATAATCACCTATTACCAGTATATACCTATTGTCTGCTTCGGTTTTAGGAAGAGGTCCAAGAATGTCAATCGCTAACCTCTCCATTGGGTAACCGCTTCGTACTATTTTCATAGGTGCAATCTTAGTTTTGTTTGACCCTTTTCGTTTTGAACATAATTCACAAGCTGTAACATAAAGTCGAACATCGTTTTGTATACCGGGCCAGTAGTAACGTTGTCTTATCTTGCTTAATGTTTTAGTAACACCTAAGTGCCCAGAGGCCTTGATGTCATGAGAATATTGCAAAACTAAACGTCTATGTTTTAAGGGAATTATTGCTTGCCAGTATACGATATCACAATCTACGACGTCCCAGCGTCTAACTACTATATCGTTCTTGATTGCTAACCTCTGCCATTGGCTCCAAAGTGATTTCAGGAAATATCCTCTGTGAGAAATGCTTTCTTTCTCAGGTCTTTTTCCATCTTTTAGCCATGCCTTCACTTCTGATATTTCTTCATCTTGCTCTTGTGTTGTCTTGATATCCATCTGTTCAATGTCTTTAGTTTGCAGCAGTGCTACAAATTCAGTTTCATGAGATGGTGGACCTTCGACAGTTTCATTTGTTCTTCCGCATTGTTTGCAAGGTATACGACTCAATGCATCAGCGTTTCCATGCATTTTGCCTGGCCTGTGTTCTATCTTCATTGAGTAAGATGACAGTATTTCTATCCATCGGGCTACTTGTCCTTCTGGATTTTTGAAGTTTGTTAACCATCTAAGCGAGCCATGATCTGTTCTAACCCTAAATTCTCTGCCATATAAATAATGTTTAAAATACTTCACAAAATTCACTACTGCCAATAATTCTTTTCTGGTCACGCAATATCGACGTTCAGCTTTAGTCAAAGTCCTACTTGCATAGGCTATGACTCGCTCCTTCCCATCGATAATTTGTGAGATAATACCTGATATTGCAAAATTACTAGCATCAGTATCAAGAATGAATGGTTTGCTGAAATCAGGATGTGCCAAGATTGGGTCATTTACTAATGCTGTTTTCAACGCTACAAATGCATCATTACACTCGGTTGACCAAACGAAGTTATGACCTTTTTCTGTTAATCTATGAAGAGGTTTCGAAATTTTAGAAAAGTGTTGTATAAACTTTCTGTAATAGCTACAGAGACCAAGGAAAGACCTTACTTCATGAACATTGGAAGGGGTAGGCCACTTCAAAATTGTTTGGACTTTCTCTGGATCCGTCTTGATACCAGTTTCTGTGATAACATGACCTAAAAACTTGGCTTCTTTCGCAAATAATTGACATTTTCTTGGTTTAAGTTTTAACCCTGCATTTTTCATTCTAGTCAAAACTTTGTCGAGGTTTTCAATCATCTCTTCAAAAGTTTTGCCAGTAACAATAATATCATCTAAGTAGATTAGACAAATATTCCAATTAAGCCCTACTAGAACTGTCTCCATTAATCTTTCGAACGTCGCAGGTGCATTGCAAAGGCCAAAAGGCATTACCCGAAATTCGTATAAACCTTTTCTGGTTGTGAAAGCTGTTTTCGCTCTGTCAGCTTCTTCGACTTCTATCTGCCAATAACCCGAGTTCAAATCGAGGCAGGAAAACCACTGAGAACCAGAGAGTTGATCTAAACATTCGTCAATGCGTGGTAAAGGATATGCATCCTTTATCGTCACATCATTGAGTCTTCTATAATCCACGCAAAACCGTTTCGTTCCATCCTTCTTTTGTACCATAACTATACCACTTGACCAAGGTGAGGATGATGGTTGTATTACGTTTCTGCGCAACATATCATTGATATGTTGTCCAACTTCTTCGTTCATATGAACAGGTGTTCTGCGGAATGTTTGTTTAATTGGTCTCGCGTCTCCTGTGTGTATTCCGTGTCTAATAATACCTGTTTTACCAAGATCTTCATCTGTTTCAGAAAACGTAGACGAATGCTTGATCAAAAGTTTCGCAACTTGCTGTTTTTGATTTTTAGACATACCATCTGTTGTGCGTGTGTATAAATCTCTGAGATGCTCAGGGACTTGTACTGGGTTATCCCTATTTGCATTTTGGACATTAACTTCATGCACCTTGGACACTGGGCTCAAGTCTGCTATATGCGTGCCTGGATGTATGACCTGTGTTTCATTATTTAAATTCATAATGCGTACCGGGACCTCGGAATTTGCATAGACTAAAGATTTAGCCACAAGCCCTATATTTGACGAAAATGACTTATCCGATGGTTCAATGATAGACATTTCATTTGATTTCAGAGGTGGTATATCTACTTTACCTACTGTAATTATTTCAGACATAGGTGGTATTTCAACATTGTCTGAAACTGTGATGCGGTAGCAACCTACTTTCCCAGCCTGTTTTAATTCCAAAGTCTGACCCTTAATTTTCAATGAGCAGTTTGCTAGATCTACTTTACACTGATTTTCCATAAGAAAATCTAGACCTATGATTGCTTCGACATCAATGTCCGCAACTATCACCTTGCACAAGCAATGAACATCCTTTAAGTTTATTGAAACTAAGGTCTTACCTAGAACGTTAACAGGCTCGCCTGATGCTGTCAATATTTTAGATGGAAAGTGTTCGAGCTCTGTGGTGGTAAACTGCTTAATGAGATCCCAAACCTTAATAGAAACTATTGTAAGGGATGCTCCGGTGTCAATTAAACAGTCAGTTTCAACATTTTGTATTTTACAATTGATGTATAGGCCTGAACCTGAGCTTGCAATGTACTTGGTACTATGACCTGTTTGGTTTTTAGGACAAAACCTACTAATATGGTTTTCTGAACCACAAGTATAGCATTTTCGCTTGGTATTGTCTTTGTTTTGTTGTGATTTATTCTGATAGTTACTGTTTGTATAAGTTTGATTTCCGTAAGGCCTATAGTTTTTGTCGTCTTTATCAGAGTGCGATTTGTTCATGGTTTCGAATGTTTGTGAAATCTTATCAACTGTTTTCTGCAAGGAATCAAGTCGGTTTTTGTATGAATCATTTTGATCATAATTCCTTTCCGAACTGTATCTAATGTAACCTTGACCATTTAAGTGTTTGCGTTCCGCCTTATGATAGGCTTCGAGTTCGACTGCATGTCTTATAGCATCATTTAAGTCAACTGGCCTAGCCTGTTTGATGCGTAACCTCATGTCCGAATTAAACAGTGAGTCTAAAAATTGTTCTTTAGCTAAAGTTTCTTTTACATCAGTAGGGGCAGAAGGGTAAGCTAAATTTATCAACCGTCTGATATCTTGCCCTAATTCTGACAATGTTTCAGAAGCTTTTTGTCGCCTTTCCCTAAGCTGAGCACGATATAATTCAGTTTGGTTTGGGGGAGAAAACCTTTGTTCTAATGCTGTAACTAGATCTTTATAAGCTGGTGTTTTAGAAGTTAAGTTACCAAAGACACCTTGTGCAGACCCCCTTAGAGATACAGATAGATAAAGACCCTTTTCTTTCTCTGCCCATTTGTTAATCTCTGCACAAGCTTCGAAATGTGCTTTATAATCTATCCATGAATGAGAACCATCATATGTTGCTGGTTTTATCATAACTGATCGCTTTTGAACAGCTGTGTTTTCACCTTTAGTTTTATCTGTTTCAAAAGTTTCTTTGGACGGTGTCTCATTTAGTTTATTCTCTATGCTTGTACGTGTGACCAATTGTTCTGAGTTTGTCTCATTTTCTGCCAAAACAGTTTTTACTTCATTTCTATTTTCTGTTTGGCACTGACTTTCGACAAGTCTGTTTTTATCAACATCTATCACTGTCTGGCAGGCTTTATCTTGCGTAAAGTTTAGGCTTGATAAATGTTCCGCTTTTCTGCGTCGATGTGTGACAAATCTGTCATCGAGCTGAATTTCGTTACCGCCCAACATACTGTCTCCTATGTTTGAACTTACTTCAGGTATATTACTCAAAATAGAGAATTCTGGTGTTGGCGGAAGCCTTCTTCGTCTTCTTTGATCTAACGGTGTAGCATATTTGCGCTTTATATATGTGGCTGGAGTTGATGCTGAAACACCAAATGTTTCAGAAACTGGCTGATCAATAGACAACTGTAAGTTGCCTATTTCGCGTTCCAAGCTTGAAATTTCATTTTGTAGTCTCAAAGCTTGGTTCTGGCGATGTAACTCTCGTAGTTGTCCATTCAGAAACTCCAACTCCATTTCATAATGCGGGACCCGCATTTCTTCAGCCATCATTGTCTATATGCTACTAGCAAGGTGATGACTCTCAAAACGTAGGTAAGTGACGGTGGTTTTCCGTCAATGTGTCAAATCCCACCGCTGCCACCAAAATCTGTAACGATTCCGAGCGCCTGTTTCCTTGTAGGGTCTAAATATTCGTGTGGTAGCGTCTATAAATCCCAACAATAGTCCGATCGCCTAGACTTATGTTTTATAGATATACGAATTTTCCTTAGGCTGCTTTGCCTTGTGATTGAATACCAATGATTGCTAAATGATTTTATGTTGAAAGAATTATCGTGAATTAAACAATAATAAATGATATAAAACCCTACTGCATTGCTTAATGTTCCTTAAGCCTACAGACCCGTTTAATACATTGTTCCTTCAGAAAACCCTATGGTCTTATATGTTTTACTCTATAACCCTATAGGGTACAACTACCCTTACATAGTTTCAGCTCCCAACTTATATAGCGACCCGTACACCTTAATAACCAAAGGCTGTACCCCAGTTTAAAGCGCTATGCTTTAAAAAGAACTGAAAGGCTTATATGTCTCAGACAATGCTTCCAGTTCTCGGGTTGAGCCCTTTGAGCGTTTCTGGCACAAAGTCACTATAATTATTAAGTATGCAGATTTCGACCTTTCACTTCGACATCTATCGCAGTTCTCCTTAAATACGTTCAATCTCCTGTATTTATACCTGCAGCATCAGCACATGACTTACTTTAACCAATGAAAAGCATCCTTACATGATACCGAACTGCTACATATAATATGCATCACGATTGGCCAACAGTACCATCTCGCTGTTTTATTGAGCCTCTGAAATGACCAAGATTAGTCCTAACAATGCCATGAGCGTCCAATGAATAAGATGAACTAGAAACCGGTATAATTGGACTGATACCTTGTAACAGTGTCTATACTCGATCGTAATTAATAGTGAGAACTAAAAATAATCAATAAAGATCGTTTGATACCTACTAGAAACAGAATGCTGTCTGGTATTGACAAATTCTTCAAAGCTGTCTATTTACAAATGCTGTAATAACAACAAAGGGAAGTAACTCTTCAAACTACATAGGTAAGTATCCGTCTCCTTTTGATGAATGGGAAATTATTATTAAACGGATGGGTAA
Organism: Saxidomus purpurata; assembly: GCA_022818135.1. Taxonomy (NCBI): domain Eukaryota; kingdom Metazoa; phylum Mollusca; class Bivalvia; order Venerida; family Veneridae; genus Saxidomus; species Saxidomus purpurata. Next base: position 17,528,157 of record JAFMSR010000012.1, on the reverse strand, counting down.
GTATCACTTAAGCAGAAATCATTTTGGTGAGTATAAGAAGGCAACAAACAGGTAAGTATCATTTTCGTCACAGTCCTTAATGAGATTAGTTTGTGTCTGTTACACAGTGAAAACACCAAAACATGTTCATGCAATATGAATCAATTTATTGAACTTGATGGACAGTTTGCTGTTGTAGCTACTGTGATTTGCATTTAACTTTTACCTTGATGAAGCAAATAATATTGTCTTTATGACAAGTGCAGATCATGATCAGTGCTGTGATGATCATGATCTCCAATGTTTGCTATTCAGAAAGTAAAATTTCAGTGAACAAACGTTTGCACACCTTGCACTGTCCAAATTGATGGATGGACAAGTCCATTTTAGAAATTTAGCTATGTCAGGGTTTTAATAACTATACCGATGATTATCATATAATAGTTAGCTTCAACAGTTGCTAAACCTGAAAGTCTTATATAGAACCAATTATAAAATTACCTTTGCTGCATAATTCCTAATGTCAACCACTTTCTACCATCAGCTAGTCACACAGTATTATTGTAAGAATTCCCTGCATTTATCAATAGTACACAAAATATACATTGTACATCTGTTTGTATTGTACATTTTGCATAATGCTTAGCTGTCAGTTTGGAGCCAAAAATATATTCCTTTCACTAGAACTTCTTAAACATATTCAAATCATTGCTATTATCATGCCTTACAATTCGATCAACCAGTAAAATTGTAACTTCCTGTAGATAAATCCTGCTTCCTGTTATTGAGTCTGTTTTATTTGACCTGCCAGAGCCCTTTGCCAAAGCATGAAAAAAAAAACTGGCTTTGAGGAACAACTGATTTTTCACTGGAAGAAAACTGGACCATGACATCAGTTTTTAAAGAACTGGTAAAATACTGAATATACAACTTGTTTTTGTTCAGTTATTTACCATGTTTTTAAAAACTTGATTTTAACTGGACAAAACTAGAGCTATCACTAAATGTGCTCGAAAGACTGCTTTATATACTGAGGAAGTTCTTAGTAACATAATACCTTGCAAAAAAAACTAAAATAGAGATATTGTCCTTGGCAAAAACGCTGTAATTAGTCAAGACAGAGTTATGGTTCTTGTGCACTGCACTTCCTCTCATTGTGCTTGACCATTGTATGAAGTGGTATTGAATTCAACCCAGTAGTTTTCAATTTATGCTCTGGACAAGGAAAAGTAATAAAGGGCAATAACTCTGTAATGAGTCAAGAAAGAGTTATGGTTCTTGTACACTGCACTTCCTCTTATTGTGTTAGACCATTGTATGAAGTTGTATTAAATTCCCACCGGTACTTTTCAAGTTTTGCTCCGGACATGGAAAAGTAACAAAGGGCAATAACTCAAATGAATCAAGATGGAGTTATGGTTCTTGTGCACTGCACTTCCTTTCAATGTGCTTGACCATTGTATGAAGCTGTATTGAATTCCAACTTGTAGTTTTCAAGTTATGCTCCAGACAGGGAAAATGCAACAGACCGACCGACCGTCGGACTGACCAACCACTGGGTATCTCCTATATACCCCGCCAAACTTTTTTTCCGGGGTATAATGAGGCAAATGTTTTATATTCTCTCTACTTATTCCCAAATTCTCAACATGGCTACCCTCTAATACAGCTAAGTCCTCTTCCGTATGGTCTCCTTCATGCAATCAATTCAAGAGAGGAGAAATTCTTGAACATTTTTTTGTCGCATCACCTCTGTGACTTCAAAAAATTCAAACAAGTCCACCCATATGTTTGTGCCTATAGACTGAAGCTGAACAGAATTGTAAACCTGGGAAAACACCCAGGAGTCAAAGACAGGTTTCAATTGATAAAGATCACCAACTGCAAAAACACTGACATTTCCAAAAGATTTGGTGCAACCTTTTATTTCCTGCAACCTAAGGTTAACAAAATTCAACATGCCTCTGTCTACCATAGAAATTTCATCAATTATTACAACTTTCATGTCACAATAAAGTGCTCGCATGGTATTTAACTGCTGCATGTCGAGAGGTTTGATTTGGTAACTTTGGTTTGCAGGAATGCAGAATCCAAAATGGATGGTGCATCCACCAATATTACTGGCAGCTTTCCCAGTAGGAGCACACAACAGTAACTGGGTTTTCATGTCCAGGTGTTGAGCCTGTGGATTATTTGATGAATCTATGGCTTCTGATTCAATGTTTTCAAGTATGCTCTCATAAAATTTAATGTTATCATTGTTCTCATACATAGATTTATTAGCATTGATTTCTTTTTCTTTTGCATAATAACTTTGCTCAAAAGACTCAAAGCCATCAATCAGATCCTTTTCTTAAATAACAAAACTCGGAACTCAACATAACAAAACAACGATTTTTTTGTAACTTGCCAACACCTCTATCATCAAAAATGCTCGGCCTGACTAGTTGTCATTTAGTGTCTTTAAAGATATACTTAACACTAGTCTAAAATATGTCTTTATGCGTTTAGGTATAAAACTAAACTTGTGGTATGAAAATGTCTGCATTTTGCCAAAGTCGGTTCATACCTGGGTACAAATAACTTTAAGAAATCACATAAATCTACATGTTTTAAATACGATTTTTAAATGTAGACAGATATGCAATAATCTAAAGGGAAAATCAAATTCATTTCTTTGGATCATGCTGTCATTTACAAAGAACAGAAATTAACTCAATATAAATACAAGACAAATTTTGATGCAAAGCATCAAAGGCGCTGCGCATGTTTTTGAAACATGATTAAAGGAATCAAAGTCATTTTAGAATATCAGTAAACAACCTATCAACGGGAAAAACCAAATACATTATGTTATATGTAACTGTTATCATAATAAGTAAAAAAAACCACATTTACTACAGTTTAACCAAAAAATAAACGAATCATAAAACAACCTTCTGTATAATGGTACGATGACGCCCATTAAACAAGGCTACAGCTCGTGGTCAGTAGACGCTTTTCGACGCAGACGAAACCCACGTGATTAATTTTGTCTTTATTATTGGTCAGTTGTTAGCGATGCTTTACATAACTTTCATTGAGACCCCATGTATCGCATAGTTAGGTGAACGGTCTTATTTATAATGCCTACATTTTACTTTAGTATGTAGTAATTAAAATGGGTTTTCATTAATTATTCACGTTGACAACATATGTATATAAACTTCAAAATGTTTAGAGATAGCAAAACAACTATCGAGACGTTTTTTCTGAACTTTGATGAATCTGGCCGTAGGGTCCGTAAACAAAGCAATAAAAAAACCGTAACCTTCAAGTTTGTGGAAAAGTTATTAAATATTCTATGAATATGTCAAAAGTTTTGAATTAACGGTCGAAGACGTATGCATTTGGTATAGTATTGTTTGTAATCAATTAATACTATTTATTTATTCATTATAGGGAGTTTGTTCAAACATAATACATAGTTTTTAATTACAATAATAATGTTGGCTGCTCCCTTTTCGATTATGCAACCCCATGGTACAAAATTAAAACCTATTCAATACTGGCACTGTGCTTCCGCACAGCGCCAACAAATAGGATTTATTGTATCGTAACTAAAAACTTTCAAACTTTACCATGACTCTTTTGCTACACTAAATTTTGGTGGGTACATTCATACATACATTAATTATATAGTATCATCATCATCAACATCATCATCATCATCATTATTACTTGTTACGAAATACTACTAGAGTCTAGTATATGTTAAATATGAAAGATAATTGCCTGCTATTAAAACATTCAGTTGTTGTTTTAGACAAGTTATGAAAATTTAAAACAGTATGGTAGAAAGGCTGGTAATAACTAGGGGTGCACAATAGACTCGGCATATTGCAATTCCCAGTATTTTGGAAGAACTCACGGGGATAGTTAATGTATGCTGCAAGTAATTGTTCTACAATAGGTATACACTGTATACTGAATCAATTTATAACAAAAGATTGATTTATAAATTTTTGGCTTTTCTTTGAAAAACAGATGAGCCATTGTCATAACCTTCTTGACGTCTTGAATCTGGTTAAGCTTTCTTAAAATTCACTTTCTCAGTAACCATTAAAGCCTTGAAACTTCAGACAATTGCTTGGCATCATACAATGGCATCTGTGGTTGAGTTGTTAAGTTCACTGACTGATGTTGACTTGCCCCTCACTGCTGTAGGTTCGTGCTCTACTTGGGTCTAATTCTTTTATGTCTGGAAGCTATCTAGGTTCTACCCAGGTGCCTGCTCATGACTGAAATTATGCCAGAATTGGCACCCAGGGTCATCCTCCTCCATGAAAGCTGGAAGTTGCAATATGACCTTAGCTGTTGAGTGCGACGTTAAATCCGAATCAATCAATTGGCACAATGCAATCAACCCTATGGGCATATCCCATTACTTTTGAATGACATTAAAAGTTGTTCAAACTAAGAATTTTCAGTTTAGTTTTGTCAAAATCAACTTCAAGTTGTTACCATCCACAGCTATGATACTTCATAGGGTAGTTGAACGTAGTCGCTGAATGCAAAATGTAAGTACATGGGTTCCTTTCTCAAAATTAAAGTTTACACAAATGGTTAAAGGTCAAAATTTGTGGACAGTTGTGTCTCCAGTTTATAACTTTATTCGTGCAAGGGTTGTCCTGATATTTACACAGGTATGTGTACACTCTGTGTTGTCCTGATATTTACACATGTATGTGGGCAGACTGTGTTGTTCAGACACATTCAATCCTCCAGCACTTTCAGTCCTTTGATTACATCAGCAGGTACATTTACAATATTGTCTTTCAGGTTAACTTGAGCCCCTCCTGGCATTTCACGCAATTGCAAAAAAGGTAGCCTTGGAGACACCAGTCTTTCCGCCAAGTTAGAAAGATCAAGCTCTGCTGGCTTTTAAAGGAACTGCAATCCGTTTTTTACCCAAAACTTTGGAACTTTTCCAATTCGAGCATAATCAAAACCATTCAATGTTACCTACACTCTTCTTTTGAGTGAGGAACCTATTTAAAGAAGTCTTATACGCATCAGAGAGTTTTTCGACATTTTTCATGTAATGTTTGAAGAAGGTTTGAGTGCAATAGGAACAAACATAATCTGGACCAGCAGAAACAAGCTTGTCAAATTGTGAAATTACTGAACCATCAAGCTCATGTAAAATTGGTGCATCTGCAGAGGAACTGTACAATATAATAATTATCCATTACATTTGGACTAATAACTAAGCAAAAGGATTTACATCAAGTAATATTGCTCTATTTTAGTTCCATGACATCTACTGAAAAGAGTAAAGCTGAAAATGAATGTAAATTTCAATGTCTATTATGTTTTTGTTTTAAAAAATGATTTGTTTCATCTTTAAGCAACAGAAAAGTATACACAATTTGTCACACTAAAGTGAAAACAATATGTAACAAGAGCCATGTTACACATGGTTAATCCCCCCGCCAGGAAAAACTTACCTGAAGGTTGTACTTTCGTACATTTTACTTGGTGAGAGGAAATCCTTAAAAAGCCGTATAGTTATGGTCATGCTGAGTACAGTTTTCAAGTAAGTGGAAAAAGAATAAGGCAATGAAGAGAAGGTTTGCAAAATTATATTAATGTTCATTATCAGTATAGGTATGATATTTTTCTATTTGACTAAAAGTAGACAAGGTAGAGTTATTGTTCTTGCACACTGCGCTTCCTACCAATGTGCTATGTCAGTGTATTAAGTTTGAAGAAAATCCCTTAAGTACTTTTGGAGTTATGCTCGGGACAAAGTTTTTCAAGTAAATCTGATAAAGGGGAATAACTCTAAAAGTAGGCAAGGTAGAGTTATTGTTCTTACACACTGCACTTCCTACCAATGTGCTATGTCACTGTATTAAGTTCGAAGAAAATCCCTCAAGTACTTTTGGAGTTATGCTCTGGACAAAACTTTTAAAGTAAATCTGATAAAGGGGAATAACTCTAAAAGTAGGCAAGGTAGAGTTGTTGTTCTTGCACACTTCACTTCCTACCAATGTGCTATGTCAGTGTATTAAGTTTGAAGAAAATCCCTTAAGTACTTTTGGAGTTATGCTTCGGACAAGTAAATCTGATAAAGGGGAATAACTCTAAAAGTAGGCAAGGTAGAGTTATTGTTCTTGCACACTGCACTTCCTACCAATGTGCTATGTCAGTGTATTAAGTTTGAAGTAAATCCCTCAAGTACTTTTGGAGTTATGTTTCGGACAAGTAAATCTGATAAAGGGGAATAACTCTAAAAGTAGGCAAGGTAGAGTTATTGTTCTTGCACACTGCACTTCCTACCAATGTGCTATGTCAGTGTATTAAGTTTGAAGAAAATCCCTCAAGTACTTTTGGAGTTATGCTTCGGACAAGTAAATCTGATAAAGGGGAATAACTCTAAAAAGTAGGCAAGGTAGAGTTATTGTTCTTGCACACTGCACTTCCTACCAATGTGCTATGTCAGTGTATTAAGTTTGAAGTAAATCCCTCAAGTACTTTTGGAGTTATGCTCCGGACAAAACTTTTAGAGTAAATCTGATAAAGGGGAATAACTCTAAAAGTAGGCAAGGTAGAGTTATTGTTCTTGCACACTGCACTTCCTACCAATGTGCTATGTCAGTGTATTAAGTTTGAAGAAAATCCCTCAAGTACTTTTGGAGTTATGCTCCGGACAAAGTTTTTCAAGTAAATCTGATAAAAGGGGAATAACTCTAAAAGTAGGCAAAGTAGAGTTATTGTTCTTACACACTGCACTTCCTACCAATGTGCTCTGTCAGTGTATGAAGTTTGAAGAAAATCCCTCAAGTACTTTTGGAGTTATGCTCCGGACAAAATTGGGACGGACGCACGGACGGACGGACGAAGGGCATTTCTAATATCCCCTTCGCCTTCGGCGGGGGGATAAATATATGTGGCCATGAAAACTCAATTCCAATGTAATCTTATAACATCAAATGGTCTACCAGTAAGAATTAATCAGTTTTATAAATATGTTTCATATTAGTTCAAAACTAACAAAAAAACAACAAACAACAAAGCTGAAAAGTTTTATCACACTATTCACTGCATACAAATACAATTTCTGGTACTGACACTGTCCTTTTTAACTGATGTATTTATAAAATAAGGCAATAGTTTGAAGTTTACTTTGCTGAACTTTGGCTTGTTATGAAAGGTACAGATTATCCACAACTCCATGCACACTCCTACTCTTTTTAAGACTGCTGTAAATGGTTCTGGTTTTATATATGACATACTTTTAATATATGACTTTAATTCAATGCACTGGGACATGTATATGTCTTTATTTAGAATATTCCAAACTCCAAAAGTTAACAACAAGAGAGCCATAATGGCCCTATATCGCTCACCTGACTACCATTGGCTATAATACAAGAGAAGAAGATTTCTTTAAGTTTTCCCTATATAAGCCTATGTAAAATTAAGTGACCCCCCATGCAGGGTCAATTTTAACCTGGGGGTCATAATTTGAACAATCTTGCTAGAGGTCCACTAGCCAATGCTACGTGCCAAATATCTAAGCTCTAGACCTTGTGGTTTCAGAGAAGAAGATTTTTCCTATATAAGCTTATGTAAAACTAAGTGACTCCCCTGACAGGGTCAATTTTCACTCCGGGGTCATAATTTGAACAATCTTAGTAGAGGTCCACTAGATAATGCTACATACCAAATATCTAAGCTCTAGGCCTTCTGGTTTCAGACAAGAAGATTCTTAAAGTTTTTCCTATTTGTTTCCATAGCAACCAGAGTTCTGCAAGGAATTGAATTCTTTGAACAACTTTGATAGAGCCTCATGCAAGGCACATCCCTGGAAAGTTTTATCAACATTGGTCTAGTGGTTTCAGAGGAGATGTCGTTTGAAGGAAATGGTGGATGGACGGACACACGTACGACAGACGGAATGCGATCCTAATAGCTCTTTGTGCCAGGTGAGCTAAAAATGTAAGCCTGACATTGAGTACTTCCATAGAAAACATCAAATTCAGAGACGAGTTGTGTAACTTTTACTCCCTGTCCATTCAGTAAGCTTGACATATGGTACTTTACGTATGTGACATTTAGTTAAAATGCAAATAATGATAAAAATATATTTAGATTACCTTCTACAGATAAGGTTGAAGAAAATTCTATGTGTCTAGCTTCCATGTGGCTTTAAATCTGTACTGCAGATCAAGGTATTGTACATGCATGCGATCATGTCAAATGACAGGTTTTCATTTTGCCCTGTGGAATTGTCCATAATTATGCATGTCCTGGAAATAATCATGAATAATTAATGATCGATGTTACATTTTTTGTTTTTCTCCTTTCCAACATTGTACATATTTTCTTCAAATAAGAAATGAAACAGGGATCCTGCAACCATGTCATGTTTATGAACATTTATCATTTTGACATTTTTAAAATGAATTATGAAAGTACCCTGTGAATGAAAGCAAATAATACGAACAAACAATATATGCGAGTGCAATCAGTTTTTGTTGTTCTACATACTTGAGATCTGTAAGTAAGTACCATGGTAAAATAGATGAAAACATCTACTTAGAGAAAAAAAGGAGAACTATTTTACATTTTTTTGTAAGTATATTTTGAATGTTTACAAAATACAACACTGTTGCAGCCATTTTGAAATTTCTTGAAATATGTGCAACTTATGCAGAAAGGTCTATTACCTTCTGTCACATCATGTAATTTAAAACACTGGAACATCCTTGGAGTTTTAGACTCGGTCAGCCTGTAAGTTCATTGATACAGATAAATCAAACAGTGTAATATAATGTATGCATGTACATGCAACTAAGTTAATTACATAAAATATTAGGTCAGTGAACATTCAGTATTTGATAATTAATTAGATCATTTATGATTTATTACTATAATCATCACCTGAATTTCTAATGCATACCTTGAGCAGGGTATGGTTAAATATCTGCTTGGCATAATCAAAACAATACTGGAGCGTAACATCCTGGCTGCATTGAGCTTGCACTGAAAAAAATAGTGTAATAATGTGCTGATTAGCTCAAAGAAAACAGTTTAAACTTTGAAAACATAGAAGAAATGAAGTTCATAAAAGTTTACATTTTGCATTTGGAACTATTAACTCATGTCACATAATCTTTGATTTTAATATATCTACAGACCAGTAAAAACAGTATACACTTTCTATGCCATATACATGCTTTTTGTGAGCAGTATTGTACACTATCCATAATGCTTGTAGAAGCAGTCAAACAGGAAGTCATATATGAAACATTAAAGATACAGAGACTACTCATATCCAAAAACTTTAATCAATTGTTTTTCCAACACACACATCATGCACATGCAATGCACTTAAAAAAATCTTGTACTAACTTGACTTCTTGTCAGGAAATAATTCAGGTATCAGGGATTATAGATCTATGATGCCTGCATCAGGAATTGAGCATGGACTTTTCTGAATTTTTAAACAATGCCACAATTCACTACACCCTTCCCCCATCCACTCCCAGTTTTCAAGATACAAAATTTATTGCGGGTCGCAGCCGCAGCCCGCTATATTTAATATGTGGTGAGTAAAAGATGCACGGAGACTTAAGCACTATATCAAACATATGCGTCTCTCTTCATTATAAAATCGACATGCATGTACTTCTGAGATGAAAACTTAGACACAGGCTATTTTTTTTTTTGAAAAGCAAGAGTTGTCGTTTTTAGCTTTTTAACCATTTTAGAATATTTTATGGCAAATAATCATAAAAATCTTCATTAATGTCAAATTAATAAGGATAATGGTAATGAAAAATTGAGACATACCAGAAACGGTCTATAGAGCATTCCTGGACATACTGTATAAATATTATTTGATAACAGTAAAGTTTCGATACTACAGGTCAGTCAGTAGATGTGGTGTCATGTCAGGTTTTGCTAATTCAACCAGAATTGGTTTCCTAGAGTTCTTTTGGGGCCATGCTTCAATATCAACCATCACCAATTTCCAACATATTTACATGGGATTATCGTTTGTTGGTACTTTGTATCACTGTTTTTCTTGTTTATTTTAAAACACATTCTGTTCTCAGTCTGGTGGAGCTCTTTAAATAACAATGTGAATTCTTGCTGCACTTGACTGAAACCACCATCAGATAGTTGGGTCTAGTATGATTTGTTTGTAAGCAGACTAACTCAGGACTGTCCTACCTCTACTTTCGGTTTGAATTTTCAGCAAATTATATGGGTTTTATGTGCAGACTGACCAAAACAGTAATGCACAAACTTGAACAAAGAAACAAGACGTCACCTTGTGAAATTTCATTCCCGATTGAGCCGAACAGATGAAGAAATAATCCAAAACCATCGCAAAATATTTTCACTTATTTGACATTGACGTATGCAGTCACTTGGTGGATATTGATTTATTATCGGCCTTTATTTCTAAATTTAGAAGAAAAGCATGTCTTCACAAGCCTAAATAGGATACTTCTGAATTATCTTAGACGTAAGGGGCAACATTTATGCAAAACTTTACTGTATTTCAGCTCATATATAAAAAGACAAAACTTTGACAGTGTTTAAACACATGTAGGCTATCTTTTCAAGTGTTTTACAGATTACAATCATGACGTCACTTAGACTAAAAGTTGCTTAGCGCTTCACCTTAAAAAAAAGTTATTACGACATAAACATGATTTCAAGAGTTACCTCACGTTATTCAGACTGGCTTACAGCCTAATTCCTCAGTTCAGTACATCTTTAAAACAATATGAAATTTGAAAAAAAAATTAAATATCTTCCTCTCCATGCAAGCTACCTACACACCAAGTTTCATTGCAAATGGTCACTCCTAACTCATGGTATTAAGCAACATTTTTCTATTTTTAGTAACAGTGACCTTGACCATGATCCTAGAGACCCCAAATGCAACCCAAGCTTCCTCTCCCCTGCAAACTACCTTCAAACCAGATTTATTGCAATTGGTCACTCCTTACTAAAGTAATTGAGCGGAAACCATTCTACAATTCTGGCTTACTGTGACCTTGACCTTTGACCTTCTAATCTCAAAACCATTAGGGGCTCTCTACCAGTTATGACCAACCTCCACATCAAGTTTCAAGATGTTAGGCCCAATCGTTCTCCAGTTATTGTTCGGAAACCGTTTTACAAATACGGGTCACTGTGATCTTGAAGTATGACCTACTAACCTAAAAATCAATAGGAATCACTGCTTGTCATGACAAACTTCCAAAGCAAGTTTGGAGATACTTGGTCTAAACATTTTCAAGTTATCATCCGGAAACCGTTTTACTCTTCCGGGTCACTGTGACTTTGACCTTTGACATACTGACCTAAAAACAATAGGGGTCCTCTGTTGGTCATGACCAACTTCCACATCAAGTTTAAGGATCCTAGGCCCAAGCGCTCTTGAGTTATCATCCAAAAACCAGTTGGTAGATGGTTGGACAGACACACCGACCAACTGAGCAACATCTGCAAATCAATATACCCCTCTTCTTGAAGTGGGCATAATAACCCTCCTGGCTGGGTCAATTTTGACCCAGAAGTCATGATTTTTAAAATCTTGATATCATAAATACTATGCATACTTAATCAACACTATGCATTAACACTATATCAACCTTAGTACATTCAAAGTGACAAAGTGCTTTCCAAAAAGAAAGGACAAGAGTTGAATGACCTCAAAAACAATCATTCATATATCACTAGTAATGATCAAAGACATTCAAAGTCCACTAAAAACTTGGCAACATCATGAATAATTTTTTGTGACTTAGTGACACAGACTTTGTTGCTGATGGACAACTCTGAAAAAAGATCTTCTATGCCACTTGGACCATTCATTGATAGAACCAAGTGCAACAAATTAAGTCCACTTCCTGCAATATCATTACTCCCTGTCTTTGTATCTATTAAGGGTTGTAAAGATGGGAGATTTTGACTGACCTGTCTCAAGTACTGATATGCATCTGAACAAAATTCAACAGCAAATGAAAGTCTTACAAATTCTTCATTTGTTAAAGAAGCATTCTCATTAATTCACTGAAGAGTTATCACATCATCCAGAGCATTGTGTACATTGTATGAGAAAATGCTCTGCCGCATACTGCAGAGTACATGGTTTTAAAGAGTTATCACATCATCCAGAGCATTGTGTACATTGTATGAAAAAATGCTCTGCCACATACTGCTGAGTACATGGTTTTAAAGAGTTATCACATCATCCAGAGCATTGTGTACATTGTATGAGAAAATGCTCTGCCACTTGCTGCTGAGTACATGGTTTTAAAGAGTTATCACATCATCCTGAGCATTGTGTACATTGTATGAGAAAATGCTCTGCCACTTGCTGCTGAGTACATGGTTTTAAAGAGTTATCACATCATCCTGAGCATTGTGTACATTGTATGAGAAAATGCTCTGCCACTTGCTGCTGAGTACATGGTTTTAAAAAGTTATCACATCATCCTGAGCATTGTGTACATTGTATGAGAAAATGCTCTGCCACTTGCTGCTGAGTACATGGTTTTAAAGAGTTATCACATCATCCTGAGCATTGTGTACATTGTATGAGAAAATGCTCTGCCACTTGCTGCTGAGTACATGGTTTTAAAGAGTTATCACATCATCCTGAGCATTGTGTACATTGTATGAGAAAATGCTCTGCCGCTTGCTGCTGAGTACATGGTTTTAAAGAGTTATCACATCATCCTGAGCATTGTGTACATGGTATGAGAAAATGCTCTGCCGCTTGCTGCTGAGTACATGGTTTTAAAGAGTTATCACATCATCCTGAGCATTGTGTACATTGTAAGAGAAAATGCTCTGCCGCTTGCTGCTGAGTACATGGTTTTAAAGAGTTATCACATCATCCTGAGCATTGTGTACATTGTATGAGAAAATGCTCTGCCACATACTGCTGAGTACATGGTTTAAAAGAGTTATCACATCATCCAGATGCATATTAATCAAATAGTACAAAGAATATATGATAATTTTTAGCAGCAGTGGTGTGCTGACCTTGACAATTCTTCTAAACTCAATATGTATAAGCAATTTAAGCACAACTTTTCACAAGAACAGTATACAGAATATTGTAAATAATGAAAACCATAGAAAGGCTTTGTCCAGATTAAGCTGCTCATCACACAAATTAGAAATAGAAGAAGGTCGATATAGAAATATAGAATGTGCCAGCAGAATATGTACAAAATGTAATCTAAGACAGATAGAATCAGAATACCATTTTGTATTAATTTGTCCATTGTATAGGGTACTGAGAGAGATAGTTATACATAGGTATTATTATACTTGGCCTAACTTAAACAAATTTTTGAACTTAAACAAATTTTTGAACTATAATGTCATCATCAAATAAGTCTACTCTTATGAAGCTTGCAAAATTTGTATATCTTGCAATGGAAAAGCGAAATGGTTAACCAAAATGCAGTATTGTAGATATCAAAAAATATAAAACATAGTTTAAAACTCCCCGCCCCCCGGCAAGGTCAATTTTGACCCCAGGGTCATAATTTGAACAAACTTTGAAGAGGTCTACTAGCCAATGCTACATGCCACATATCTAAGCTCTAGGCCCTGTGGTTTCAGAGAAGATTTATAAAAAAAATTTCCTATATAAGCCTATGTAAAAATAAGTGTCCACCCCCCGGCAAGGTCAATTTTGACCCCAGGGTCATAATTTGAACAATCTTGGTAGAGGTCCACTAGACAAGGCTACATGCCAACTATCTAAAGCTCTAGGCCTTGTGGTTTCAGAGAAGAAGATTTTTAAAGTTTTTCCTATATATGCCTATGCAAAAACTAAGTGACCACCCACGCGAGGTTAATTTTGACCTGGGGCTCATAATTTGAACAATCTTGGTAGAGGTCCACTAGACAATGCTACATGCCAAATATCTAAGCTCTAGGCCTTGTGGTTTCAGAGAAGAAGATTTTTAAAGTTTTTCCTATTTGCTGCCATAGCAACCAGAGTTCTGCATGGAATGAAATTCTTTGAACAATTTTGGTAGAGCTTCATGCAAGGAACATTCCTCATAGTTTTATCAACATTGGCCCAGTGGTTTCAGAGGAGATGTCATTTGAATCAAAATGTTGACGGACGATGGACGACAGACAATCATCAATCAGAAAAGCATGAAATTCATGCTTGACGCTTCTAAATATAGTACTGGTTTTTCCAATAATACCTGTATTTTTTCATTTCATATTACTATTAACAATTTATTCAGACAGTATCCTGTGTATAGGCCACAGCTGATTATCATGTTAACAGTGTCATGTATAAATACTATTAGTTGTCATGTTGTTTATACTGAACATCATACTTTTTATCTGTATTCAAACCGCCAAAATTGTATTTTGGAGAGAAACATGTATATATGTTTTCTCTGACTTTGATATTACACTTGTGACTCTTACTGAACTTAGCTTTTTGTTAAAATTTATGGCTCTACATGATATTGATAAGACATGAAATGGATAACTCGGTTGAAACAAGAATGTGCTACTATCTATCACTGAGTCAAAACAAGAACAATCACCTCAAATCACTGTGTCACAACAAGAACAATTACTTCAATCTGTTTCTTAAAATTTATGAGAAAATGTGTTTGTTTAATAATAGTACACACTAACAAACTTGAAAAAAAAGTTTATGGTCATAATACTACAGTGACACTTATCTGTACGGGAACTCGTCTATACTGCCCTACAAAGGTCTCGTCTATACTGCCCTACAAAGGTATCGTCTATACTGCCATACAAAGGTCTCGTCTATACTGCCCTACAAAGGTATCGTCTATACTGCCATACAAAGGTCTCGTCTATACTGCCCTACAAAGGTCTCGTCTATACTGCCCTACAAAGGTCTCGTCTATACTGCCCTACAAAGGTCTCGTCTATACTGCCCTACAAAGGTATCGTCTATACTGCCCTACAAAGTTCTCGTCTATACTGCCCTTCAAAGTTCTCGTCTATACTGCCCTACAAAGGTCTCGTCTATACTGCCCTACAAAGGTATCGTCTATACTGCCCTACAAAGTTCTCGTCTATACTGCCCTTCAAAGTTCTCGTCTATACTGCCCTACAAAGGTATCGTCTATACTGCCATACAAAGGTCTCGTCTATACTGCCCTTCAAAGTTCTCGTCTATACTGCCCTACAAAGGTCTCGTCTATACTGCCATACAAAGGTCTCGTCTATACTGCCCTTCAAAGTTCTCGTCTATACTGCCCTACAAAGGTATCGTCTATACTGCCCTACAAAGGTATCGTCTATACTGCCCTTCAAAGTTCTCGTCTATACTGCCCTACAAAGGTCTCGTCTATACTGCCCTACAAAGGTCTCGTCTATACTGCCCTTCAAAGTTCTCGTCTATACTGCCCTACAAAGGTATCGTCTATACTGCCCTACAAAGGTCTCGTCTATACTGCCCTTCAAAGTTCTCGTCTATACTGCCCTACAAAGGTATCGTCTATACTGCCCTACAAAGGTCTCGTCTATACTGCCCTTCAAAGTTCTCGTCTATACTGCCCTACAAAGGTCTCGTCTATACTGCCCTACAAAGGTATCGTCTATACTGCCCTACAAAGGTATCGTCTATACTGCCCTACAAAGTTCTCGTCTATACTGCCCTTCAAAGTTCTCGTCTATACTGCCCTACAAAGGTCTCGTCTAAACTGCCCTACAAAGGTCTCGACTAAACTGCCCTACAAAGATCTCGTCTATACTGCCCTACAATGGTCTCGTCTATACTGCCCTACAAAGGTCTCGTCTATACTGCCCTACAAAGGTCTCGTCTATACTGCCCTACAAAGGTCTAACTGAAAGTGGCCATTATAAATGGGATGCCATTTTCAAAATTGATGAACAATATTAGGTTAACTTATATATACAACATTTACATTTGTAATTATTGTTCTTTGTTTACAATATTCAAAATTTTTTAAATTAAAACATATAAAAAATAGAATAAAAATTTGAACATTTTGATACAGTAATTTACTGGCAACTGTAAAAATACTTGCAAGTGCAATTTAAATATAAATCAAAGACTGTTCACATGTAAACATGGAAATTATTCAAAGTTACTCAAAAGTTCCATGAAAATTTCTAATGAAATATGTGCCAGGTCATTTTGCTATTAATACTGTGTCTGACTGCAATTCTAAAACATGTATATTACTTAAATTTTTACATTTCCTTCAGGTATGGCAGTGAGACCTAACATTTTAGAAGGTTTGACAAACATGGAAATTATAACGAGATATAGATTTGACAGTGATGGAATTCAGTATCTAGAATGATGACAGGTATACAGCCTTATACAGACAGACATAATAGTCTGTCAGCTAGAGAGAAATTACTAATAACTTTGAGATTTCTGGCAACTGGAGAGGTTCAGTTAAATGTTGGTGACATACATCATGTTGGCCAGTCAACAGTGTCTAAAGTCATTTCACAGGTATTTATGGAACTCAGTTCACCAGCTATTATTCAAAGATTCATAGACTTTCCAATAAATGCAGTTGACCTGGACAAACAAGTTCAGCAGTTTCATGGAATAGCAGGTTTCCCAAAGGTTGTAGGGTTGATTGACTGCACTCATGTCAGGATACAGGCTCCATCAATGGAGGAAGAGGCCTTTGTCAATAGGAAGGGGTTTCACAGAATCAATGCACAGCTTGTCTTTCATGCATTTGATGAAATTGTAGATGTTGTTGCTTGCTGGCCTGGATCAAGCCATGATATACTAAACAACAGTGGATTGAAACACATGTTTGAAATGGGTATGATACCAGCCGGCTATCATATGCTTGGAGATATGGCTATGCTGGTAAGCGCTGGCTTCTAACTCGGTACTTAAACCCACAACCAGGAGCACAGACGTCATACAACAGGTATACATGTATACATCAATTAACAAGTACTAAGGTACAATTAAGTCAGGAGTTGCTTAGTCAATATGATAGTGCACTACAAGTATGCTATATATTACTTCCAAAGTATCTAGGCTGTATCAAAATACAATCTTGTTTAACCCATACCTAAGTAATTATGTGTGTGGAAAACATATTGAATAACAATATGTTCATAAAAATAACAGTAAATGCAAAAAACATCAATAACATTTGAAAATCTAGAGTGTATAGATACACGCATTTAAAAATATTAGCATTCAAAGAATGCCTCATTAACAAAGATTGTGCTATTCTGCATGCATAACCTTGCAATATGAATGAATTTTGAAAACACTGACAAGTATTTAATTGCTGCGTGACAGTATGATATTTAGTAACAACTGTGAAGTACATATTCATCAATACAAACAATGAGACAAATGTGTACAGGTACATACTTGTAACAGGCTTCTTAATTTTTGTAAAAATAATACAATTAAAAATTTTATTATACTGTAGCATAAGAATCATTTGAATAATTCCAATTTATGATTTAACTGTTTCCTCGTGACTTGCACTGTTAAACAGGGCCCACAAAATAACTAGATCAAAAGTTGAAAGAGGTATTGGTCAACTGAAAAGAAGATTTGGAATTCTTCATGGGGAAATTCTGATGAGACCTGAGAAAGCCTGCAGGTAATTTAATGTTACTGAAGTTGAATTCAAGAGGTATAGAAAGTAAATCATACATTCAAAGCAAAGTGTTGAAATTCATATTCTTCTTTAAGTAATAAAATGTTTTGAAATGAAATATTAGTTTAGTGTTTAACATTTTTTTTTCAAAATGTATCTTAAAATTCAATTATAGAGTAACACAGATTATATATTACACTTATCCATTTTAATGCTCCGTATTTAAAAAGCTCAAATTGTTTACCGAGATGCACAATATAAACTTTCTGATTAGAATCATCATTACATGTGCCGTACTACACAACATATGCAAGAAGAGAGCTATTCCTCTGCCAGATGGAGTCAATTATGATAAAGATGACCAACCAGATAAAAACAATGACCAGAATGCACCACAAGTTGGATTGAGATATAGAGTTTACATTGCAAATACTTATTTCTGAAGACTGAGGTAAGTATTATTTAAAAGAAATGTTTAATCTACCAGAACAAATTATGAATAACTTTTTTAACTGATTTAAAACTAAGCTACCAAATGAAAACATCAAAAGGGTCAATGTTACAACTACTAGAAAATTCTTTTAATGGCTCGTTCACATAAATAAATGCCAGGAATATCACAACACTAGCTTTGTAGCATCCTTAAAACTGGAAAATGCTCATGGGTATACTGGTACAGACAAAAGAAAATTCTTTACAAATCTTCTTATAAGTAATGACTTCAGTACAGTATTGCAAAGTAAAAAAGTACTGTAAAGAACAACAAAAATAGACAGAGCAATTTAATGTAATACAGTGCAAACTCTTGGGTCATGCATTGTGAAATTTTAAACACAAATTAAGAAGTCTTCACACATCTGATTTTTATTCCTCTCCAAGTTGTTTCTTCAACGGTCTTATTTGGAGTTTTATATTTTCCTCTATTCTCCTGTGACACTGGTATTGGCAGCACACCACCTGGACTGATGAGTAATTGCTGAAAATATTAAAGACTTAGAATTTTCCTCATGTAAAGTTTATTACTGGCACTGTATTGAGCAGTCATATTGCAGTTCAATGTTGAAAACATATGAATGTACCACAAGAGGTGGATTATCAATTGAATTTTATACAAGATTGTACAACATTCAGAAAGTATGAAACTGGTAAACAGATCCATTTACATTATGTACATGTACCTTACATACTGGTGATACTGTAGAATAAAGCTATTGCACTAATGCAGTGATACCTTCTTGCAATTTTGTACAACACTCACTGTATGCAGTTTTAAACTTTTCAATCATAATATCCAACCATGTTAAAATGTAATATAACTTGTAAACTATTTAAAGCTATAATACTGCTATAAATGACCAGAAAAAGTATGGTCAAGAAAAGTTCTTTTATCATAAAAGAAGATAACTCATTCTCAACTATTTCTTTCATTAATGCAAACATAAATTCATAATAATTGATGGAAAATCATGTTATAACCCGGCAGGTCAAAAAAGATTCATTTTTCAACTATGTTCGATAGGAAAAAAAACTGTTGAATATATTTAGCATGTGGCATTTTCTAGTGGACCTAGATATTGTTCAAACTATTACCCCCTAGTCAAAATTGACCCTGCCCTGGGGTCACTTGATTTACATAGGCTTATACAGGAAAAACTTTAAAAATCTTTTTCTCTGAAAGCACAAGATCTAGAGATAACATATTACCAAGATTTTTCAAATTATGACCCCCAGGTCAAAATTTACACCTCTTGATTTTACATAAGCTTATACAGGAAAAAATTTAAGTCTTCTTCTCTGAAACCACAGGGCCTAGAGCTTCGATATTTAGCATGTAGTATCTCCAAAGTTTGTTCAAATCATAACCCTAGGGTCAATATTTTAAGGAAAACTTATTTGGTATGTAACTTTGTCTTGTGGTCTTCCACCTACTGTGTTCAATTTTGCCTCTTCATCAATTTGCCACACCCATCAGGCAAGTGGACTCGCATTCAGGTGAGCAATATAGGGCCCTTATGGCCCTCTTGTTTAAAGATAATATTTTGGAATGAGCTGCCTTTAATATGTGAAAATAGGCTCAAATATTTTTCTATGTTAAATAGTTTACATGGAAATTATCATTGATGTTTTCCTGCAGTTATCAAAACATGCATGTTTACAAAATGTGAATTGTATAGGATTCGAGAGTTTGGGTTCAATCCCAACCAGTGCCTAAGTGGTAGTGTATGGAGTGAGTCTCGACAGCGATTGATATCAGCTGTAATAACTTGTTTTCCAATCGAGATCAAATAAAATTGTATATATACATACCGGTAAATGTAACAGCTCTAACAAAGTTCTTGTTTTTCATTACACAAGATTAGAGAGTAAATACCTTGACAAAGAAGTCTCTGCATTGACAAGTTCACTTTGCATATCTTCAACAGCAGTAGCAGTGAAACTGAAATGAACATTTAGATTACCCTGTAAATTGCTGCCGTATGTAATCAAAAGTTCTGAATTGAGTTTTGTAACATTTCTTGAAACTTGTACATTCCTTACCAGACATATTTTGCAATATCTGTTGCCATGAGAAAATGACCCTACATGATGGGCAGTTAAATGTGCAGTTTCATCATCCGACTTATGTCTCATTCAATAGCAATCTTGATCACATTACTGTGATAATAATCCTACATTATTTATATGGAACAAAGGGGTTTCTTTCAAGTAACCTATATCTTTAATACACGATCATGTAATAAGTTCTACCACAAATACCTGTAATTTGATGGAGTGCTCATTTCCACATCCTTACTAGATGATATACTGGTAGAAGATGTGCTTGCACTGAAATAGAATGTCTAATCACCGATCATAAATTGTTTTTTCTATGAATGATGGTTTTGCCATTGAAATTAGCTATTATTAAAGGGAATAAATTAATACTAAGTAAATTAATACATTTATAGGTAATAAAGATTACAGTCAAACTTGTATTAAGCGACCGCGCAAGGGAAAGGCCAAAACCGGTCGCTTAATAAAATGGTCTCTTAATACAAAGTATCACCGGAAACTGCAACCGTTATCCAGGAATATCGTTAATTTACATGGTAATTTTCCAAAAGCAGCAAATTAGTTTGAACATGAAAGTACCGAAAATCGGTAAATACTCGACAATTAACACGTGCGAACATAAATATGAATGAGAATCCTTATGAGATTTGACACCTCCGTGCCTAATTTGGACGTTAAATGCAACATCAAAGCGGTCAGTTTTCATAGAAAGGATCTGTTTGCACATAAGTGGTCGCCTAATACAAATAAAAGACTGATTATGGGTCGCTAATTACTGGTCGCTGGCCGCGTTAGACAAAAGTTGCTTAATGCAATAGCAATACAGTGTAAAAAAGCTCGGGAGGATTCAGAAGTGGTCGCTTAAGACAAAGGTCGCTTAATACACGTGGTCGCATGGGCAAGTTCAACTGTATTAAGACAGGAATATATAGTGTACAAGAACCACAACTCTATATTCATCACTCATTAAGTGCACTGTTATTGCCCTTAATCATTTTTTCTTTTGCATAGTATTGAATGATAGAGAATATATTGAAAAAACACACTGAGATAAAGTCAGTTTTGACCCCGTGGATTTAATTTAAATAACCATTTAAGGTGTCCATAGACAGTATTAGTTTTTTCCACAAGACACTTGGTTCCGATAAAAATATCTGTCACTGAGCGTAACTGTTTCGGTGAAAATGAGGCTCTGCTGGAAATGCAGGATATTCTCATAGTAGAAACTTTATTATTGTATACCGTCTTGCACTTTACAACAGATATTTAAATATAAACTTATCAAAATTATGCATTTTTATATTAAAACAAACGTTATTTAGATGCTATGTTTGATAAACTAACGTCTGTTTATAATATTACATCACAAGTTAATTTTTAAATTCTATGTTATTGTATTTAGAACAAGTGACCCCAATCTTACCACTATTTACTACTGATAGATCTCATAAGAAGTATAAACGACACTTACTTTAAACTGGTAACCTTAACCATGGACGTGTCCATATGTGCCTATAACACCTATGGTGTTTGCTGCCCCTTTGCCCACCACTGACATCACAGCTTCTGTTATCAATGATAACTTTTTAGTGCAAGGTCAACTACCTGAAATTATTTATAGTACCCATGTTAGATTGAATTTAGAAGCATTGTAATGGTATATGTCAGAAAAACGTAACTTTTTGACACCAAGGTATGAACTTGACCTTTAAATTGAGCTTTGCTGTACCTGGCACAGCTTCCTATTTATCAACTTTTAATGAAAAATCACAATCAAGATAAGACAGCATTATATAATTATATCAAAGAAGAAGGTAAACTTTGTGGTATATGTTTAAATTGATATACAGTTATAACTTGGTGATATCATCCCTTACCTGTAGCACGTTGGCTATGTAAAAATCATTGTAGGCACTCCTGTTGCACTGCACTAGGTTATCCCACTTTTTTTGGAGTGCTAGTGAATCTTTAGGGGCCTCTGCTCTGCTGTTAAACCTACTGGTCAAACTTGACAATAGGCTCTGTTTGCTTGCTGATGTGATATCTGTAAAATAAAATACATTTTCAAGGTAATGTTGAGCTACAAGGGTTGATTTTAAATCAATTTTGTAAACATAATTTATTTGTTCAATGCATTACAATAATTAGCATTGAAAGATTATAACCTGTTAAACTTATTTGAAGAAAATAGTAACTTGCTTTTGCGTGTGTATGTACACATAGTGAAAAGACCTTACATGTATTGTTAATTGCCAGAGGTTCATCGCTCCATTTATTTCATTACAAGATGACCTTTTTCCTAAAGACAAACATTATAGACATTGGATTAAAATTTTACTTGTTTTCCTTTATTAATGATGAATAAACAACACATAACAAGGCCCCGCAACACAGTCATGATTTAAAAAAATATTATGGCTGAAATTGCAACTAAAAAGCTGAATTTGCATCTCTTTAAGGTGAAACATTTTTTTTTACAATTTATTATTAGATGTGATAAGAAAATTCAAATTGCTGCTTTACAACAGTTAAAACTACATGCATAAATTTCATTTTTTCTTTCTAATACAGAGAAACTACTTTTACGTTTCACTTCCACAGCGCAGTTTGAGAGATCATTTTCTTTATCATTCAATTTTGAATCTCCTTTTTGCACA
Source organism: Saxidomus purpurata (assembly GCA_022818135.1). Lineage (NCBI taxonomy): Eukaryota > Metazoa > Mollusca > Bivalvia > Venerida > Veneridae > Saxidomus > Saxidomus purpurata. Next base: position 17,505,314 of record JAFMSR010000012.1, on the reverse strand, counting down.
AAAACTTTGGCTATGATTGAGGTTATACATACATAGATTGAACAAGTAGGTAAATATTATTTATACCTATACTGTCAGACTCAAACCCTATCTTTCAGGCTTGTACCTTGTAAGTGGAATTTTAGTTGGGGATTTTTCAGTTGCTTCTTTTGATGAAAGTACTGGTCAGAGCCCCAGCAAGCCAGCATCACTAATTGTAATGGCTAATAAAAGTGGCATGGATTTAAGTCTATAGTCAATTATGAAATAACATCCTTCACATTTGTTATTGTGCTTATTGCGTCCACCATCCTCTAAAGAGGCTATAATCAGTAAGATCCGAAACATCCTTTTCAGCATTGTTATCGTCTAATAAACAATGATTTGGAGTACTGATACGCAGTAATTAGCCACGAAGGCCGGTTAATAGCTGCTCGTCAGTACAACAAATCATTGTTTATTAGACCATAACAATGCTGAAAAGGATGTCATTTCGATTTTATCATGACCAGATATTACAAAAGGTGAATAAATGTGTATTGAGCATTATTTTGTAATAGAAGTATTCACCCAGTATAAATAAACATGTATGTGAAAGTTAGTGTTGATTATTTTTACAAAAAATCATATTTATATTCTGATTTATTAATAGTGTTATTATGTTGATATATATGTGAAAATATGCTATAGATACAAAATTCAGAAAGATAAGTAGAACAAGTGACAGGAAATTGTCACAAAACCAGGTTTTCATTTTCCAGTCTGCTGGCCGAGCGCAAATGTGTTTTTAAAGTCAGTAGATATACATAATGTGAAAAAGAAACAAAGGTCTTCTTCTATATGTTACATGTGTAAAAAAAGGCAAAGGGCCATAATTCAGGAAAATTGATCCAAACACAAAACCCAGACAATATGCCCAAGGGCACTTGATAACAATACTTCTGTGAGAGTTTGGTTGAAATCCCTTGAGAAATGTAAGAGGAGTTGTGCACAGAAGGAATTGTTTACACCGGCCCACCACGGACGTACGCAATCTAATCACCAGGATTTTGTTTTCAGAAAACCTGGTTAGTAAGTATTTTTTTCCATATCAAGGAAATATAGAGGATAATTGTTTGCTTCTGTGTAATATGGAATACGACGTCACAATGTCATAAACGCCTGGATGTCTTTGACGTTGCATTTGTTGAAATCATTCAATGTACTGACTGGGAACCAAATGTGAAAAAACTGTGAAAAATAAAGTTGATACTTTCAACAATTCATTTCACTTCAACAAAAAGCTGTAAATCCAAAAATTTTAGTTGAGTATGAACTGGCGGATCTGGAAATCTAAGGTTCTTGAATTAAAAAAAAAACACTAATACTTTTGTAATTTATGGTAAAAAAATGTGTTTTTAAAGAGTACATGATATCAAACATTAGCATTCACGGTAACCGTCTTTGATATTATCTGTTTATCTTGATATAATAAGTCACTAGATATACATATGTGAAAAAGAAAGAAAGGAGCATAATTCAGCCAAAACTGATTAAATCACAAAGCTTCAACAATATGCACGAGGGCACTTGATGACAACAGTTCTGTGAGAGTTTGGTTTAAATATCTTGAGAAATGTAGGAGGAAGTGGGCACGTGACAGTATTCTTCTATATATAACATATGTGGACAAGAGCACCGCAAAGCGCAGCAAGATACGCCTGAAGTGTTGTATCAGAGAATGGGAGCAAAATTTAGGCTGTTGAAGCCCAACGGACAGGAACAAGAATAAAAAATTGAAGTTATATAAAAAAATCTAAGTCCCCAACCAGAAAATCCTAACCTGGTACAAAAATGTCAAAAAACACCAAAAATTGGAGGTACCATTCATGTTGTACCACAGAAAAGTGGTCTCGGTTTTTCCGTACTGCCAATAATAAAAAAGTTACAAAATATGCTATTGATAGTAACATAAAAGGGAAGTAATTCAATAAAAAAATTAAGCAAACAAAATAGAATCTCCCAAATAAAAACAAGAGCACTGTAATCAAGAGCAAATGCAGAGCAATATCCACACAGTTACAGAGCGGAAGGGAAACAAAATCATATGACCTTTGACCCCTAAGTATGACCTTGACCTTGAATCCAGCCATCAGGAACATTGCTTCTGCACGTCGTCTCAGTCTGGTTAACATTTGTGTCAGGTTTCTTCCAAATCCCTAAAGGGGTTCAAGAGTTACAGAGCGGAAGGGAAACAAAATCATATGACCTTTGACCGTTAAGTATGACCTTGACCTTGAATCCAGCCATCCGGAACATTGCTTCTGCACGTCGTCTCAGTCTGGTTAACATTTGTGTCAGGTTTCTTCGAAATCCTTCAAGGGGTTCAAGAGTTACAGAGCGGAAGGGAAACAAAATCATATGACCTTTGACCCCTAAGTATGACCTTGACCTTGAATCCAGCCATCCGGAACATTGCTTCTGCACGTCGTCTCAGTCTGGTTAACATTTGTGTCAGGTTTCTTCGAAATCCTTCAAGGGGTTCAACAGTTAGAGAGCGGAAGGGAAATTGCTAACGGACAGACGGACACCGAGGCGATAACATAATACGTCCCTTCGGGCGTATAAAAAAAGCAAAGGGCCATAATTCAGGCAAAAAGTATAAAAAAAAAAAAAAAAAAGAAAGAAAAAAAAAAAAACTTGCTCTGTGTGGGGTTTGAACCGCTGGTCTCATGAGAAATTTTGTTATCTTACTGTAACAGAATACTCCAAAGTATACAGGACTGGTAATCTATTCTAAAAATGGACAGTAATAACAGAGTATTCTCCCTTTTATAATAACAGAGTATTCTCCCTTTTATATATACTTAAATAAGGAGACACAAAATTGCTAACAGACAGACGGCCGGACGACCAGGGGCATAACATTATATATTCAAAATTCTTTAGTTCACAATTATAGTTCTGTGAAAGTTTGGTTGAAATCCCTTGAGAAATGTAGGAGTTGCACACAGAAGAGTATTTCTCTATATATATTACATTATGTGGAAAAAAACAAAGGCCCATAATTCTGTCAAAAATGATCAAATCACAAAACCCCGACAATATGCGCCAGGGCACTTGGTGACAATAATTCTGTGAAAGTTTGGTTGAAATCCCTTGAGAAGTGTAGAAGGAGTTGCGCACAGAAGAATTACATATGTGAAAAAAAACAAAGGGCCATAATTAGGTCAACAAGAGCTGTCCATAAGACGGCACGCTCAACTATTTTGGGTGTTTGCTAATAAAACAAAACTTTTATCAGTGTAATAGCAAAACAAAATTCTGCTAACTATTAAGTATAAACTAGGAAAGTTGAATCATAAAAAAAGTCAAAATCTATAACTATAGATTTAATTTTTGGTAAATTAATTGTTTGATACAAAATTTACCCTGAACACTATTGCAAGGTTTGATATAACTACCATAAGTGGTTACTGTGATATGTGCATGATAGTACCTTGCATGCAAAACTTTACCAAATTTTCAAAGTCAAACAAGGGCCATAATTTGCACTAAATTTAAACAAGAGTTATCTGTCTTGACTGTGTGACACCTCTTAAGACATTAAAAAAGTTTCAAGTCAATATCATAAGTGGTTACTGAGATATGTGCATGATAGTACCTAGCAGGCAAAACTTTAACCAAATTTTCAAAGTCAAACAAGGGCCATAATTAGTACTAAATTTATACAAGAGTTATCTGCCTTGATTGTATGACACCCCTAAAGACATGAACAAAGTTTCAAGTCAATATTATAAGTGGTTACTGAGATATGTGCATGATAGTACCTAGCAGGCAAAACTTTAACCAAATTTTCAAAGTCAAACAAGGGCCATAATTTGTACTAAATTTTTTCAAGAGTTATCTGCCTTGATTGTATGACACCCCTAAAGACATGAACAAAGTTTCAAGTCAATATCATAAGTGGTTACTGAGATATGTGCATGACAGTACTTAGCAGGCAAAACTTTAACCAAAGAAGCAACGCCGACGCCAACACACAAGTGACTGTAATAGCTCTCCATATTCACCGAATAGTCGAGCTAAAAATGACCAAATCACAAAACCCCGACAATATGCGCCAGGGCACTTCATGACAATACTTCTGTGAAAGTTTGGTTGAAATCCGTTGAGAAATGTAGGAGTTGCGCACAGAAGAAATTGTTTACGCCTGCCCAGCCGCCCGCCCGTCGACGTACATCAATCTATTAACCAGGATTTTTCCTTCGGAAAACCTGGTTAAAAATGTGATTTGAGTTTGTCTTTATTGTCCAAACATGGTTGAATTTCATATATATAGTCCCAATGTTCAAACCTGGGTGACATTCACATATGTTAGTTATCTCCAAACTATCTAGTTTAAATCTGCAAGATTCAAATGAAACACTTCAGTCATATTGGTTAATCATATTCTGGTTTTGATAAGTCTAAAGCTAACTCGTTTCCTATATCATAAAGTAAACAGGTACTGTACAGCAAAATTCTTTTCCTGACATTGACTGCATTCAACTGAATTTCCCACAAAGGAGATAAATGTGATGATGATGATAGTGCAGCTGCCTTGGCCCAGTGGTTGTGACTTTGCCTAAGTATAGGAGGCTGCCAGGTTCAATAAACACTAATGCTTAGTAGTGGAAGTATTCTTATGATACTCTTGTCCTTATTAGGTTCTTTTTGCTGTGTGTAACTGGAACCCTAGACTTACTTTTTTAACTATAATTTTGGAATTAATAATGCATTGTTCACAGTACATTTTTGTATTTATCATATTCTGCATATTTGGTGATAGATATAACTCTGTAGAATTTGTTTCAACTTGCATAGTAAAGACTAGACAAACAAATACTGGTTTCCCTGTTTGGTTTGTTTTGCTGATTCGTAAACATACAGCATCATTGATTTGGTCAAAAGTCACATCCTTTTTGGATCGATTGATTTATTCAATCGGATCCAAAGTTAACAGAGTATAGCTTCCTTACGGCCGAACTCTTTACATACAAACAAGTAGTTCCATATATTCCGTTGTTACGAATTATACTGTCCTCTGTTTTAAAAATTATATAGTAACAGATCTAAATAATATCAAAACATTTCAGAATAGCATAATATTATATTGTTGTTTTTCTTGTAATTTGTAACTTAAATCAACGAGGTATCTGTTCTGTAAACTATTTTCCTAGGCAGTTTTATCGTCGGACCGGTGTGACATGAGAAATGTAAGACCTGTGAAATATGTATCGCTACACCGGATACACTAAATTCAGTGTTTCCGTGAGAGCGCGTTTTCTGCGGTTTTGACATACTCATTTTGTCAATGACGCAACAGAAATAGCAAAGAGCGTCTTCTATTACGCAAATAAAATGTGTATGATCAAATTACTACAAAAACAACATTTCAAAACCTCTCAAAACGCTTAAAGATAAATTGTTGATAAAATACGCTTGCGGTATGGGATATGTCTAATTTTAACCCTATTCCGTCGTAGTTGTCGTCTGATTTCGGATCAACCCGCATTTTGTACCATTGCGTTTTTGTGTGTTGATTCTTATGATACCGTCATCATGGTATCGTAGACGCATAACAAGAGATGGTCGACGAACCTTAATAGGGGAAACAAAAACGTCTTTCTGAGTGATTTTAATAATCATTTTGTAGTCATTTCGCTCAGACTGTCACTATTGAAAGGGGTTTAAGTGGGCCTAATAATATCCAAGTTTAATGTCTATGGTTGAATGCACTTATGAAAAATTCACTTTGTGGACAAATTTGACTTTTGAGATGCAGTGACTAAATGGAAAGCATCCAAAGAGAAACACCAGTTGCCTTGCCAACCCTTTGATTACCCACCATTTTGTGATGTATCACATGCAGTTTTACAGAAGTAAACTGAATAAAACTTCTTTAACACATATATAGTCAGGCCTCTTTTTTACAATAAAGGGTATGACTCTCGGAATTTCTAAATGACCCCCAAATTCGGGGAATACAAGGAATTGGCACCCAGGGTCTTCCTCCTCTATGAAAGCCGGAAGTTGTAGCTGTTGGGTGCGACGTTAAATCCGAATTAATTCACACAATACACTCAAACTTTAAAGTTAAATCAAAGTTTACACAAATGGTGAAAGGTCAAAATTTGTAGACAGTTGTGTCTCCAGTTTATAACTTTACTCGTGCAAGGGTTGTCCTGATATTCACACATGTATGTGTACAATCTATGTTGTCCTGATATTTACACATGTATGTGTGCAGACTGTGTTGTTCAGAGACAATCGATCCTCCAGCACTTTCAGTCCTTTGATTGTTAAGTGCTCTGAGTTTTGTAGTGTTTGAACAGACAACAAGCTCACTTATTCTAAATAAACAAAAGTAGGCCAAATAAAATGTTGCTTTAAAAAGTACAATTTCAAAATTAGATTAACAGATATTTTTCAAAACTGCTACAAGTTTATATAACATATCTTTAGAAACAGGAGCTCTGTAATCTTTTCTATGCTTAAACGCTTGCATCCTTCCAGAACCTTTGTACTGACAAAACTCTCACTGGGGTTATAATAACCTTTTAATTTATGTACAAAACTGATCCCAGACATGTATGACATAATAGTAGAAGGAGCATAATTTTTCTCAAAACAGAATGCAACATACAAAATAAGCTGATTTAGTGGTATTGGCCATTCGTTTGGCAAGCTGTACACTGCCCTAAAATTGTTGAAATTATTGATGGCTGTTTTGTATGCCTTTCCTGTGTTTTCAGATACACTTTACTTAATCAAACTAATAGCTCCTTGTTGAATATTTGCCACAGACGGGGCTCCAATACGCATGCTATTGGATTTGCATTTGGGGCTAGTGTTCAAAATCTGCCCATCTGAAATGAGACAATGCATCAGTTATTGCATTTTTCACCCCAGGCACATGTTCTGCTTTCACTACAATGTTCATTTACAAACATTTTAAAGTTAGATTTCTGATCAAGACCATCACTAAATCAGACTTTGATGTCATTTTATTAATAATATGGCACACTGCCATGTTATCTGATCGAAAGCACATCTTTTTGTTTCTCAGTTCCTCACCCCATGTGAATATAGATACAACAATAGGAAATAATTCCAGAACAGTTATATGCAGTGTAACCATTATAGTGCCAATTCTCAGGCCATTTTTCTGACATCCATTTTCCTGCGAAGTATATACCAAATCCTAGGCCTACACCCCGTACACTGTCTGTAAACAACTGCACATCCTCATTGTAAGACCAAAATCTATCGTGAAAGACCTGAATGCCATTAAAATTGCCAAAAAATGTTTTCTACATAATCAAATCCTGCTTTATGCCATTGGTAATTCTCAGATGGTGATGTTGTTTAGTGAGACCACATATAGAATTTACCATTTGCATCATTTGTTTGCAAACTCAAGAATTGTGTTTTCCTCCACTCAAAAAATCATCCAAATAGCGCATCAAGTTATTAGAATTAGCTTTTTTTCATACAATTAGGCCAAAAATCTGCAAATCTATTGAACAAATTGCAACTTATGGAACATTCAAATGGCACACATTTATCAAAATAAAAATATCCATCAAAAGTGAAACCCAACTGGTCAAAATCTGCAGGACTTACTGGGTATAACCTAAATACACTTTTGACATCCATTAAATAGTTCACATTTAAAGCCAAGCTCCTGAATCATCTGTACAGCAGTATCAAAACTTGTATATTGCACAGTGCAATTTGTAATTGGATCAATTAAAGAATGACCTGCTGGGTATGACAAATGATGAATAAGCTGGAACTCATTTTTTTCTGACTTCTTTGGAACAAGACCTATTGGGGACACCCTCAGAGTGGGTAAAGGTCGGTTCTTGAAAGGGCCTGCAACTCTTAAAAGGTCCAATTCCTTTTTAATTTTCTTGCAGATTTTAAATTTTTGGCATCTGTTGCCCCTCGTGGGCCCTCATACTGTAAGGAAACCCTGTTTAAAACCATTTAATAGAAATTCTGTCTCGGAAACATCATAATCAGATAATTCTTCTTGTAATTTTTTCACATTTATTGGAGAAGGTGCCAATTGCATAAAAGAAGTGATATTAACGTCTTTGACCTCTGAAGATTCCCTGACCTTGACCCCTTCCATAAGGCCTAGTTGGCTGAGACCCTCTGTATGATCCTCGAAAGGAATTGAAAGTTTTGTGAGAACGAAAGAGTTCATGTTGCGAGTCCTGCATGTGACACGCCCATTTGCCATGTTGTGTATTAAAACAAACTGAACATACATGTGGATACTTACAGTTGACCCATTTGCAGAAACCTTTGTTAAAGTGTATGCAAGGAGGGGGTTTTGATTTTGGTTGGATAGGTGTATGACTAGGAGAAGCATTGGTAAGGCCAGAAAAATATCGTAGCCAAAGATCAGCATTGATTGTTGACCATGATGAAAACTTAATAGCTTGGCGCAACCGAAATTGCTTATCATAAGTACGCCACATGGTACCTCCATATTTGGAAGCAGCCTCTCTTATAGTAAACATATAATGAAATATCTGTTGAGTTTGCTCAGGATGGGCCTCAGTGTAAATGTTTGAGAAGATTAAAAAGGCATCAGTCCATTTCTCTACTGTTGCTATTTTCTCATTTGATACTTCAGCTTTTGTTACCAGATTTCCATTTTCATCAACTCCTAGCACTGACCCTACAGATAAATCATTTAGTTCTACAGCCCCTTTTAATAAAATGGCTAAATTTACATATTCATGTTGTTTGATTTTGATTTGTTCAGGGGCATGGCAAGCTAAGGAATCCCCGCCATACCTTATCGTTTCAGGCTTTTCAGTGGATCTTAGTTAAGATCTTTTATTAGATTTTGGCAGGTCCAGAGATTCTTTAATTATTGTCTCAAAGTCAATTATTTTACCCTTCCTGGTGTCATCCAGTCTCTTGTGCTTAGCCAGAATTGGTAAAATTTCTGTCTCACTGTCAGAATCAGTTTCATTCTTCTCCCCTTCAGCTGATTTCTTCTGTCTTTTAGACAAATGCTCAGTCTGCTTCCTTTTTCTTGCTCCTTTACCCCTTCCAGGCATTGTGTCTTATATTCATTTACTCAAAATTTGTTTATTTATTTAAGATTTTAATGGATTAAATTTTCTAATTTTTAGTGTCAGGATTTTCCTCAGAAATGTGGAACAAATAAAAAGGGAAGTAGTTTTGGACTTTCCTGTCAAAGACTTCTAAAAATAGAAGACAACTCTGAATCAAAATTCTAACAAGTCTACAGTATTAGTCTCCCTTGATTCCAGTTCCGTTCCACATTTCTGCTAAAATAAACTGGACTGTATTGTACAAGACCAATAAGCCGCATTATTCAATAAAACTCTTTCATTTTCCTTGACAGTTTCAGTATCTGTGAATCCTAAAGGTAAAACATGATTTCTATGCAATTTCTTAATTCTACTATCTGTAGAACTTACATCAAATACTGGAATTTCTTCTCTTGGTTGACTAATGACAGTGTAAATATCTTCTTCAAACTTGTCTGCTATTTCATGCTTTCCATCATATGCTAGGATCTTTACTAATACTTGGTCACCTATACCTATTTTCACAGCCTTTGCCTTTTTCTGCCTTTGCCTGTTTTCATTCTTGCTTTTTCCGTCACCTTCTTCACAATATCCTGTGTTGTCTTCATTCTATGTTTTAATTCTTCCATGTTTTCGTTGTTTCATTAGTTGACTCTGTAATTGGTGTTTCAAACAGGAAATCTACAGGAAGATTTGGTCTTTTACCAAACATAAGCTCAAACAGAGATATTTTAGTCTTTTCATGCTTAGTAAAATTATATGCATACACTAGAGAAGGCAAATACTTTTTCCAATCAAGTTTTTGTTCTGGTTGTAGTGTACCCAACATATTAAGCAGCGTGCGCTTAAATCTTTCTGGAATTGGATTTCCCACGAGATGGTATGGAGTTGCACGGGACTTCATTACACTTGCATTCCCGTTAGTTTGCACAGTTCACTGATAATTTCAAATTCAAAATTTGCACCTTGGTCTGAATGTAACTTGGTTGGAATTCCATAGTTCACAATAAAGTTTTCATATAAGGCACCCGCTGTAGTTTTAGCCATTTGATTTCTAGTTGGAACAGCAAGTGCAAATTTGGTAAAATGATCTGTTAGCACAAGTATGTCGGCTATACCTCCCTTTGACGGTTCCAGAGTTAAGTAGTCCATACATAACAATTCTAAAGGGTATGATGTTATGATGTTTACAAGTGGAGCTCGGAAATTGATCGGAGCTTTTCTTTTCAAGCAGCTATCACATTTTGCAAACCACTTTTCAGTATCAGCTGATATACATGGCCAAAGGAACCTTACTCTGAATAAGTATAGGGTCCTGTCTCTGCCAGGGTGTCCTATATCTGTGTGTAATCCCTTAAAAGCTGTAGCTCTGTATATGTCAGGTAGTAGCAATTGTTGTACTATTTCCTCTCCAGTTTTAACATGCCTATACAAAATCCTTCTTAACATTTTAAAATGGTCAAAGTTTTTTCTCATAATTTGATCTTCTTTTGTACTGAGGGTCCTTCTATCTGGTAATTTGTTATCAAGCACACATCGATACCATCTGCCTATAACTGGGTCTTCCCTTTGAGCTTTTCTTATCTGTCTCATTTCTATCTGAGCTAATGGTTGGCTTGGACAATCTGTTATGTCTACTATATTGATAGACGTAACCGGTATGGTTTCAATGTAAGCATCCACTTGAATATAGTTGCAAATGGTCTTTACAGTTTTGTCTTCAATCTTAGCCAGTTCTCCTGTTTCATCTGTCAGTTTCTCATGTGGATATCATGACATACCGTCTGTATCTTTGTTTCTTATACCAGATCTGTAAATAAGGTCGAAGTTGAACTGACCTAATGCTGAAGCCCAGCACTGATCAGAAGCATCCAACTTTGCTGATGTTAAAATATATGTTAATGGGTTGCTATCTGTGTACACTTTAAACTGGTTGTTCACAAGGTAGTTGGAAAATATTTCAGATCTACAAATTCTAACTTAAATGCGGAGTAATTCTTTTCAGATTTTGACAAACTTCAGCTAGCATATGCAATGACTTTCTTCTGTCCATTTTGTGTCTGGTAAAGTACTGAATCAAGCCTAAAATTGATGCAACTGTGTGTAATTCAAATGGTTCTTGAAAGTTTGGATATGCTAGAATTGGTAGTGAGGTAAGAAGTTCCTTAAGTTTCTGGAATGTTGTTTCTTGTTCATCCCACTTCCAATCTTTCAACTGTTTACTTTTGTTCTTTTTAGTTGTTTGTTGTTGTTGTTGGAAGTAAGTCTGACAATGGTTTGGTTACTTTAGAGAACTTCTACCTGGTGATATCCGCTTTTCATGTCTATGGTAGAAAAAATTGTTCCACCATTCAACACATCAAAAATTTCTTCTGTTCTGGGTAGAGCATATGCGTCATTGACAGTTCTCTTGTTTAGCATTCTATAATCCACACATAATCTTAACTTGCCGTTCTTTTTTCTCACTAAGACTATATTGGATGCAAACGGTGATTTAGATTTCCTTATAACTCCACTGGCCAAGAGCTGTTCCAGATGTTTTCTAACTTCATTGACCATAGAAGGTGGTATCCTGCTGTGTCTCTGCTTAAAAGGTGTATCATCCACTAGATCTATTCTATGCTATACTTTTTCAGACTGGCCTATGTCGGTGTCACTACCTGAGAATATGTCCACATGTTTCATCAGAAGTGTTCGTAATTTTGTATTCTGTTCTGTTGTCAGATTGGAGTTGATTTGTATCTGTTCAAAGATTATTTTCTTTTGTCTCCTTATCCTGAATTCTTTCGATGACCGCTTCATCTATAAAAACCGGCTGTGTCTCACACAGTATCGATTTTGGTGAAGCAGTGACTGTGTTTGTGGTGTGTTTACATACATTCACTGTTATCAGTCCATTCTCTCTGTATTTATACTGTCTGATGGCAGGTGTAATATCTATATAATCTGGTAGCACTGTGTCTTCACATTCTTGAATAATGGCACAAGTGGGGCTATATTCAAGTTCTTTGTCCATGTATCCCTGAATATCTATTGATTGATTTGGTCTAATCTGTACCTTGGCTGTTTCTGCACATCTGATTATTGCTAATCTGTCTTTATTCTTTTTTAGTTCTCTGTGTCTGATAATTATACAGCGAAAAGCCAAATACCAAGGAGTATCAAGACTTGCTTTTTGAAGGAACATGTTTCCAAACGTTTCTTTGCAATGATTAATGAATTCATTAAGAATGTTTGTACCTAAGAGTACTGGTATCTGCTTATTGTAGGCGGTGTCTGGTACAACAAGGAATAGGCACTCTTGTTCTTTACATTTAAATATGCTGGCTGAGGACAACAACGCTTCAATGTAACCAATATACGGTAAAGAACTTCCATCTGCACATTCTATTTTTATGATGTCTGATACTGGTTTTAAAGAGGATTGTGCAAAGTTTTTTTCAAAGAAGCTGACTTATGATGCTGACACAACTTCCTGTATCAATCAATGCTTTACTTTGGATGTTATTTATAACTACATCTGTTTCGTTGGATTGTCAGATTAATTTAGGACCTTAATTGTTGGTAGTGCCGCTGGATGGTCCTGATACAGAAGCACTTACTGGTTTAAATACGCCTGACAGAATCTAGCTATGTGTCCCTCTTTGTTGCATGTATAACACCTTCTGTTTGTTCCCTGTATACTTGGAAATTTTGAGGTGTTGAATGTCTGCGGCTTAAACTGTTGTGATCCTGTTGGTCTTGTTCGTCATTGTGAGCCTCAGTTTCCATATTCAAATATTTTCTCTGTAGCCCGACCTCTATAATTTCCTCTGCCTCTTGTGTAGTACCGTTGACTATTTTTCTGTTCTTTTTCTAACTCTAAATGTTCAATTCTTTCATCCATTTTAACAGTAACTGTTTTACTTCACTTAATTCAGATGTTTCAGGTTTCTGATTTGCAGCTTGACATTTCATTTTATTTTCAACTTCTGCAGATTCTAGTTCGTTTTCCATTTTCCTAACTTCTATTTTAAGTTTGATGTAATCTGCTATTGTCTCGTAATTGTAATTAGCCATTTGCTTTAATGGTTGACGAAGTCCTTGATAGGAAACACTTCTCAATATTTCTTAATGTCCTCCTGGAATAGCATACATTTCATTAGCTTGTGCATAAATTTCTTCCAATCTGGATGAATATATGACAAGAGATTCTTGTGGTTCTTGTTTAATTTCATAGAATCTTTTTAATATAGACTCCTTATGATTTTGAATATAACAGTACGCAAAAGATACATTTTGTATATTTTTTTCATCTCTTAAAACCATTTCATAACTAAAAAAATGTGACAGACACATTTTGTATCCATAAGTCTATATTTCAGGAGAAAATCATTATAACATGTTTGATTTTATATACCTTTAAAATCTATGAAAACAGCAGCTATGAAATCAATAAATTAAATTTGCTGCTCTTATACTAAATCTTCATACAAAATAAGATATGCAAATTAAGACAACCCTTGTAACTGAAATACATTAAGTAAGATTTTTCTAAAGGCTTGTCATTATTATTTGCAGATATAAGGTCAGACTAGATTTTATTCATACGCACCCTGTTAACGGACGCACATTAAATTTTTGTGATGATTTAACATTAATGAGACTGTGCGCAAGTTCGTTCGCCGCGAAGTTGCAAAAATTTATACATCTTTGTTGCTTCTAAAGATTTTCCTCTTAATCTTTTACATGAGTACATAAAAAATACATTGTAATTACAGTGGTTCTTCTTTCAGTTTGGAAATTTAAGGAAAATTGTCTACCCACATGCTTGTCAATTTCGTTTAGTTTTCCTGCATTTCCATTTCTTTTCTCACTCCATCCATAAATCATTTGTGCCTTTCGTACAAGAGTGCTCTTGAAAAACTTCTGTGTTTTTCTGTCACTTTAAGCATCTCCATTGTCTGCATAGGCTCAAATCAAATTGCACACAACAATTCTATGACATTTCTGGTCACTGCCCAATTGCCCGATGTCGTAATTCTAAAAGAGTTTCTTAGCTAGTATTTCTTTAAAAATGACGCTATCTGAACATTTTTTTACATGATGATGTTGATGTCTATTAAATTATATGCCCCAAATTTAGTATTTGCCGAGTAATTTAAGAAATAAACATCAATTTTTTCTTTAAATTAAGCCGACGTTCATGATGTACGCCATTACGCCTGTTATCCGTGTGTGTATGTTTAAAAAGTATAAATATTAATTTATTTGTTGGTCTGACTTAATTCTGCTGACGAAAACTGTATTATTTCTACAAAACATATTCTTGCCTATTGGATCAGCACTTCCAGTGATTTTGCCCATGATGGAAAATCCAGTCTGGCACCCTTCTACGCTAGACGACTCTCGTGAATTACTCATGACGTAACGTTATAAACATAGTGACGCCACTTTCCTTAACACAACGTTGGAGTATCGTTTGTTTTTTATAATAATTCATCATTTTGATAAGTTTGCATTTAGAAATCTACTTTATAGTGCAAGACGGTAAGCAAGAAAAAGTTTCCATCATGAGACATTTGGCTCAGATGGAAATATCAGTCACCTTGGGTAACTGTTTTGTGGGCCTTTTTCTTGCCAAGACAGTTACCCTTGATGACGGATATTTCGATCTGAACCTTGTGCACATGACAGAATCTATTAATGACAATTCAATTTTGTTTATTTTGAATTATTTTTGAAAACAAACTACAGATGTGCGACATGTATCAATGGTTTACAAAAGCAAGATAAACATGAAAGTAAAACAAAAAGACCATCTATATCAATCTAAGGAAACTGAGTATCAAAATATCATAGTAAATTTTCTACATATTTATGAAAGTCATGCAGTTGACACATTTTAGTTTATGTGAATTTATTTTAGATTAAGTAAAGCTTATTCAGTAGCTCTTGAGCACTCATTTTAGGTGTTTTTACACTTGTACAAGAGAGGCAGCGAGTTTTTGTGTTGCTGCTTCCCTTTTACAGCTGACTGGGCTGAATGTCATTACAGTAATTGGCGTAATTCAAGGACACGCCTACCTTGTGCACCGGCTTGGATTTGAACCTGGGAGCATCCATAACAAAAGCAAAATTGTATGCTCCGTCCGCTGAGTAGTCACATATAATTTAGTTAATGTTTTGCTTATTTAGAATATCAATACTTATGATGTTTTAGTACCTGTACTGTATTTAGTTCTATTCATTTCTGCTTCACTTCTGATGAAATTTGTCAAAAGGAACACAAATTCATGTGCTAGTACTTACGTTATTATTTTGATTAAAGTTTGGATTGACTTGTGCTCTTCATGCGTCATTGTGAATTTCCATAATATAAGGAATCTTGAGCTTAATTTTCCCTTGAAATGAATAAGATTTATTTTCGACAAAAATATTTTCTGTTGACTTTCAGGAATGTTCTTTTTCACATTAAACAAGATGCATGTAGCATAATAATAGTATTCAATAATGATTGTTATCAGTGAATAATGGTTGAAATTTTCACATTGCATAAACTGGACACACAAACCAAGAAAGAAATATCATTGCATGGTATTTCAAAATGACATTACCATATGAAATCTATATTTGAAAAATATTTAAACACACGCTTTCAATTTGTCAAGAAAACTAATGGCTCCACAGCAAGGTCAATATATTAAGACTGACATTTTACCAGACAAGATGAAACAGTGCCAATCTGGTTACATGTATTTTCACATGATGAAAATCTATAGCATTCATGTGTATAAACTTTATGAAATGAGAATTCTTTAATTGTAAATCCATGTGAAATGAATTTTGTGCAGCATTTTTAAATCAGTGAAGTGAGTACTTTCTTAAATTAAGTCATTGGGAGAACTACGCAGTTTACAATATCACATTGTACAAACACATAACAATGTCATGCCAAAAACCAGACTGTAATTTCTGCTTCAAAACTGTTCCATAGCTAACTACATGCCTAGTGATATGCTCACAAACATCTTTAATTAATATGAATGAAGTTTAAAAAGCTGTTTCATTTAAAAGTTTAAAAAATGAGTAACTGTTGAATAGTTTCAGCCATTTTAGCAAGAAAATTTATGATAATCAAACTTAAATCAATTTTTCGGAGCTGATTATGGTAATTTTGTACTTTTTCATTCTCAAAATACTTTTGAAATCAATTTATGATTTTTTACTGTTAAGAAAGTGTTTCACATGAAAATGACTATAGTTATTAGTTTTCTTACACTAAACAGCATACATGACTGAAAAAAATGTTACAAAATATCAAAAGGGAAAAAAAGTAGACTGAGTTTTTCTCTCTCCTGGACAATTTTAAATCAAAGCGCTGAAGACGCTGGATTTGTTTGTGAATTCAAAATATTTGTCCTTTGTTTTGTTGTGACGGTTATTTCAGTCTGTAATCTTCATTAGTGAAGGCTATACCAGTTGGTAATAAGATATGAACAGAATGCATCAGTTATAAATAGTATTTGGATGAATGTCTCTGTTTCTATTCCTGGTACACATAGACAGCAGGGATTTTCACTGTACTCAACAAAATGTTTTCACCTACAGTTCTACTGTCTAAAATCAGACACTGATCGAGCAGCTAGTTAGTAGTTACGGCGCTTCGATAACACAAACGGGCAGGCAATAGCACCAATCAATAAGGGGATCAATTTATTGTGCGGACCGACAAAGTAATAATGCGTATCTATAATGCCACAACATACATTTATAGAACGAGTATGGTTGAGACCAGGAAGTAACGATGTTCAAATGTTTTTCTGCAGTCATCGATATGTATTTTAACAAAATAGCTCATTCGATGTGTTTCAAGATAAAGAGGCCTACAGTCGAAAAAAAGGTAAATTGCCTTCTATTTAAAACAATCACCACCTATGAAGTATAACAAATCATTTAAACATCAACATTAACATATCCTAACACTTGTTTTCTGCTTAAGTTGCTCACGCATATTTCTAATACTTGTAGGAACGCAGATTAGCTCGTGCCAGGTCCGCAGAATAAACACATCAGCAATAAGGAAAGTTATAATTACGTCCCTTGCCGCGCATTGAATAAAATTTATGAATGGATGGATATAATCGTAAAAAGAGAATGTGTAAACATGCTTGTAAATATTTGTGGCTGTTCAAAATATTTCATTCTTTAAAATGACGATCAGGGTTAGACATTTTTTGTCACAGAAACTCCAAATCATTCGTTTTCTTTCCGCACAAGGTTTAAGAAATGGCCGGCGGGTTAAGAAATCAGATCTATTTCTATAGGATGTATATATACAGTAAATCGTCCCTTATTTTTACGCATCATTGTAAAATGAAATACATCCGCGGTTCTTATTCGAAAACAGTTTACTTTAGTTATATTTACAAAATTTAGCTGATGCTGCATGATTTTATATCATTATATATTTAAACAATACAACATTCATGTCTGCAATGGCTATATGGTTTCAAATGAAGAATCATAATTTGGGATTATATGCTGACTGACGTGCCGGAGCTACTTTCAGATTTGGTACTTAAGGAGTAGGCTTCGGAAAACGGTAAGTAAATTTGTTTGTTACACAAACAAATAAAAATAGAGTAAGCATAGTTTTGCGCTGAGCCATTGATACGTGCTTTCAAATTTTGTAAGTATGTCCTTAAGTGTCACTTCCAATCCTAAATGTCTTAGTATATTGGCTGCTTCACCTTTGAGTGATCTCCTTATACCTAGCAATATCTGATCCTCCTTATATGACTTTTCCTGAATTAAACAACATATCACATATTTCCAGGTTTGATAAGTTACTTCCCCTTTTCCAGTTTCTCCATAGAATTGTGAAATTCGTGGGAAATGATTTGTTGTTACCAAGTCTTGAGATAGCTTCTTTATCGGCCGTAGGACTAGTTGGAGTCACTGTTGTCTTTTCCTCTTCTCCAAAGTGTTTCATATACGACACTCCATCATCTGGAGTTTTTATAATCGGTGGATTGTGCAAGGCATGAAAAGCATCAAGCAGTTTCTTGTTGTCGTCTTCAGATAAAGACATCTTTCCCTTCTATAATATAGACTCCTGAATGTCTACAATATCAGTTCAAAAGTTATTTCACTATAATATAATAATAACACTTTGTCAAAGTCTACGAGTCCGACTTATGTAGTACTAACTTCACCATCTTTTATAATCTCAGTGTTTCAATTCACTGCAGAGAAAGTTTAACATTTAATGCAATTATCACCAGTGTCACTCATTTGATGCACTCTTCTTATGTGACAAAACATTCACACTTTTAATACTTTGTAAGTTTCACTTTCAATAATAATAAAATATACAAATATATTTTATTTACTTTCAGCTGTTTCCAATCACACTTTCAGTTTGTGTACAAATTGAATAATTTCACTTTGACTGTGTAAGTGTTCATTTGAGCAAAACACCATTCAGCCGACTGTCTCTTTCAGTTCACTGAAATTTCACTTTCAATTTTCAGTTGAAGGTATTCATAAACCTTAAGAATTCACTAGCTGTCTTTCAACTTCAAGCATCAACGTTTGTTTTCAGTTAAACACTGACCACATAAATATTCAGTTAAAATTCAAAATCGGGTATCCATTTACCTTAACAATTGCAGAATCTCTTTAAGGTGTACTTGTACCTTAATTTATTAAAGTTCAGTTTTCGAGGTATACATGAACCAACTATAGTCAAGGTTTTCTGTAGTAATATTGAACGTAACTATTTCAAAGTCTATCATGGTAGCCTGGTTTCCCACGGTACCGGTGTACTTGATATATACGCCAACATAAAAAGACAAAATACACTCACCTGTACTTAATAAAAAGTTAACTTATAAATTGACATCTAATCTTTCATTTAATCACAAAAACCATTATATCAATCATGAAATACAAAGTCTGATAACTGTCAATGTAAGCCGCCATTTTGATCATGAAATGTAGGTCAACTTCATGCTACCGGTGTAATGGTAAAAATCGTAAAAGTATGGGCAGCCATATCCTGCATTAACTTAAGTTTACATTGAACATGCCTTAACTGTCACACGAGTAACATCTTTATATTTAAATGGTTTTGTTTAACAATGAAAAGTTAGATTTATCAAGAAAACTTGTAACAAATCTGAAAAAAAGTCACATTTCACCAAACTGTTAATTTTGTTCACAGTGTAGGCACATAACATGTTTATTCATAGTGTGGTCACTTAAACATGTCTGTTCACAGAGTAAGTACTTATAAATACATGTCATTTCTTTGAAAAACATTTTTTAAGTGTGTTCAGTGGCCACAACATCACATTTACTTAATTAACTATCGTAATATAAAAAATTTCTAGCTGTGACACCAGACAGTTTGGGCCAACCATACTTCTATTTTTTCCCGCCATTATCAGTTGTCATGGTGTCACATGACTTTTTATGAAAAGATGTGTGACGTCAGTAAAAGCTGCCGAACATTTTTGGATATAAACAAATATGTTTTGCAAGGATATTGGCCAAATGGGATCAGGAAGGGTAGATTTAAGCCAAAAAGTAGTAGTTTGAGAGGCACACATCAAATTATTCATCACATATTTTTAATTTTAGCAGAAAATACATTTTTACTGTACAGAAACTGAAGTTGATAAAGCGTGAACATGTAAACAGTCGGCAGATGGCGCTGTGATTAAAATATCGCGAGATTTATATTTGCACCGGTACTTTGGGGCCACCGGTACCATGGGGTTTCAGTATATAAGTATACCTTAATAATAATTTCAAGTCTGTTCTGTAATCACAAGTTCAATATTATCACATTCACTTCACAATGGCTTATACCACAAAACAGCCAGTGTTGCTGTTAAGCTTTAGGCTTTTTCCTTTCAAGATATTCCACTGTTAGGTGTTCATAGACCTTAATACCATACCCTGTATGAAGCTCGAGGCTTCTTCACTTTATATGTTTTAATGAAACTTGAGGTTTCTTCACTTTATATGTTTTAATGAAACTTGAGGCTTCTTCACTTTATATGTTTTAATGAAACTTGAGGTTTCTTCACTATATATAATTATCATTATTATTTATTATCTAGCAATACATAGATCACAATTAACATTTTCATAAACAAGCACTATAAAGCAATATTAACAATAAAAATAATGTAAATATTTAAATGAAAGACTTGAACTACATAGATAAAAATCAAAGCGCTGTGAGCGCTGAATGCCTGGGGGCTATAGGTTAACTCCCCGAAAAACAACTTTTGACCTACATGTTTTGCACTGAACCTTACCTAAAGTGCGGGTCGAAATGTGGAGAGGTTGAAATTCAATATATGACACAGAATGAATGATTCACAAATATATGGGTGGCAGGGAAGTTTGTTTTATTATAAAACGTACGTTTAATGAAAAATAATCACATAGTCAACATTATAAATTGTTTAAGCCAATAAAAATAATTCAATTTGCGCTTTGTACAACTTCAAGTGATATGATCTGATGATGTGGATAGAAAATTATTGTGTACCAAGGACAAGACCTTGAAACAGAAATAAACAAAGCAACACCAGCAATGAAATATAAATACAGTACTGTACAATGTGTATAACAGAGAAAACCAAAAATGATTCTGGGTTACCTTATAGTTGTAATCGGTGAAACCGATAAATGGCGGATGATTTTGATCACGTGAGTTCCTTCTCGGGAATGTACGTAAATTATATCTTTTTTTAGAGAAATTTATTTTTAGGTAAATATATATATGTAATCATTCGTAAATAACAAAGTTGTCAATGAAATAACATCGGAAATTTGAAAATCAAACTACAAACTCTTATATCGAGCTCCGTACGTTTCCGTAAATTTCCGTAATATCCATACTTTTCCGTGATATGCATATGATTATCTTCCGTAATCAGCTAACAGCGCATTAATTTCTAAAACAGAAAAAAATGTGTAATACAGCCCGTAAGTTATATACCTTCCTGCAATCGTTTGAAGTTGTATGTACTCTTTTATTTGTAATATGTTCTTATCATATGCGACATTCAAACAGAAGATTGATCTGGTCTGTCTTGCACTACTTTTGCATAGCGCATGTTTACAGTTGTTATTCGCACATAGCACAGTTAAATTCCTTGCAGTGTTTGAAATCTGGTATGCTAACTTAGGTGTTCAATAAAGCACTCTAAAACAGGCCATACTTATTCATACAATAACTCTGTCAACAACAAACGATGGTTTCAATGAAATGCTTTAATAAATCATTTAATTTCTCAAATGTTTAGACATTTTTATAAGGTTTGGAAAATAATGGCCGTGACAACTGGGACCAGCCTTCCGCAGGGGACAGATACCTACTCTTACCATGCCTAGGAGTAGCCATACTCCGAAAGTAGTTAGCGGATAGCCATATCCCTACTTGTGCCCTCCTCACCGGAAATGCCGAGCAGCATGCTCACTCCGGGCAAAATCCGGGAAATTAAAATTATATAATTATTAAAAACCCCAGAGATTCTGACCGACATTTAATTCCTGCGTTGAAGTGTCTCCCCAGGGGCCATCATACGCAGAGAATGAAATGCCGGCTTTAGTGGTAAGATGTTGACAAAACCCTTCCAAAATGCAGCTAAAAGACTCTAACCAAGCGCATGCATCTGTCCCCTGCGAGAATTTTTCCGCCCACCTCACAACTGGCAGAGAAATCCTGGCAGGTGACAAATACTTGAGCAGCCCATATCTATTGGAAACTTTCTAGCTAGCTCATAATTGAGCAATATATGGAGTACCCATACTGAAATAATAAGCGGACAGCCATGTCCTGAATGCTTAGTGAGCACGCTATACAGTCCATGTTTAAACTTCAGGTACCCCACCCACAACCAGTCCCTGCAGTGAAGTGTCAGAAAGCCATCATTTGCAAAGAACAAGAGTGCAGGTGCACCTGATGCATACTGACTGCAGCCCATTAAGAAAGAATCCAAGGCACCCCCCCCGCGAAGGCCCGCCGCCCGCCAAAGCGATAATTCTCCAAATCCGGACCTGTGAGAACACAGACCAGCAACTTATCATAATTCCCTTGTGCAATCACAGTTCCGGGTACGGTGTACCACATTATGTCACGACATTAAATATATGAAATTAAAAGGCATTAACAAAATATAAAATGAAGCATTGCTAAAGAAGTTCTCATTGTAACATACAATTATTTTAAGACAGTTCCAGTTCACTCTCAGAAGAGAAATTCACATTGAAAAACAGTTCCTTTAAGCAAAAACCTGTTCACTTCTTGAAGATAAATTCACATTGTATAGAAGTTTGTTTCTTTTAAAAAAGTTCCTGTTCATTTCCAGTGGAGGAATTCACCTTGTAAAATACAAATGTTCCAAGAAGGTTCCTGTGTGCATTCCGACGAGTGGTGCATTAGAAATGCAAAGTTTATAATCGTTCATTATCCGATTAGGAAACCTCCACGATCTCCGGTTATATCCAGTCCCATTGATACTGCCATGTTCTTTCCCAGTTTGTCCTATTCCGTTATAGCGTCCGAATGTTTAATGACATGCCTACTGGTTGACTAGCATGGTTGGCTCCTTATTCCCGTTTATACTTTAGGGTGGAATAGTCGACATACCAAGTCAACAGCACTGGGAACTACTCATGCAATCTGAAACTATATAGCACTTAGGCAGTATCGCGTGTCATAAAATGTGAAATGCCATATATAACTATAACAGAAACACTCTGCTGCCTTTTAATAATACATGTGCAATACTTATGGGTGTGGTGGGTGGGTAATTGACAAATAGACGCGGGTGATGCTGCATGCAGACAAAACCGGAAAGGCTGGAATTCAGACGATCTATCCTTATATACCTGCGCAGGTGCCGAGAATTCCGAATATTACATAATTCTACGTAATTAACCGAGTGTCCCGAACAATACCTTTGTGACGTCACTCGGTAACTATGCACGCTGACAAAGTTGAGAATAAATACGATATATTTCTTGAAGGAAATAATCGATCTTATTCATACAATAACTCTGTCAACAACAAACGATGGTTTCAATGAAATGCTTTAATAAATCATTTAATTTCTCAAATGTTTAGACATTTTTATAAGGTTTGGAAAATAATGGCCGTGACAACTGGGACCAGCCTTCCGCAGGGGACAGATACCTACTCTTACCATGCCTAGGAGTAGCCATACTCCGAAAGTAGTTAGCGGATAGCCATATCCCTACTTGTGCCCTCCTCACCGGAAATGCCGAGCAGCATGCTCACTCCGGGCAAAATCCGGGAAATTAAAATTATATAATTATTAAAAACCCCAGAGATTCTGACCGACATTTAATTCCTGCGTTGAAGTGTCTCCCCAGGGGCCATCATACGCAGAGAATGAAATGCCGGCTTTAGTGGTAAGATGTTGACAAAACCCTTCCAAAATGCAGCTAAAAGACTCTAACCAAGCGCATGCATCTGTCCCCTGCGAGAATTTTTCCGCCACAAGTAAACTCTAAATGAGCTTTAGTATTTAGATTTAAGTTGCAGTGCAACAGCGACAGCGCGTTTAAGCAATATGTTTACGACCTTATTTTGAGTTTACCCCCCAAAAATTCTTAGATCAGGGACGCCAACGTATTCTGTAAATTCTCGAGATATAGTTCGAGTCCCTGCACGGACAAATGGACACCGTCTGGGCGAAAGTATCCTGCAGACTTGTGGTCGATATCCGGCAAAATGACAGCCGATGGCCCCCCAACATTTACTTGCTGGTGTCCCCACCTATTAATGCGTCGTCGCTTTTGTTCGATAGAAGCATTACTCAAGGTCTTGTCCCCCCACGATATTCGCTGGAGGACATCCAACCAAACTAAAATTACATCTGGGAATGCCCGGCGTAGGTATTCAATACCTTCTTGAATGATAGGTAACAATTCTTTGGTAGGAATATATGGCAAATCATTACCACCAAGGTTAATAACAATAAATTCAGGGGCTTGCCTGAAAAGAACGTCGCATTGAAGGCTAAAGGTGAAATCCTTCCATGACATACCGCGTATGCCCCACCAGGCCACTGTTTTGCCTTTTTGTAAGCTGAGGTTGGGTGTTCCTCTCTCTGCGGCCCTGCGGCCCGCCCAAAAGGGTATGGAATCTCCAATAACCCATATATCTGTCAAAATAAATTCATGAAAGTGAATTCTCTATATCTATCGTATTATAAATTGCGGAACGTTAACAACACTTCATGCGACGTCATATTGACATAAGATACCTTAAAATACTGCATTAGCGAATATATAATTGAAAAGCGTCGGATCGCCAACGCCCCAGTTTCCTAATGTCTTCTCCAGAAAGCCCATTTATAGCTAGATCTGACGCCCGGCCTATTCTAAAACTATGAGATGTAAATTTGCGCGAGATTAAATGAGCCGAACGCAAGACTTTTCTCAAAACGGCTGCGAATTAAGACCGTGTAAGGGGAAGACCATTAGCATGACAAAAGAATGGACCGTTCACCCTCGGTCTGATATTTAAGAAATTCTGCAAAGCTTGGACCGGGCACAATTCGGGTTCGAGTTCCCGTGGCAATTTTAAATGAATTGGCTTACCAGACTGATTGTTTTTCGTGCGGTACAAGGTAATTGTGACTGAATTCGAATCTTGGAAGGTAACGTTCTCAATTGCCAGTGCATTATGCAGCAGTGTTAAAGAGTTGCCGACGAGTTCACTGACCCGAAATAACCCAAAATACGCCAGAATATACACAGCTGAAAACAGGACAGTTTCGTAGTGATCGTAACATACATTAACCAAGTTTGAGCAAATACGTTCTAAAAGTTTCTTTGAAATCGGTGCCCGTATATCATATGTCTGTCGAGCCCTGCGACAGCCCTCTAGTAACTTACGAACCACAAACAAGTCCATAATGTCATACCAACCATGGATCTTATGAAAAAAGCTTAACCCCGCAATATATGTTGTAATTGTTTTGGGAGATAGTCCTCGTTCAAAACAATGCGAGATAAATAGTACTACATTAGAACTGTGTGCCGGCCAGTTTAAAGGAAATTGGTATGTAGTGCGAAAGCTCTGAAATGAATTCAGCGCAGTCACATATGTAGCCAACGTGTTTGAAGCTAGGCTATCTAACATGAGTCTGGCAGCTCTGTGTCGAAGATGTGCCACAGAGAAGCTGGTACTGGGAACGGTTTCGCGTCTGCCTGAGGAGCTAGCTGTCTGAAACGATCCATCTGAAAGCGAGAAAGCGCATCACAGATTGTGTTGTCAACACCGGGAATGTGTGTAGCTTTAATTATAATGTTTGATTGTAGACATTTCCAAGTGATCGATCTGAGAATACACATTACCAAGCTTGATTTTGAAGTCATTGTATTAATAATGTTTACAACTGCCGTATTGTCGCAATTGAATTTGATTTTCTTATTCTGCATTTCAGAGCCCCATATACATATAGCTACTAAGATAGGAAATATCTCTAGAACAGTGATATCTCTTGTAAATCCGCTGTCGTGCCATTCAACTGGCCATCGTGCGTGACTCCAACGATTCCGGAAGTAAATGCCAAAACCAAATTCTGGGCCCGCGGCGCTGTCTGTGTATAGTTGAATATCGGGAGTGGAAACCCAATAGCGGTCATGAAAGACCGAGATACCGTTATGATTCCGGAAGAATTGCAACCACATTTGTAAATCCAATTTTATATGCTTGTTGACCCTAACATGGTGATGTGGTTTTGTGAGACCGCATGTGGCATTGATAAGGCGACGACAAAAGGTTCGACCTGCGACTATAGCCCTACAACAGAAATTTAAAGAGCCAATCAACGATTGTAACTGCTTCAATGTAGTTTTACTCCGTTGTAAAATAATTTCTATTTTTTGGACAACCTCCTCTATTTTCTCGCGAGGAATGCGAATTTCCATTTTGTGCGAATCTAATTCAAGGCCTAGAAATACAATGACTGTAGTAGGACCAACTGTTTTTTCTGTGGCTAGCGGAACATTTAGTGCCGCCATACACTCGTTGAAATGATGCATTAATTGCAAGCAAGATTCGTGTGAGTTATCTCCCCCGAAAAAATCATCGAGGTAATGGATTAATTTTCCAGACTGTAAATTTTGTTTGACCGCTGCCTCAAGAAATGTAGAAAATTTCTCGAACGTACTAGGGCTAATGCTTGAACCAAACGGGAGAGCTTTGTCAAAAAAATACTGGTCTCTAAAACGAAAACCTAAGAGATCAAAATCGTCCGGATTGACCGGCAGAAGCCGAAAGGCGTTTTTAATGTCCATTTTGAATAAACAGCAATCGCGCCCGAGATCTTGAATGATGAAAACTGCTTCATCGAAGCTTGTATACTGAACGGAGCATAAATTTGGGTCTATAAAATCATTAATTTATTGACCGGCTGGAAACGATAAATGGTGTATTAAGCGGAAGTCGCCGACATTTTTCTTTGGAACCAATCCCAAAGGGGAAACTATCAGCGAATGCATCGGTCTGTCGTGGAATGGGCCCGCAACTCGGCCCGCTAAAATTTCTTTATTAATTTTTTGTTGAACAATTTCTGGATATTCCTGAACCGACTTTAAATTGCTAGCATCTCTGGGTATGCGCGGCCCTGTGTAGTTCAAGCGAAAA
This sequence comes from Saxidomus purpurata, assembly GCA_022818135.1. Classification (NCBI taxonomy): domain Eukaryota; kingdom Metazoa; phylum Mollusca; class Bivalvia; order Venerida; family Veneridae; genus Saxidomus; species Saxidomus purpurata. The sequence goes on along the minus strand of JAFMSR010000012.1, from coordinate 17,478,548 downwards.
CCGTTGAGAAAACCGTCTAAAAGAAAATGGGCCATATCTGCTTCGTAATTAGCAAGTAGTGATTTTAAATGTTCTATGTTGATCGGACTGTGAGCTAAACTATACAAGTCAAAATTTGAAGGGGCACGCGAGTCAGTAATTCTTTCCGGGGTTTGCCCGACCGCCACGAAATGAACGCTCCTGGCGAAATGGCGCATTCGTAGAGGAAGCCGACTGGTGTTGTTGGCTAGCCTTGTTCAAGAAACAATTTATTGAACTATGGGGTTTACCGCACTTTTGACAAACGTGCGAAAACCTGCAATTACGCCATTTGCAATTCCCTTTATTAAAGTCAATGCATACGGGAGCCGAGGGTTTTTGTGCGACCGGTGCTTGAGTTGTGGTTGCATTCATGCACCTACACCATAGGTCATGGTTAATTGCCGCCCACGAGCTGGGTGAATTAGACTGGCGAAGGCGAAACTGCTTATCGTAAGTTTGCCATGCAAAACCTGGGCGTTTGGCACATTCCCTTATTGTGGACATATATTGCAGCAACTGATGCGTTTTATCTGCATGTGTTGTTAAATAGATCGCCGCATAGATGACAAATGCGTCGGTCCATTGTTCTATGGAATGTATATTGTCTTTGCATTCTTTCGGCTTGGAAATAATTTGGCCGTCCGAAATTGACAGCACTTGGCCCGTGCATAAATCTGACAACTCGACTGCACCCTTAAGCAATAAGCAGAGATTAATATACTCGCCCTGACAAATTCTTTGTTTTAGTGAAGCCGGCACGTGCAATGTAAGATCGTCCTCGGACATTTTGACCGGGTCGATCGGCAGTTGGTTTTGCATTAACGGGAAAATGCTTTGTCGCGTGTTTTCCTTTACAAAGTTTGGCGGAGGATTGCTCATGTCTTGCGTGTTTTGGTTCATGTTTGAACCCACGCTATGCCGAACCTTCTCCTGGTTCGTTGAATATAGCGATTCGTTTTCGGATGTGTTGCCATCCTCACCACCCCTATTCTCATTATCTGGTAATTGCACCATTTGAGATGCCTTTATGATCTCGTTAAAATCAATATAAGAATTAAAAGTTGACTCACGGCGATCCTCCTGCGAGGATCTGGCGGGATCCGATCTCCTCCTCTTTGGGGTATTATCCCTGGCAGCAATGGCAGGTCCTGCTGACCGTTTCCTTCCTCTCCCTCTTCCAGGCATCACAAAGTATTAGTAATGATATAAAAGAATAAATTTATAACGAGAAAGCGAAGGATTATCGTAGATGCAATTAATTGACAAATAGACGCGGGTGATGCTGCATGCAGACAAAACCGGAAAGGCTGGAATTCAGACGATCTATCCTTATATACCTGCGCAGGTGCCGAGAATTCCGAATATTACATAATTCTACGTAATTAACCGAGTGTCCCGAACAATACCTTTGTGACGTCACTCGGTAACTATGCACGCTGACAAAGTTGAGAATAAATACGATATATTTCTTGAAGGAAATAATCGATCTTATTTTAAAGAAGTAAAATTAACTAAAAGCTGGCATAATTTCCAGTATTAACTTAAGACAGGAGATGTTTCATTTAATAGTTTACAATGCTGTTAAAATGTAAACTTGAATTATAAAAGAATCTTTAAAACAAAAAATATTGATCTATGGTTGCATGGATAACCCATTAAGCTCGAAAGCTTATTTCCAATGGGGTCCAGTTTACCAACAAAAAATGAGAATCAAGATGGAACCAGAGAACATCGAGATCTTAAAGCTGTTACTTAAATCAATAACTTTTACGGACTTGCTATATAATCACAGAATGTTCACTAGCTATATTATCACAGAGGGTTCTCTTTATCACAATTTTGACAACATATGATCACTTAGGTGAATGAAACTAGAATGCTAAGCAGTATGTTTAAGTCTTGTAATATAAAAAATAATTTTCAGATTGTGCCTTCCACTTTGTTACAATATGGCTTTTAACTGATGTCTTATAGAAATATATATATTTTTATAGACTTGATATTTTCTGGATAACTATTCCAGTCTATAATGCCATTATATAGGAAAGTATCAGTACACAGTGTATTGCAATGTGGAATAAAAAAGTTACACTTATTTGATCTAGTGTCGTAATTATGTATGTCTGCAGACGAACAAAGTTCTGTTTCATATATTCTGGACAGTTATTGTAACAAGAGGGCCATGATGGCCCTTTATCGCTCACCCGAGTACAACTGCTTTTAACAAAGTTGCTAGAAATCATCGAAACAACCTTTCTGACAAATTTCCAGGATATTTGGGCTGAAAATGTTACCTCTAGAGTGTTAACAAGGTTTTTCCACATTTGGGCTATGTGACCTAGTTTTTGACCCAAGATGACCCATATTCGAACTTGAGCTAGAAATCATCGAAACAACCTTTCTGACAAATTTCCAGGATATTTGGGCTGAAAATGTTACCTCTAGAGTATTAACAAGGCTTTTCCATATTTGGGCTCTGTGACCTAGTTTTTGACCCAAGATGACCCCTATTCAAACTTGAGCTAGAAATCATCGAAACAACCTTTCTGACAAATTTCCAGGATATTTGGGCTGAAAATGTAACCTCTAGAGTGTTAACAAGGTTTTTCCACATTTGGGCTCTGTGACCTAGTTTTTGACCCAAGATGACCCATATTCAAACTTGAGCTAGAAATCATCTTAACAACCTTTCTGACAAATTTCCAGGATATTTGGGCTGAAAATGTAACCTCTAGAGTGTTAACAAGGTTTTTCCATATTTGGGCTGTGTAACCTAGTTTTTGACCCCAGATGACCCATATTAAAACTTGAGCTAGAAATCATCTTAACAACCTTTCTGACAAATTTCCAGGATATTTGGGCTGAAAATGTTACCTCTAGAGTGTTAACAAGGTTTTTCCATATTTGGGCTGTGTAACCTAGTTTTTGACCCCAGGTGACCCATATTAAAACTTGAGCTAGAAATCAACCAAACAACCTTTCTGACAAATTGCCAGGATATTTGGACTGAAACAGTAGCCTCTAGAGCCTTAACAAGATTTTTCTATTTTTGGGTCATGTGACCTAGTTTTTCATCTGAGATGACCCATATTCGAACTCGTCCGAGTAATTACTGGGACAAACATGCTGACCACGTTTCGTGACAATTGAGGCAAAAATGTGACCACTGGAGTGTTAACGAACTAAGTGTGGACGGACGACGGACGACAGACGACAGACATTCATCGATCCTAATAGCTCACCCTGAGCCAGCTCAGGTGAGCTAAAACATCTTATGCATGTGATTTAGTCTTAGCTGCTTTACTCTATTTTCAATATTTAACATGTTCACTTCTGAAAAGTCTGAATGAGTTGAACTGGTCCTAGGATGATAATCTTTGATAAATCTAACCACTTTATTTAGAGCTACTTGCAGTTTCTTTTTCAGGCTTTTGTTAAGACTTTCATACCACGAAGAGCAAGAATAATCAAAGTGACATTGTATTAATGCAGAGCATAGTAATTTTCTGCTTTTAAAGGAAAGACATTTACTTTGTCTGTACAAGAATTTGAGTCTTGAATTAACTTTGGAGATAATGTTATTGACAATGGCCTCACCAGACAAAATATTTTCAATATTTAAGCCTAGATATTTGACTTGTTTTGTAGATTCTATGGTCTGACCATTACATACAATATTAAAGTTTTTGATGTTTCTTAGTTTTTTTTCTAGGTCCAAAAAGCATACATTCTGTTTTTCCAAGATGGAGAGATAACTTATTATCAACAAGCCAATCTGAACAAGATTCAAGAACCTTTCCTAAATTGTTTGAAATAATATCTGTATCATTATGAGAAAAAAATATAGTGCTATCATCAGCATATAGAATGAGCTTGCAATCTGTGTCAATACTGATGGTCATGTCATTCACATAGCATACAAAAAGTAAGGGACCTAATATACTGCCCTGGGGAACTCCACAAGTGACAGTAGCAGGAGATGAAAGAGTTTTCTCAATACTGACAACTTGTTTCCTGTTTATCAAATATGACTGAAACCAGTCTGTTTTAGAAACTACTGTAAGATGTAGTTTTCTGCATAAGATGTTATGATCAACAGTATCGAAAGCTTTTTGCAAATCTATCATAATCATACCAGTAAATAAGCCTCTAGAATTGTTATTCTTGATACAGTCTAAAAGATGAATGAGACAAGTGTCAGTTGAGTGTGAACTCCTAAAAACCGACTGGTGTTCATACAGTAAATTATTTTTAGTTAAATACAAAGTATCACAGCGGGCCAACAAACAATAATCCCAGGTAAATATTTTGGAAATTGGTGATGGTTGATATTGAGGCATGGCCCCAAAAGAACTCGAGGAAACCAATTCTGGTTGAACAAGCAAAACCTGACACGACACCATATCTACTGACTGACCTGTAGTATCTAAACTTTACTGTTATCAAATAATATTTATACAGTACGTCCAGGAATGCTCTATAGACCGTTCCTGGTATGTCTCAATTTTTCATTATAATTATCCTTATTAATTTGACATTAATGAAGATTTTTATGATTATTTGCTGTAAAATATTCCATAATGGTTAAAAAGCTAAAAATGATGATTAAAACAGCAGAATTTTTTTTTTTTAAATTGGGTGTTGATGGGATTCGAACTCGTGGATTTGTAAAAGTACACTAACACAAAAGTGTAACAAATAACGTCTTTACCCTTTAAACCACGGAGACAGGTTTCTAATAATGGGAAAAAAATGAGCTAAGACGATATCATCTATATTTTAAAAGGCCATCAAAGAATATTCAGTCAACTGCACTTCGTTTCTATAATGTCAAAGACTGTGTAAGTGGAAAAAGCAATCATATATCCTTTTTTCTCAGCATAGATTGAGTTGAAACTTGAAAAGCGCTTTCATTTTTTCTATTTTTATCAGCGTCGATTGCGCCCTCTATGAAACGAACGACAACTCAATTACAAACGACAACTCTTGCTTTTAAAAAAAAAATAGACTTTGTCTACAGTTTTCATCTCAGAAGTACCTCAATTTTATAATGAAGAGAGACGCATTATGTTTGATCTAGTGCTTAAGTCTCCATGCATCTTTTACTCATCACGTATTAAACATAGCGGGCCGCTGCTGCGGCCCGCAACAAGTCAAACTGTGTGTATACAGCTCTAATATCTTAGAAATAATACTTAAAATACTGACGGGTTGGTAGTTACCCACATCAAGTCTAACTGTGTGTATGCAGCTCTTTCTAATATCTTGCTCTTTCTAATATCTTAGAAATAATACTTAAAATACTGACGGGTTGGTAGTTACCCACATCAAGTCTAACTGTGTGTATACAGCTCTTTCTAATATCTTGCTCTTTCTAATATCTTAGAAATAATACTTAAAATACTGACATGTTGGTAGTTACCCACATCAAGTCTGTGTGTATACAGCTCTTTCTAATATCTTGCTCTTTCTAATATCTTAGAAATAATACTTAAAATACTGACAGGGTCGGTAGTTACCCACATCAAGAGTGCTATTCTTTTTATACAAAGGTTTGACTCTGGCAAGTTCCATTTAATCAGGAACATAATTATCAGAGATTGGCATATTGATAATGAAAGTAACAGGTAATTTTGAAAAACTAGCACCATCTTTCAAAGATCTTGCAGGTATACCATCTAGACCTGTGCTTTTGCATACAATCAAATTGCAAAGTTCTTTATATATAAAACTCCCAGACACAGTTTTCAAGTAAAACAAATCCCTTTGTGAGCACGAGTCGGTATTAAAATCTTTCACAATATCAGAGTCTATATAGACTTATAAAAGTCTGTTGAGATTGAGAGGTCTTAAATTTTTTCTCTTCTAGTCTTTTTAGAAAGTATCTCTATCAAAAAATTTGTCTCAATCAAAGCTCATCTCAACAAGTTAGAGTCAAGGGAAGGAGAAATTGTGAAGATCTAATAAAAATGCCCTAATTTAGAAGCCACAGTTGTAAAAAAAATCATTAAAATGGTTTGCAACAGAAACAGAATCATGACAATTTTCACCTTCAATAGTTAGAACAGTATTTGAACCTGTTACTCTTATTTCTATACCCAAGAGATTTTAAGATTAGCCAGAACTTCTTTGAACAAAATTTGTTTTCTTCAATTTTGTTAGAAAAATATTCAGACTTAACAGTTTTGATTTGTCTTTGTAACTTATTTCTTATTTTACAAAACATCTTATAATCTTCCTTACGACCATCTTTTTTGAACTTGTACATGTATAAATCTCTTTGCTTAATCTGTTCAATTATATCTGAGCTCATCCATGGTTCAGTTGATTGTTTAAGTTTAACTTCTTTTATGGGGGCAACAGAATAAAAATTTTCATAAATATTTCTTTAAAAGCCAACCAGGCTGAGTTTACATCTTTAGCTAAAAAACAAGCATCCCAATTTGCACTGGTCAATTCATGGACAACATCCTCTTTAGTATAATATTTAAGTGATGTAAGTTTAACAGTATTCTGTTTCTTTGTGGGTATTTTAACTGTCTTTTGAGTACAGAAAGTAACAAGAGCTGTCCATAAGACAGCAAGCTCGACTATTGTGGGTGTTTGCTAATAAAACAAAACTTTTATCAGTATAATAGCAAAACAAAATTCTGCTAACTATTAAGTATAAACTAGGAAAGTTGAATCATAAAAAAAGTCAAAATCTATCACTATACAGTCGACTCTCGTTATCTCGATTTTTTTGGGACCAAAGAAAATAAGTCGAGATAACGAAAAATCGAGATAACCGAAGTTGGATAAAATATGCTCGATAGGGGATGGGAGGGGGGGGGGTAAGGAAGATTATTGTTGATAGAAAGATGTTTGCTTCTTTCTACCATCTTATGATCTGTGTAATACACAACTAGCTCGTAGGTTTAAATCAACCATATGTTCAATTCATCTGATTCATGTTGCCTTGCACCCCTGTGCCGAAAGATTGGATTCCCCCCTGGTCCTTCTTCAAAACTCTCGGCGTTTGCCGATCCAGACATGGCATGACTCTTCCGTTGTTTTCAATACCGAGATGTTGTCTGTCTAATGTGTACGTATTGAAAACAAGATTTATAATTGACAAAATCTTCATTTCTTGCAGTTTATAAATGCAAATAAATTTTCTCAGTTTTGACACAATTCAATACAAATTACCCATTCCGCATATTACACAGCTTACGTCGCAAACAAACAATTAATTAATTTTGGGTCGTTGTGAATGAATAGCCGTGCATGGTGTTTTTCGCACCTCTGACAGCAGACGACAACTGAGCGAATACAATCGCGTGCAGCTTTTCTCACCTTGTTTGGCAGGTGATAAATGTCAAATCGAGATATAGGATGTCAAAATAGAGGAAATTTCATAGTTGGGGATCAAAAATTTAGTCGAGATAACGAAAAAATCGAGATAAACAAATCGAGATATCCGTAGTTGATTTATATAGAACAAGAAGGGAAAAAATCGGGACCGAGAAAATCCAGTCGAGATATCGAAAAATCAAGATAACCGAAGTCGAGATAACGGATGTGGACTGTATATTTAATTTTTGGTAAATTAATTGTTTGATACAAAATGTACCCCTGAACACTATTGCTAAGTTTGATATAACTACCATAAGTGGTTACTAAGATATGTGCATGACAGTACCTTGCATGCAAAACTTTAACCAAATTTTCAAAGTCAAACAAGGGCCATAATTTGCACTAAATTTAAACAAGAGTTATCTGTCTTGACTGTGTGACACCCCTTAAGACATTAACAAAGTTTCAAGTCAATATCATAAGTAGTTACTAAAATATGTGCATGATAGTACCTAGCAGGCAAAACTTTAACCAAATTTTCAAAGTCAAACAAGGGCCATAATTTGTACTAAATTTATACAAGAGTTATCTGACTTGATTGTATGACACCCCTAAAGACATGAACAAAGTTTCAAGTCAATATCATAAGTGGTTACTGAGATATGTGCATGATAGTACCTAGCAGGCAAAACTTTAACCAAATTTTCAAAGTCAAACAAGGGCCATAATTTGTACTAAATTTATACAAGAGTTATCTGACTTGATTGTATGACACCCCTAAAGACATGAACAAAGTTTCAAGTCAATATCATAAGTGGTTACTGAAATATGTGCATGATAGTACCTAGCAGGCAAAACTTTAACCAAATTCTCAAAGTCAAAACGAGGGCCATAATTTGTACTAAATTTATACAAGAGTTATCTGACTTGATTGTATGACACCCCTAAAGACATGAACAAAGTTTCAAGTCAATGTCATAAGTGGTTACTGAGATATGTGCATGATAGTACCTAGCAGGCAAAACTTTAACCAAATTTTCAAAGTCAAACAAGGGCCATAATTTGTACTAAATTTAAACAAGAGTTATCTAACTTGATTGTATGACACCCTTAAAGACATTTACAAAGTTTCAAGTCAATATCATAAGTGGTTACTGAAATATGTGCATGATAGTACCTAGCAGGCAAAAGTTTAACCAAATTTTCAAAGTCAAACAAGGGCCATAATTTGTATTAAATTTATACAAGAGTTATCTGACTTGATTGTATGACACCCCTAAAGACATGAACAAAGTTTCAAGTCAATATCATAAGTGGTTACTGAGATATGTGCATGATAGTACTTAGCAGGCAAAACTTTAACCAAAGAAGCAACGCCGACGCCGACGCACAAGTGACTGTAATAGCTCTCCATATTCTCCGAATAGTCGAGCTAATAAAGTGATTGCTAATGCCAACAGTGATATTTCCTGACTGAGAAATTTTCTCAGTATTGTTACAAAGTATATGGTCTAATAGGCTACTGGTAGTATCTGTAATTCTTGTTGCACTTTACAGACATTGCCTGGTCACAATAACAGACAAAGTTCACAATATATTTTATAAGTGATGAATGAAATATTTTATTTCAAACACCCCGACATACAGATCATGGTCTCAATCACGGACAATGTCACAATAATTTGTATTTGCACTGAACTGCAGAGATGATGGACATACACAATGTGTATAATCATACAAGTATACTGCTGAGCTTTATACTCTCTGGTCCCCTGAAAAATACCTGAGACTTGACTTTATCTGTTAACTGTGTGCTGTTAACTGTATGTTGTCAACTGTATGCTGTTAACTGTATGCTGTCAACTGTATGCTGTCAACTGCAATCTGTTTTCTTTTAACCTGTGAAATTTTGCTGAAAAAGAGGGTTGTTATCTACCCAGAATAATAATATTCATCAATACACTGATTAAAATTAATGCATCTGAAATAAAATTTCCATCTTTTTTTATTAAAAGGTAAGTACATGTGCACTTACTGCCACTTATGACCAATGTCTAAAATGTATTATGAACCAAATACCACAGGAACCTATCAAGAAATGAGACACACCTTTCAACTGATCTCAATATCCAGAAACTAGGTCAACTATTTCTTGCACTACCGTATATACACTGCTACCTGCTCTAGCAATATTAACTACATCATATTTTAAAGCCTGTATAATGGCTGAAATGTATAGTCAAGCAATATTTTGACTGTAATTACAGTATTTTTGAAATATGACAATCTTACATCTCCCGCAGAGACAGAAAGCTGAATTAGTGATTCATGTAATAAATCCCTACAACAGTTAATAGTGAAAAGTGCTGTGACTTACCCTCTATTGTTCCAAAAACTTTCATATAGTACAATGCCGTTCCAAAAATCTTCCATACAGTACAATGCCGTTCCAATAATCTTCCATACAGTACAATGCCGTTCCAAAAATCTTCCATACAGTACAATGCCGTTCCAAAAATCTTCCATACAGTACAATGCCGTTCAAAAAAATAAATGACAATATTACTGTTACACCACAAATCTTTACTGTTGTAATCTATTGTCAAGCAACCAGTCCCTGGAAACCTGCTAAAATGTGCATAAAAGAAATGCATAAAACAACTTATTATGAATATCAAGATATAATCACTTAAAAAAATATATATCCAGTATATTGTACATAATACTAAATAAATTGTCACTGTTCTTTTAAGTTAAAGTAACTAATTAAATTAGATTCTTTAGCACAATGCGAATGTTAAATTGTTTTTACCTCCTCGAATCCTTTCACAGTTCTTCAGTAGGTGTAATTGCGTTATACTAGTTGCACTAGTGAACCACTGGTGTATAATATCTAAAACTGAACTCAATTAATGTTATATACTGACTGATGTAGAAATTTCTACTAAAATATCAGTAAACATGTTTTGTTCCACAATTTTCTTTTTAAATTACCAAACTCCTGGTCTACCAGATTACTGATGAAACTGTAACCAAAACACTGGTGATGACAGAATCAACCAAACACTGGTGATGACAGAATCAACCTAATACTGGTGATGACAGAATCAACCAGACACTGAGGGCTCCATTTGTAATCCCTTGTACTTTATGATAAATAATGTACACAAGAATGTCCTTGTTCATTATTTATTTGGTTAAATTCATCAACATATAAGCCAGTGAATCCATCTGACTATCAGAGAAAAATGGGTCTGAAAATATAGTTTTAACAAAACAAGATAATATACATGTAACATACATGTGAACCTTATTATAACAAATACGTTATTAATAAAGTATATCTGCAGACAGACCTGAATTCATTCATTTATCACAGTTTACTATCCATCATAAAACAATAGGCATTGGTTCTATCTAATCTGTTTACTTATACATGTACACTAAAACAGCTGATTAAACCTAAACATAGTAACATAACATAGCATTCATCTTAGCTCATTTCTGCAATACTTACTGAAGTTGTGGAGTTAATCCCATACTCTGTACATACATGTCAATCTCTCTCACTGTGCTGCATTGCTGTGAACAAATGCATATGGTTAGAACATGCAAAGTTACCGTTAAAAAAAACCACAGACCACCATTTTAAGTACATGTCAATCGCGAGGGAATACGAATGACCCGTGCAAATAAAGATATTGCTAAATAATTCATGCAATCATTTCAGCCATCATTTAATATCTCCTAACAAATAAATCGACATACCAACTACATGTATACTGCACAGAAACTAACGTGTCCCATGTACGAAATACAAAGGCTATCAAGCTACATGTACATGTGTACTGCTTGACACATTAACTTGCACTGAGACAAACTGAGCTAAAACAAGTGCTAAAAACAACTACCGTACACTAGATGAGAATGCAACAAGGCTATAAACGGGGACAACTGGAGGCAGCAAGTGGGAAAATAGTGTCTTATTGTTAAACATTAACAAACTATGTGAAATTAAGTCCTTTCCCCCCTCCAGGGAAGGGTTAATTTTGACCAGGGGGTCATAATTTGAAACAAGAGCCATGTTACACATGGTTAATCTCCCCGCCCGGGAAGAAGTTACCTGAAGGTTGTACTTTCGTACATTTTACTTGGTGAGAGGAAATCCTTAAAGAGCTGTATAGTTATGGTCATGCTGAGTACAGTTTTCAAGTAAGTGGAAAAAGAATAAGGCAATGAAGAGAAGGATTGCAAAATTATATTAATGTTCATTATCAGTATAGGTATGATATTTTTCTATTTGACTAGAAGTAGGCACGGTAGAGTCATTGTTCTTGCACACTGCACTTCCTACCAATGTGCTATGTCAGTGTATTAAGTTTGAAGAAAATCCCTCAAGTACTTTTGGAGTTATGCTCTGGACAAAACTTTTAAAGTAAATCTGATAAAGGAGAATAACTCTAAAAGTAGGCAAGGTAGAATTATTGTTCTTGCACACTGCACTTCCTACCAATGTGCTCTGTTAGTGTATTAAGTTTGAAGTAAATCCCTCAAGTACTTTTGGAGTTATGCTTCGGACAAGTAAATCTGATAAAGGGGAATAACTCTAAAAGTAGGCAAGGTAGAGTTATTGTTCTTGCACACTGCACTTCCGACCAATGTGCTATGTCAGTGTATTAAGTTTGAAGTAAATCCCTCAAGTACTTTTGGAGTTATGCTCTGGACAAAACTTTTAAAGTAAATCTGATAAAGGGGAATAACTCTAAAAGTAGGCAAGGTAGAGTTATTGTTCTTGCACACTGCACTTCCTACCAATGTGCTATGTCAGTGTATTAAGTTTGAAGAAAATCCCTCAAGTACTTTTGGAGTTATGCTCCGGACAAAGTTGTTCAAGTAAATCTGATAAAGGGGAATAACTCTAAAAGTAGGCAAGGTAGAGTTATTGTTCTTACACACTGCACTTCCTCCCAATGTGCTCTGTCAGTGTATGAAGTTTGAAGAAAATCCCTCAAGTACTTTTGGAGTTATGCTCCGGACAAAATTGGGACGGACGCACAGACGGACGGACGAAGACCATTTCTAATATCCCCTTCGCCTTCGGCAGGGGGATAAAAAAACCGGATAAAGGTCAACTAGACAATGCTACATGCTAAAAACTCAGCTCTTGGCCTTGTGGTTTCAGAGAAGATTTTTAAAGTTTTTCCTACATAAGCCTATGTAAAACAAAGTGACCCCCCCCCCCCCGGGCTGGGTCAATTTTGACCCAGGGCTCATAATTTGAACAATCTTGGTAGAGGTTCACTAGACAATGCTACATGCTAAATATCTAAGCTCTAGGCCTTGTGGTTTCAGAGAAGAAGATTTTTTATTTTTTCCAATATAAGCCTATGCAAAACCAAGTGACCCCCGGGTAGGGTTAATTTTGACCCGGGGGTCATAATTTGAAAAAAACTTGGTAAAGGTCCACTACCCAATGCTACATGCCAAATATCTAAGCTCTAGGTCTTGTGGTTTCAGAGAAGAAGGTTTTTAAAGTTTTTACTATATAAGCCTATGCAAAACCAAGTGACCACGTGTGCCGGGTCAACTTTTGACCCGTGGGTCATAATTTGAACAATCTTGGTAGAGGTTCACTAGACAATGCTACATGCCAAATATCTAAGCTCTAGGCCTTGTGGTTTCAGAGAAGAAATTTTTTAAGTTTTGCCTATTTGTTGCTATAGCAACCAGAGTTCTTCATTGAATGGAATTCTTTGAACAAATTTGATAGAGCTTCATGCAAGGAAGATCCCTGCAAAGTTTCATCAATATTGGCCCAGTGGTTTCAGAGGAGATGTCGTTTGAAGCAAATGGTGGATGTACAGACGTACAATGTACATTGACGACGGACCCTGGACGGAAAGTGATCCTAATAGCTCACTCTGGCACTTTGTGCCAGGTGAGCTAAAAATTGTCACCTAAGAGCTTACGGAATGAATGACATCAAAGAGTATTAACTGTTACCTATTGTTCCTATAGCCACCTAAGCACGGATGTATGGACAGACAGAAAATGGATTTTAATATGCTACCCTTAGGGGGCATAAAAACAACTGACCCAATTAAAAATTCCTGACAATATGCACAACTAGGCTTATTAGTAATCTCCTCTGTTAATCAAGCTTATTAGTTTACCTGAATAGTATCCCTCTACATTCACAGGCTCTTCTACATTCACAGGCTCTTCTACATTCATAGGCTCTTCTACATTCACAGGCTCTTTCTTCTACATTCATAGGTTCTTCTACATTCAAAGGCTCTTCTACATTCACAGGCTCGTCTACATTCACAGGCTGGTCTACATTCATAGGCTGGTCTACATTCATAGGCTGGTCTACATTCACAGGCTGGTCTACATTCACAGGCTCTTCTACATTCACAGGCTCTTCTACATTCACAGGCTCATCTACATTCACAGGCTGGTTTACATTCATAGGCTGGTCTACATTCATAGGCTGGTCTACATTCATAGGCTGGTCTACATTCATAGGCTCTTCCTTTCTAAAACACACTTCTGCAACTTCATCAATATCACATTTGCTGCTCTACCAAGTATGATGAATTAAACCCAGATGGCCGTTAAAATGAGTAAACAATCAACAACTGTAATTATGTTTACCAATTTTGATATTGCCTTGCGCTACCATCACATCATTGTCAGTACTCAAACCGATTTCATCTGTGCTGGAAATCTCATCTGTAACAAAAAACAGTTGTGTATCAAGTACAAACTTAATATGGTTTACAGGCATAAAACTTCTACTTCCTTGCCATTGAGACCACTATAATATTGGGAAGACAATTGGTACATACAACCTGCATGTCATGTACAGTGAGGGATGGTGGATCTGTTTATCATTTGCTGTTTCAGATAGCTGCCACAATATTGCCTACCATATTCCTGAATAACTGTCAGAAAGATAATTATGTCCAGCCAAACGATCAAATGGATAGAGTCTCTGACTTGAAACCACTGCATGTATTACCTCTTATAGATTGAGGGTCATCGGTTCAAGCTCTACTACCAATCCACCCAAAAGATCAAGTGGATAGAGTCGCTGACTTGTGAAACCACTGCATGCATTACCTCTTATAGATTGAGGATCATAATTTCAAGCTCTGCTACCAATCCACCCAAAAGATCAAGTGGATAGAGTCGCTGACTTGAAACCACTGCATGCATTACGTCTTATAGATCGAGGGTCATCAGTTCAAGCTCAGCTACCAATCCACCCAAAAGATCAAGTGGTTAGAGTCGCTGACTTGAAACCACTGCATGCATTACCTCTTATAGATTGAGGGTCATAGGTTCAAGCTCTACTACCAATCCACCCAAAAGATCAAGTGGATAGAGTCGCTGACTTGAAACCACTGCATGCATTAACTCTTATAGATTGAGGGTCATCAGTTCAAGCTCTGCTACCAATCCACCCAAAAGATCAAGTGGATAGAGTCGCTGACTTGAAACCACTGCATGCATTAACTCTTATAGATTGAGGGTCATCAGTTCAAGCTCTGCTACCAATCCACCCAAAAGATCAAGTGGATAGAGTCGCTGACTTGAAGCCACTGCATGTATTACCTCTTATAGATCGAGGCTCATCAGTTCAAGCTCTGCTACCAATCATGCCTCTTTATGTGAGAAAGTTGGCAAATATGGGTCTAGTACATTGTATTGGTTCTTCAAAGGAAAAATGGTTAGGTAAACTGACAGCCTGTTTAAAATGGTGGGAATGGGCATAAAACCCTTACAACAACCTCAGAAGGATATTAGACCCAACAATAAACCCTAATCTTTTTAAATAATTTAATATGCATTACCAATGAAACATTTGGCTAGTCCTGTTTCAAAATCACTACCACTGCTCAAGCCAACTTCATCTCCACTGAAGATTTCATCTTGATACAGTAGCTGTGTCTGGAATTTAATCAATAAACAATTATGAGTTTTAATACTTGCTGGTAAAATGATTTGATAATAAAAGTATTCAATCAAACAGTTTTGCCTATGCACTCTTACATAATGGTTTTGATTATTTTGGAGATGAAATTAAAAATATTAAGATTAAAAAATAAGAAGATTTTTAAAGTTTGTCCTATTTGTTGCCATAGCAACCAGAGTTCTGCATTGAATAGAATTCTTTAAACAACTTTGATAAAGCTTCATTCAAGAAAATCCCTGCAAAGTTTCATCAACATTGGCCCAGTGGTTTCAGAGAAGATTTCTTTTGAAGGCAATGGTGAACGGATGGAAGATGTACTACACACTACGTGCGACGGACTCCAGACGGTGAGTGATCCTAATTGCTCACTCTGGCACTATGTGCCAGGTGAGCTAAAACCTGATAAAACAATACTGGGAAAGAAGTTACCCATAAAGTATTGCGTGCTTGCATAGCTCTCAGCTGATATCACTATCTTATGGTGAGAAGACAATATACATACAGTTAAACTTCATTCGCTCAAACTCGAAGGGACTGTCGATTTTAGTTCAAGGGATTTGTGGTTCAAGCCATCAAGATCCGCCAGTCAAAGGTCGATATATTCATAATTGCAGAAACTTGATTATAAAACACATTTAACCCAGGTTTTATTTGTTTCATACTTCCAAGAATTAATGTGTATTATACAACAAGATTGGACCTTAGAAATCTGTCCCAGCATGAAAAAAAGGTGACAGCGACGAAGTTCACGCAAATTATTGCTTGTTTAAAACTTTTTCCTTTTTGAACAGCTTTCATCCAGTGGGCCTAAAAGCTGATTTCTAAAACAATTTATTAAAACAAAACACATTTCAACATGTTTGAATGCTTTTCATTTCATTGGAATGCTGATAAAATGCAAAATGTATTTATTTATAAATTCCAATTTAATTTAATTGTGAAAATAATTAAATCGCGAACACATAACTTGTACTACTTTTCGTAAGCTTTTAGCGGCAGCATGTCCTTTAAAAAAATCTGTCACTCATTCTAACACAAGCGGCTGCTTTTCCTATATAAACATATTAGGAAAAGCCTGTATTTTATTACCCAATACAATACAGCACGTTTTACCAAGGACGATGTGCCGTAAATGACATAACGACATGACATAATTATGTAAACAAGCACGTCCAATCGTATTTCGCTTTTTAAGGTTAATGTGATGTAATACTACGTGTTAAATAAAGTTTGGGGTAATATTCAAAGGAAATAATGTGTTAGAATCAAAATGATAAATTGTTCCCAACATTTTATAGTTGAATAAAATACAGTCAGTCGTTTGAATGCGAAAATTTAAATCCCTTGTGCTACACACTCGTGATTTAATTACTACGCATTCACACTCCCGACTATATTTCATTCAAATGATAAAATATAGGAAGACAGTTATTATTTCTTCATTAAAAATTTTATCCCTTTCGTGAAAAATGTTAAATTTATGCCAATTTACTACTAATTTTTATCAACATTGTGAAGAAATGCAGATTACCAGTCCTTTAATTGTCCATTTACCGAGGTGCTAAAACACTGACCGTTCAATAACCCCGGTCTATTATACGTCTGATCAAATGTGCAATTGTTTGCCTGATAATTGAGATTGACTCCTTTTATTGTTCAAGCGGAAGGATGTAATTGAAAAATAAAATAGATCTGAAGGGACTGCCTGACAGGTTCGAGAGATCGGGGTCCCAGGTTTGGGAGGTGGAACAATAAGATTTGTATAGAGATTTTGTCTGGACTGTCAACCGAGTTCGAGCGATCGGTTGTATTCGAGCGATTGAAGTTTAACTGTAATCCCATTAAATTGGCAGTTCTAGCTGTTTTTGCTCTGTTACTGAAGAAACTCATGATGCAATGTCTTTTAACTGAGATATAGTAGGATTGTCTGTTGTACTTATTTGAATGTTTGAAATGATACTGATTTTCATGATTTATAGAACATACAATCATCTTACTACACTGAACCAAATTTCTAAACGTCCCAGGGTTCTCCGCTGAAATAATTTAAAGAGTTGGGGCATTTTATTGGGGGTGGGAACGAGAGGAGGGGGGGGGAAGGGGTACCCCCGTCTGTGCGAAAATCTTAAATTAAATCAGCATTTGTAGACCTCATTTTCCTGCATTTTAATATCTTCTTTACCAAGTTTCTTTGGGTAATATATTTTAACAATATAAACAAAAATACTAAAATTTTCATTTTTAATCAAAACAATCACATTATTAATCATCATACACACAATCACATACAGGGTTCCACTAGTCCTTGAAAGTCATTGGTAACTGACCCTTGGGCATGAAATTTGGAGGGCCATTTTGAAATAATCAGGGGTCAGGGTCTGCAAAAACTACAGAACACCTTGGAGGAGTGAGGAGACATGCCACTGAGTTAAAGTTTTATAGCAGACTCTGTAAGACACAGATCTAATTGATACAAAATTTATTTCTAACATTTTGATAGTTTGAAGGGTCAAAATCAAATTTTCAGGAGCCAATGTGAGACCTTTGCAGGTTCAGACATGGGCCATATTCCAGGCTTGCATATCATATTTTTTTCTGTTTCTATTCTTTAGCTTTTCCACGTTCAACAAGAGCTGTCAGTAGACAGCGCGCTCGACTATTCTCAGTGATTGACAATATAAAATAATATCAATCTTGACTGTAAATGAGTCTCTAAAGGGGATAATTATGTCAAAATGCTTAATACAGGTGAACAAGTGTGCAAAGTTTGATAGGCATATGTCAATGGACTTTGAAAATATCTGAGGTAGTATGCAAACTTTAACGTAAGTTCTAAGTTTAAAAAAGGGGCATAATATTGTAAAAAAGCTTGATACAGTGACCTCCTCCTGTACACAGGTTGAGATCATGATGGTGAACAAGTGTGCAAAGTTTCAAAGCCATATGTCGATGGACTTTGAAATTATCTGAGGTGGTACGCATTAACTTTAACGTAAATTCTAAGTCGAAAAATGGGCATAATTCTGTCAAAAGGCTTGATAGCGTTACCTCCTCCTGTATACAGGTTGGGGGCATGATGGTGAACAAGTGTGCAAAGTTTCAAAGCCAGATGACAATTGAATTGGAAAATATTTGAGGTGGTACGCAAACTTTAACGTAAATTCTAAGTCGAAAAAGGGGCATAATTCTGTCAAAATGCTTGATACAGTGACCTCCTCCTGTGTACAGGTTGGGGGCATGATGGTGAACAAGTGTGCGAAGTTTCAAAGCCAGATGTCCATGGACTTTGAAAATATTTGAGGTGGTACGCAAACTTTAACATAAGTGGTTACGCCGACGCCGACGTTCGGGTGACTAGGATAGCTCTCCTTATTCTTCGAATAGTCGAGCTAAAAATGAAAAGTAACAGTTCCCATTCCACGTTATTCACATATTTTTGTGACCTGGTATGTTCGTGAATTGTTTTTCATTTTCTTATAGTTTTTCCATTATCGAGATTTAAACAGTTTTTAATAAATCAAAATATGTCTAAAGGTATGTTCAAGGTCTTTAAATAATTATTATTAAGTATTCATAACTAGAGCTATCACTACATGTGATTAATACCACCGAAAGACTGCTTTATAAACTGAGGAAGTTTGTATAACAGAATACCTTGCAAACAAACTAAAAAGAGATATTGTTCTTGGCAATAACTCTGTAATTTGTCAAGATAGAGTTATGGTTCCTGTACACTGCACTTCCTCTCAATGTGCTTGAGGTTGTATTAAATTCCAACCAATAGTTTTCGAATTATGCTCCGGACAAGTAAAAGTAACAAAGGGCAATAACTCTGAAATGAGTCAAGATAGAGTTATTGTTCTTTTTCACTGCACTTCCTCTCATTGTGCTTGACCATTGTATGAAGTTGTATTGAATTCCAAACAGTAGTTTTCGAATAATGCTCCGGACAAGGAAAAGTAACAAAGGGCAATAACTCTGTAATTAGTCAAGATGGAGTTATGGTTCCTGTACACTGCATTTCCTCTCATTGTGCTTGACCATTGTATGAAGTTGTATTGAATCCAAATTGTAGTTTTCGAATTATGCTCTGGTCAAGGAAAAGTAACAAAGAGCAATAACTCTGTAATGAGACAAGATAGAGTTATGGTTCTTGTGCACTGCACTTCCTCTCAATGTACTTGACCATTGTATGAGGTTGTATTGAATTCCAACCCGTAGTTTTCAAGTTATGCTCCGGACAAGGAAAGTAACAAAGGGCAATAACTCTGTAAATCTCAAGATAGAGTTATGGTTCTTGTACACTGCACTTCCTGTGATTGTGCTTGATCATTGTATGAAATTGTTTTGAATTCCAACCAGTAGTTTTCAAGTTATGCTCCAGACAGGGAAAAGAAACAAAGGTCAACAACACTGTAATTAGTCAAGATGGAGTTATGGTTCTTGTGCACTGCACTCCCTCTGAATGTGCTTGACCATTGTATGAAGTAGTATTGAATTCCAACCAGAAGTTTTCAAGTTATGCTCCAGACAAGGAAAACTAACAAAAGGAAATAACTGTGTAATTAGTCAAGATGGAGTTATAGTTTTTGTGCACTGCACTTTCTCTCAATGTGCTTGACCATTGTATGAAGTTGTACTGAATTCCAACTAGTAGTTTTCAAGTTATGCTCCGGACAAGGAAAATGCAACAGACCGCCCGACCGACCGACCAACCACCGGGTGACTCCTATATACCCCCCTTAACTTCGTTTCGGGGGAATAAATACTGAAGCAATTAGATGGCACCGAATTTTGTCAAAGACATAATCATGTAGAGGAAAAAAAATACATCCAGAACAATTTGCTGACTGATTCTTGGCATTTATTAATGCTCGGTACCGGGCGAGGATGTATGTCCCAAAATGACGAAGAATTTTTTATTTCTGACAATCTGTAAATAACAAGAGATCATCCATGTTGCAAACAACGTAATTAGTACACTAGCCGAGGTCTATAATTTAGTTTTATGATTGTTACCAATTAACACCTTTGATAACTACCGAGACTGCAACGTGTTGGTTGGCAAGTAGTATTCAATTAGCTCCGCCTTCTTTCGTTTACTAGCCAACAGACGACGATCGATTTTTGATTGACACGGCGAAATTGCCGACATTTTTTGTTTGTGCCAGTGAAATTCGGCAATATGCGGGACTATGTAAATGATTGACATAACGTAGACGGAACAGAGGTATATTGGAAAAATCAATGATGCACAGAAGCGAAACTAACGCAAAGCAGATGGAGTGTAAGGCAGAGCGCTGTATTGATAGCGGTTTATTGATGTCTTTGATGAAGGCGTAGCGGTCCAGCGACGCTTAATGGTCCTGCAGAGAACCCTGCGTCAATTCAATTATAAGAAAAGTATTATGTGTAACGACTTAAAATTTAGAACTCCAGAGTTATACATATAGTGCTCTATTGAATTTTACCAAAAAAATGACATTTTACTGTCATAGTTAACCGCTCGAAACAATGACTATGATTTACATCTTTTGTCATGAGAATCACATGTATCTTAAATTTAGCGCTAGATATCATTTCAATGCAATAAACATAGAATGTCCAACTCGAAAAACAAAAAGGATGGCAATAATGACCACTGCGGGCTAGAGTCATCGGCATTATTGGTGCTGGTACCTCGCTTCAGCAGGTATGACTGATTTTGTAAATTAATTAATCAATGTCGGCAGAATGTGAGAAATAATATTAAATATAATTATATATTAAATATTTTATTCTTATATTTAATTCAACACCAAGTTGTCGATAAGAACTTCTGTACAGTGTTTTATTTCCCACATTCTGTCGAAATTGATAAATTAATTTACAAAATCAGTAAATTGAGGGATTTATGTTCGAGTCTCCAGCATTGCTAAATTGTAGAATACAAAAACTTAAGGAATGCCAAGTTGCATAGCTTGGCATAATATGTTACAAATAACATGAATATAATGATAGATCAATATATGTTCCCACTCAGTATTTTTTTTTTAGGGTAAACTTACCCCCTGGACACAAAAAGTGGGGGTAAATCTCAATTTTTAGGGACATGAAAATTATAAGATAGACAAGAGCTGTCCGTTAAAATTTTTTACAACTCACGACAACCACTTGTTCTGAAACCATTTCAGGTACTTTTGCCGACTTTCAATTTTTCTACTCGTAGTTGTGTCAGTACTTGTGGATGGCAACTCCTCACTTTAGTCGGGCATCATTTATTCACCGTGAAGCCAAACACAATGCTTTGACTGCTACATTTTGGCAGACGAAGCCCAAATCACGAGATTGGTCACACTTTTAAAGTGCTAATATTATTTCTCAGAGCATTAAAATATGAAACCCATCTGACGTCAAAAGTAAATCATCAGCAGTTGTGCCGATCGATTGGCCGAGAAAGTAGAATTTCCATGATCTATTTTCAGAACATATATTTAAGCCGCGATAACAGTGCATCATGGGAATTTGTAAGTAGGTTAAACATGGCCGACAATTTATTTGTTTTTAACTATATTGCAACGATGAATCAAAGAAAGACTGTGATTAATTTTTAACAGAAGGATGACAGTAAATGATAACAAAGAAACAAATTGAAGGCAAGTCTTTACTTGTGTATTATACATGTCCGACTCGTTAGTACTGCCATCCGAGAGAACTCCATCCTACTGGGGGATTCTAGCTGAACATATTTGTCCTCGGCATTTTCGTATGCTTGCCATCTTGCACATGGTGAAAATTATATGTGCGATATTTTTTTTGTTACGTGATTTACGTAATAATTTACGACAGTGGGAACACTGATTGATAGTAGTATAAAATAATATGTGCACTTTTGCTAACCACACTTTTCATGTTCAAAACCTGTGGCATTTATTATCGTTCTAAAGAAATTCAGTTAGAAATGATTTATAAATACACCGTAAGCCTTGTTAAATTTGTTGACAACATAATAATGAGATTACTACATCTCACGAACCCTACACAGACAAAGTAAGACCAAGTAAGTAAGATGCATGATTTGATGACCGGTTTCTGCAAAAACAACAAATTCAAACAGACGCTTTTGAAATCATGCGTCTGGGTAGATTTTTGGTTAAATGCTACTAAATTGTTGACTTTTTCCGCACGCGACAGTGGCCAGACACGCTCGAATCATTTTTTAACATATATATAGTAGCAAACAGACTTTATACATGCTTTGTTAAAAAAAAATAAAACGCGCCTAGCCCCTTCATGACTGTAAACGGGATTATGAACCCAACCCAATAACAGTTCTTACATACAATATTTGTATGCGACCTATGTGAAATCAAGCTGCGATACGTTTTCCAGAATACTGTATCATTATGCAAATGTTGAATACCGTATATTTCTGACTTTGTGAAACTTAAAGTATTGTTTTTCTTTTTCATACGTACCAAAATTGAAAAATAAATACAATATATCACAACTGGTTTTAACAGCATGATGTCTTCAGTTTAGTCCGGGTAGAACTGTTTTGTTGGAAGCTATTTTGGCCGTTGGATCCATTGTCCAGATTTGATATTCGAAACGACAGACTCCCTTGATCTCTTAGTGTAAAAGACACAGATGGGTCTTCGTGGCATCGGGTAGTTTCGGGTATTGGCGACCCGAATAACTGAGCACCTTAATATTTTCCGATATTAAAAGGTTGTTACCCTACATACTGCAATCTTGGTCTTGACTTGTTGAGAACAATACAAAGCATTGTACGCGGGAAATTTTAGATTTTGAACTTTAACGGTTAGAATAAAGCAATATACCTACGAGTAAAATGTTAAGTTTAGCGATAACGCTTTGGGGGAAATGTAAACGACTCGTTTCGAATTGTGTAGGGAAATAGTTCACCTTACAAATTGGATCTAATTTTTATTTAAACACAGTTCTTGTATACTTTTAATTCTCTTTCTGGCATTATATTAGGAAATATCGTTTGCTCCCATGAAACACGCAACTGTCTATGAAATACAGATACATTAACGCACTATCAAACAGGTATATGTATTAGTAGTTTGGGGTTAACAAATACGTTTACATACAAAAATAATTGCATTTTTGTAATTCTTCAGGACATAGGTGTTGTATAATAACAGATGCAAAATAAACGAACACTGTAGCTACATCACGTCGATTGTGCTGACATGTGTCAATCAATGAACATTGATTATTACCCGCTCGTTTTGTATTTGCTAAATATATGCATTTTGCCAGTTTGCGAATTACTCCTGGTTGATTCGAAGTAATGAATCGAGGTTTTTTTTATGACCAGTGACAATAACATTTTTGAAATGGACACACGAGTACAAAGTGACATTCGTTTTTGACTACATTTATATTACCTTGACAAACCAATACAACGACTACCATTTTCCATACAAGATAACTATTTTTCTTGACAACTTTGGGTTTTAATAGATTTATAAGGATTTAATTCCAAACTGCTGATAATAGTGATAATAATGAACATACAATCGTTCAATAACTTTTATTCATTTGTATATTCGTCAGAGATAGATTGTCCCATAGATAGAATTAGAGTTCATTAAGTCGTATTATCCTCTGAAGCCCAAGAATCTCCGAAATAACTATTTATCTCGTCAATAAATGATATATGAATTAGTGTATCAATGGCATTAACTATTTCAAACCAAACATTCAGTATTCTGCGTTTTCTAACAACATCTAATGGAACTTTTAGGTATTGTTTGCTGGAAGCACTTCTGGAGCATTCGATTAAGCTGTTTTGCTTCTTGGAATCTAGAAGACGGCGCAATTTTGACGGAATAAACTAACGTAAGTATTTACAATTTAGCTCTGTATGATATCTGAAATGATGGCCCGAAATAGCAACAGCCACTATTCTTGCAATTTTAGACATTACTGCGAACTGAAAAAGATCCGTAGGAGTTACGATAGTTTTTATAAATGCGGCTTATAAGAATCGAAATAATCTTTGGCTTGGGGCCGAAGCAGCGGCCCGCTATATTTAATAAGTGGTGAGTAAAAGATTTTTAAGCTCATATGTGAGTGTGTCTGTGTTGTAAATGTATTATGTTGAATTGTTATTTAATGGTATCTGAATACTGACAAATTATTATTTCTGGTATACCGTTCAGTTAGTTATTTACAAGATGAGGTTAGAGGTATAATATAATTCCATATATCATTTTAATTATACTTTTTAATGGTTAATTTCTTTCAGAATTTGAATATGAATCAGTGAAAGGATATAGTTAATGAAAAAAATAATTGAAAAAATTGACCGTTATGGGATAAAAAATTATTAACATATCAACATATTATCAAACTTGATATCAGATGTACTCCGGATAGGTATTTGCTTAAGGTATAAGTTATGCTTGGTCTCCTTGAATTATTTGGGGCTATGCCTCAACATCAACCATCACAAATTTCCAAAATATTTACAAGTCAGTTTTGTTTGTTGGCCTGCTGTGATACTTTGTATCACGTTTTTTCCTGCTTCTTAATTATTACACGGACATATATTTATTTATACACCAAAAAACGAAAACGGCATGATATACCGATAGATTTTAACACAATAACCGCCTTGTATGTTCATCCGCTTTAAAATATGTCCGTGGTTTCTTGCATACCCCAGATTTCGCATTACAAAAGCAAGTGGAGCCAATTGGTAAAAAGGTGACAATTTAATTACGACGAAATAATCTATACACATATGGTCGTGTACATTACAACGTCATCGTGATAGTACTTTTAATGAATTTTTCTTTCATCTTGTAAGTCGGGTTCTCGAAGTTCAAAGTTTTAAAGTTTATTAGTCAAGTAATGGCATAAGACATTAACAGAAACAAATGTAATAACAAATCCAACCTAAGTATTGAGCAAATATTCACATATGAGTGGAGAATGAGGTGACCTATCATATAGTGACAAACATTCTATTTAGAACATACTAATAGAGTATTTTTGCAAAATAGTGCTAAATGTAACAATGTTTTTATCTTCACAGTCCATCAATTGTGAGAACTTCAAGGTACTAGGATTTTTTTAAACAACATTGACTTGAACACTTTTGTCTATCAGCAGTTAAATGAGTGCAGGTAAAAAGGTAATGAAATTCACCACCAAAAAGCTCAGAATTACATAAGTGGTAGTATCTCAAATTTCGATTGGTATTTTATTATTAATACGGGCGGAACAACGAAGGGCGCTTCGCGCCCTTCGGGCGAAACCCGACCATACGTAAACGTATGTACGAGTATTTACTTGAATACTGAAAGCAATTAATTATGTGATTTGTGATTACCCATGGAAGATTTCAAATTGCCCGCACCTGGACGATACGAGAACATAACGATGCACCGTTTTTTACTTCCGCTGCAAATGACGTCATTTATGTGACGCTATTAAATGTCAGTCATTTTTGTTTTTCAAAAAATGGAACACATCTCCGTTTAATGCAGGTTTGTACTTTGGAAATGTAAAGAGATTCTATTTATGTACACATTCCTAAAGTTTGATACTTTTTCTTGTTACGCTATAAAAACTAACATTTCTTTTAGCAGTCAACACCTTGATTCATGATTCAATGGATATTCGATATCAATAATTTTCGTAACTTCAAACGTTTTTGCGACCCCTGGGCCCTGAAAATTCGTACCATTTTTAAGAATAAATTACTGTTATGTTTTCACCCGATATAGGTTTTGTCTATTTTCATGTTATGGGCGAAGCTTGACCATATGTTAACGTATGTACGAGTATTTAATTGAATACTGAAAGCAATACAATAAGTGATTTGTTAAAACCCATGGAACAATGGAAACGGTCGACACCTGGACGATACGATAACATACTTATAACGCTGCACCGTCTATAAACTTCCGCTGCAAATTTTGTTTACAACATGACGTCATTTATCAAATGAAATTGTGACGTCATTAAATGTCAGCCATTTTTGTTTTGAAAAAAACGCAACACTTTTCATTGAATGCAGGTTTGTACTTTATAATGTAAAGAGATCATATTTATACACATTCCTCAAGTTTGATGCTCTTTCTTGTGACGCCAGAAAAAGCACCATTTCTTTTCGCAATCCACCCTTGATTCCAAACTCCTCACAGCGATTTGACCGGTTGAGCTCCGCTTTCAAGTACTGTTTACTCGGGGTAATATTACGTAATATACGGACCCTGGTTTACTGTAAGGGGAAGTAACCACTTTATTCTTGAATTCAAACATTTACATAACTCATTTACGGGACTGTGCCAATTTTGAACAAATTTATCATCCAGTCTATCATCAACAATCTTTTTAAAGCTAGTTTGTGTATGCAATAGATGTTGAATTTTTCATTGGATCTTCATGAAACTTGGTCAGTATGATTGCCTTGAAGAAATATAGGTCGATATCGAACATGGGTCATCTAGGGTCAAAAACTAGGTCACGGGGTCAAATCATAGAAAAAACTTCTGTATGCTATAGAGGTTGCATTTTTCATTGGACCTTCATGAAACGTACAGGTGACATTTACAACCCAATCATCATGTAAATTGGTAAAAATGTTTGCCTTGTCAAGGTCTAACAGAATGCTTGTGTTTATGATAATATTTTAAAGTTGAAGTTTGGTCACATATTGTCATAAGTCTCAGGTGAGCGATATAGGGCCACCTTGGCCCTCTTGCTTAATATTTGTGCGGGACTTAATTTCTGGTGGTCTCGGCAATGATGGAGGTCAATCTAAATATTAGCACACCTTTCATTGGACAGGCGATGCTCTCGTATTTCAAATGAAATACATGTATTTCAATGCTTACATTCATAAGTCAGTCTGTTTACTAAAAAATTCACCGTTCACACCGAATTTTAATCCCGATTGTCTCTTAGGTCGAGTGGTTAGGTCCCTGACTGGTTGAGAGTAGTGAGTTCTATCCCCGTGATCGACCTGACTTTATTTGAAAGTTTGCCGTTTCTTACGCAGGCTTAGAATCAAGTACTGGTTCTTCCCAGGAAATAGCGTTTGGAAAACTGATCGCTTGTTGTTAACTGAAACGCACACACCCCGCCACCACTAAAAACAACGCAAGTACTCAAACATACTTGAAAAGCGGGCTTCACAAAGTCTACAAGAGCCATGTTAGACAAGGCCATACCCCGCCAAGTGCTCTTTCTATGTAGTGAAATATTAGTATTTGGTTGGGGATAATTAGGCAAAGTAGGATTATGGTTCTTGG
Source organism: Saxidomus purpurata (assembly GCA_022818135.1). Lineage (NCBI taxonomy): Eukaryota > Metazoa > Mollusca > Bivalvia > Venerida > Veneridae > Saxidomus > Saxidomus purpurata. The sequence continues at coordinate 17,450,933 of JAFMSR010000012.1, read as the reverse complement.
GCATGTCTTTCCCATCATTATGCTCTATCACTGTATAATGTTTCACGTAATTCCCTTCGGTACTTATGGAGTTCTGCTCCGGACAAGAAAGATCAAGAACATGTAGCAAAGGGAAGTAATTAAAAAAATAGGCAAGGTAGAATTATGGTTCTTGGGCATTGCACTTCCTATCAATGTCCTCTGTCTGTGTGTAAAGTTTAAATAAATTCCCTTGAATTCTTTTGGAGTTACGCTACGGACAAAAGTGTGACGGACGGACGGAGCCCGTTACTATGTAATTATACCCTCTGCCAAGGCGGGGGAATAATTAAATTGTGTGGTTGTTTTTAAGAAAATGTTTTAGCAAGTGTCATGGTGAAAGATATCGCTTATTATCGGAATTGACGTTGTTATAACGACATACGCCATGGCAAGGTTTGACAACGATCAGAAATACTAACATGTATAAATCTAGTGAGTCAGTGAACAGACATCACTATATTCCAAGAAGGGCCGACGAAACCTTTTTAATGAATAATATCCAGCTTTCAAGTCGCACAGTACCATTTATTGATCATAGGGGTGTTGATTGAAAATTTACAGCGAACAGATTGCGCCATCAGCCTTCAGCACATATTCCTTTTAAAACGTTTTCAGAAGCAATTAAGTATTTCAACATGTAATCAGCTGATGTACAAGGTTTAATATCGTATGTTTTGCGGACCTGTGAAAAAATGATACTTCGTCCTCGGTCAATATCACTGTTAACAGGTCCGCAAAACTATGTATTGACCTAAAAATTAGTCTATACTTGTATAATATACACAATTACAAGCTTTTTAGACGAGTGCATGTGGAAATATATAGAGAGAAACGCAAACTAGTCATTTCAAGTAATTTATTACGAAAATATAAAAAAATACACAAAAATAAAAATAGAAAAAGTACACTTGGAAAAGATAAAAAGTAGAAGTAGAAAAAGTAATACTTAAGAATGAGGAGTAAAAATAAAACAGACATAATAAAAGTGACATAAGAATCGCTAGTAAATAATAACAAGTATACACCAACTGTAATATAGTTGTGAATTGCACGGGTCGTAAGAGTCATTCAATATCACAATGCTACTGTTTTGCTTTGGCAACGCATTTCGAAGAGAGAATATAGAAGTTTCTAGACTTATCAGGAAATCAACCTTCAAAACAACTGAAGACTGCATTCTGTTTTTTTTTTCAGTCTCGTAAAAATTGTACATAGGTCTACAGTTTATATACTACAGACAAATTTATATAAAAGTAATAAATTTTGTCCGAGGTGTTTGAGTTTTTTTTGTTAACAGATTATTCCTCAAAGCCTGACGGAATGAAGAAATGTCAGAAACCCGTAAAAACCAAAGTTTAAAAAATATATAAATGTATCTACAGTATCCTGTTATTGAACTTTTGACTTTAATATCCAAAGAAGTCGTATTTACAGTCGACTTTGTCTTGCCAGTTACAATTGTTGTATCTTGGATCAAAGTACAAGTTTTGTGGGCACTTGTAATGGAATGCAATGTAGTTGACGCATCTGTAGAAATGACGGCATGATGTAGGGTCGGGATAAAATCCGTCTGCTTTGTTCTGGCAATTGAACTCTGTAACAGTGGAAGAATATTTTTAATGAAATTCTGCCGTTAATTCGTATTGATCATTAAGATTTATTTCCTTACCAAACTTCGCTTGCATGTAAATAAACAACACATTTATTAATGCACTGTTCTTTCAAACAGTTCTTATATTTATAACGTCTCGGCAAACATTTTTTCTCCATTTAAAACAGACTGTATATATCTAGAAAGAAACGACAACAAAGGCCTTTGGAAAAATGCTCAGCACTCAGTCCGTGTTTTAAGTCACACTTGCTAAGTTTTTATGCCTCGTCAAAATGACATATTCCCAAGTGAAAGAACAGAAAAAAAACCACCATATTTGTAAGAGAACACAGAAAATTTGATATAACGACAAACCAAACTATTTATGCTTAGTCCTATACACTAGTAAGCTAGGGTGATATCATTTTCGTCATCCAGAGCATTCATTATATAATTTGTCTGAAAGCTTGGCAAACCGCTGATGTACGAAGATGGTGTGATATTAGTATTTTACCCTTTCCATTGTCTGTTGTTGTTGTTATAGGTCTCTGTGTAGTTGTTATGACTGGTTTCCGGGTCCGTCTGGTAGGTTCAGGTTTAGTTGTTGGCTTAACTTTCCCGGATGTTAGTAGATCATGTACAACACTGAGAAGTGGGTATGGTCGATTTGAAGATTTACACACTTTTCTGAAATCATCCAGAGCCAGGGACCAGATCATTGCGCCACCAAACCCATTAACTTTCAACCACTTTACCTGTAATGTGTATAATGTAGAACGATTACAGACTTTATTCTCAGGTAAGACAAAAGCTATTTTGACAATGTTTCAAAATTTAATACATGAGCTTAAAAATTTCATTTCAGGAATATACCATAAATTTGGTAAATTTCGCGATTTGAAAGCGGACCAACTAATTTCCAAACATAAAATCCGCGTAATAAAAAATCTATGGGCGATATTTTTAATTTGCGAGCTGGAAAATTCACGAAAATATCGAAAATCAAATCCTCGCGAATAGTAGTCGATTTAAGTTAATTAAGTGAACGGTACCTTTTCTGTGATACTTCTAACATTGTCATAGCCAACCCAAAGTCTTCCCTTGACATAATATGGAACCTTTTGCTCATCATCCCAGTGCTCGCTTCCACCACTCTCCTGCATCTGGCATATCTGTAAAAAGTAATTGATTACAGATACAAACATGCTTCTTACCGTACAGTAGTGAAAAAGTTCGTACTTTAAAAATTAAATTTCTAATTAGATTGGGTAAGTATACTGAACAAATGTATGTTAAAGACATATACGCGGACATCTAATTTTTACTGCAATGTCTGCTAATTATCGTAATAGATCTATATACATGTATATTGATTTTTGTTTCTCTGAGTTTCAAAATTGCGTTACACCTGCCATCCTCAGAAATGGTCAATTGGGCAAAAATTTGGCAAAATGAATTCAAATACGTATAGGTTTAAGTAAAATACGCACTTTATATTCCATACATGTAGTAGTAAAGTCTATACTAATCATTCATAAAGATTGATTTTTGTGATACCTGTGTTCGGTGGTGTTTAGGAATTACTTTTCCTATTTTTACATTTAGTTTTAGAGATTAGCTACTCAACATACCTCGTAATACGACATAAATCTAGCTACTCAACATACCTCGTAATACGACATAAAACCAGCCTCTCTAGTGAACCTTCCCGCTTGACCCGGTCCTGTAGCTGGAGAACCCATGGAACTCTGTGCTTGATTTGCAAGGGTAAATGTTCGTCCGTACGTTCCCATACCGATTATCAACTTGTTCTTCGGAACACCTTTGCTTGCCCAGTAGTTTGCGGCCCAATTCTGCAATACAATGTTTCGTTAATTAAAACAAATAAGTAAAAACACATAACATATGTTGTAGGCCTATTGCAGTACCACCAATTAAAGCGTCGCTAACTTGTTTATTTTTATTCGAATGGATACTACATTTTGTTCTATTCTTGCAACTATTTGTTAAATAACAAATTGCATATATTCACTAAATGTTTGCAATTTCTTTATTATATTGGTTCATTAGATAATGAGTTTAAATCTATCAACCCACCATGTTTAACTGTCGTCTTGGCCCGGAATCTTTACTGCTTGGATATAAGGGAGAATTTTCCCCGGTCGTCTTCTCCCAAGATCCATGTAGATCGTACGACATTAAGTTGATGAAGTCAAGGTACCTGGAAGGTAAAAAGACCAGATTGCAACTTAAGTGCAACTACGTAGCCTATGCCTAGACACAATGTACTATCAGTTGAGTAAGACCAATAACAACAATGAAACAACTATTTCAGTTTTACATGCAAGGGCTTTTGCTTATCGTTCTCTTACTAGTACTTTGCTGGTGGCAAGTGATTCTGCCTTTGCTACTGATGCAGATTCTGTAATTGTATACATACTTTGCCAGTTGAGCCACATCATATCCGTCGTCAATGTTACTTTTACCGGCTGGTACTGCCGCTGTAAGCAAATATCCTTTCCTCAAAAATGCTGCTTTCATCTCCTGAAGAACAGTAAAGTTCAATGATGTAAACGTTGGTTTTATTTGACGTTGGCTATATTAATAGTTTCTAACATGAGCACGAAGTTCAGATCGAAATATCCGTCACCGAGGGTAATTGTTTTGGCGGGAACGAGGCTCTGCCGAGTTCCCGTAAAACAGTTACCCGAGGTGACGGATATTTCCATCTGAGCCAAGTGTCTCATGATGGAAACTTTTTCTTGCATACCGTCTTGCACTTCAAAGTAGATTTCTAAATGCAAACTTATCAAAATGATGAATTATTATGAAAAACAAACGATTTTCCAACGTTGTGTTTGGGAAATTGACGTCACAATGTTTATAACGTTACGTCATAAGTAATTCACGAGAGTCGTCTGGCATAGGAGGGGTGCCAGACCGGTTTTTCCGGCATGGGCAAAATCACCGGAAATGCCGATCCGATATGCAAGAAACATATAATCATTTATTTTTCGTTAGAAAAGGAAATAGCTCTATGTATGGTGAATTTAATAGCGACATTTCGGAGACAAAATCCCGATGATTCGGGACGCTGGCATGCGAATTTTTCAGTTCGCTGATAAATATTGATTAACTTTACCTATGCGAAAATTACAAAATTTACGGTACTGTACTGGCGCTCAAAATAGTAGGTATAAATTACTATAAGACAACACTAAATGGCCATTCTTTCGAAAGAATATGTCAACAATCCACGGTAAAATATTTTAAAGTGTAGACATTAATCTGTTGACGCATAGTTTTACATGTAGACGTGTAGAAACATAATAAGCCCGTAGGCCTGAGCAATCAGGAGTATGACCTTTACATCTTGGTATGTGGACAACATCAACTACACTATCCAGCTGATGGATTTGATCGGACACCCAGAGATACGAACGCGTCGGTCCGAACTCATCGTCGGAACCCACGGTCTGCTAGTATTACGGAATATATTCATGTTTGGTATGAATAGCTAGGGTACCGAGGATGGTCCGAACTGAACAATGACTTAAATGACATTGGTCAATTTTAATACTAAATAAAGTTATGAATAACTTACTTTTACAAGGCGTACAAGGTTTCGTTTGTCTTGTGATTTGCCGCCCCTTTTGGTCGGATATTCCCAGTCAATGTCAAAGCCATCGAAGCCATACATACGGAGAAATGAAACAGTTGATCGAATAAACTTTTGGCGATTTGCTCTGCTTTCCACCATTCTCGTGAACCCTGAGCTTCCGGCATTCCAACCTCCGACAGCTATTAGCGTCTTAAGGCCTGGGTTCGAAACCTTTAATCGCTGTAACTTCTTGAACCTACGCACAGTTAAAAAAAATGTTCACTTTACAACCTTTTGCATTTTGCATTTATTAACTTTACATCAGCTAGCATCATTGTTATGTTTTATATTAATGCCGAGGGGAAAAGTTTACAACTTTAGAGGTTTTGTGCTGTCAATAGAAAATATTTATTGTCTGAGTAAATGATTATCCTTAATGTTAGATGTCATCCGAATGTCCATTCTGCCAATCAATCAAAACACCGGCAAGTGTGAAAAAAAAGATACTTTAAGCATCGTTTGATACTGACAGCTACAATGCAGTGCATGCCGAAATTGTTGTTAATTTGCCAAGAAACGTACCACGAATAACATTTTGTTTGAATGTGAAAACAGGCTTATCTTTTTAAGATAGTTTAAGTTCAGGAATTTTGATAGGGTTTTATTTGTTACTAAAAACTTACATCTTGTCATCATTCCATTCCCCAGTTTTTAGCTCATTGTTGACTATTTTGCCAAACGCGTAGATGATATGGGTGCACAGTTTGGCATCGATATTGTCAGGGGTATATTTGCCTTGTCCTGGGCGATACTGGGACCAGTTTGTGTAGTAGCACACGCGCTTGTACTCGGAAGATTCATTAGCTGAAGAAAAAGGGTCGGAACGTGTTAGTTTATATCAAACCTCAGTGGGGGGAATTATGAATTAAACTTACCGAATTGCTATCCATTTGTTATATACAAGTTAAGTTTTAAAATACGAGGAGTTAAAAATTGCTAGTACCTAACATCTAACGCATTGCATGTACCTCACACACGAGCACATCGTGAACACGTATCCCGGGCTCATTTGGTTTATACATAAGTTAAAATGGTTGTAATCTTTTATAATTATTTAGTGATTACACATAAGATGCAATTTAAAATCAAAATGGCTGTCAATATTTCAGCCGCAAACAAATACAATGTACGCATCTTTAAATCATGGCCTAGAGCCTTTGAAGGCGCGCTTGCAGGAAGGTTATTTCACCGAACCAAATCACAACGAGAGAATAAATGAAAGTTGTTGCAGAGTTGTTACATGGTGTACTAGTACACCTCTACTGCAAGACCAGTGAGGACGCGCTTCTTATTCGATTTTTTCTCCAAATCGTTGTTTTCGTTCGGTCTTTTTTCAGTCCAATACACATGTACTTTGTGTCTTTTCAAATTCTGTTTTAAAGCGAGCCGCACATATATAATAATTATTGTAATTACTAGTAAGTTAAAATATAACTCTTGAAAATAATATATACTGGTCCTGCTCTAAATTATTAAGATGGAATGGCCTTATTGAATATATCGTGTCTAGACTATAATTTCGTGAGACTTACTGCTTTAGTAACATTTTTATAGTCAAGGTCGACCGAAGATTTCTCATCAGCTCCAAGACCCTGACAGGCGCAGGTTGAAGAGATAGATGCAAATACAAGGGAGTCCGGGAACCAGACCCTGTCTCTTTTACGAATAAACTCTTTGGTTCTTCTGCGCGCGCGGTGCATAGAACCGATACACACGAGGCTACGTCTTCGATTCAAACCAGTTCATCTCTAGATAGATGGGAGTGCCCTGACCGAGATTCGAACAAGGGGACTCCGGATTGATAGCCTAGAGCGTTAACCACTTGACCGCAGCGCCACCAGTTCCAATTTCTCCGCCATGTAATTTTATTCATAATAAATAATTGTCACTTACCTTGACATATTTGTATGATCGCTGTTACTGCTACCGCAATAAGACATAAACATTTCACCAAACTCCAGTGTGACAAGAACATAATGCGTACTTAGTTTTAATTATTAGTAATTTCTCTAGATTTGATCAGTTAAGAAACTAACCATGTAATGACTTGACCGAACGAAGATGATTACATATATATGCGTGCGCGACCTTCCTGTTTACGTCCGGTGATATCAATCATGCTTCGGAAAATGGCTGATAAATTTATGATTCATAAATCCGTGTGTTGAAATGTAAATGTTTAAAGCTGATAATTAAATCATTTTTAATGTACAATTTTTATGACCTTAATTGGCTAACTGTTTGAACGCGTTAATGAAGTAATATTCGATTATATAGAGGATAATTGTTGGTTTCGGTGTAAGATCACGTTATAATTTCACCGAGTGGGCACCAAAAGTGATATTTTCACGAGTGGCGCAGCCACGAGTGAAAATAACAACTTTTGGTGTTAATGAGTGAAATTAACGTGATATTACACCGATGCCAACACTTTTTCTGTTTATTTTATGGTTAAAACTCTACTTTTATTGAGTTTGTTCTATAAAATATCGAAAATCGCGGGAGACGTCATCAGAAAACATAGCGCAAATGACGTCATTTAAACGACGTCATCGTCGCATGGTTTCCAGCATTAATTACGCTCGGTATACTTTTTGACGTAAATCCGGGTTAATGATTGCAAAAACAGTGAAAAATAAAAATGGTAATCCACTGTTTCAAAACTGTGGATTATCACTTTTATTTCACTGAGAAAACACTATAATTCACTGGAAAACATAAAATAAATATTTTTTACGACCTCTATGTATCAGTCCACATCGTGACATGCATACGTAATTTGCACGACTGACGTAGATTCTATGTTTTTAATTTTATAACTCTATTTGTTGAACATAAGATGTGTTTTACAATATAATTTGCATTTCCATTTGTCTCGAAACGTGACGTTTAGTCTTAGAAATAATAAACAAGTTGTTTAAATGACAGTGACTTATTTGATGAACTCACTTAACCAACCAGATTTTAAGAAACTGTTTTTGCACACTGAATTTCGGGGTCACAGGGTCCAGAATTCAAATGGTGGTAGTGTCCTCAGGGAAGACACAATGCCCGCCCCCATCCCCTGAAATTGAAATGTCCCGAAACCAAGATTAAAAAACTCGCTCGGAGAAAGGCAGATAAAGTTCGAATCGGGTGTTCGGACATATTCACCCAAAAACAAAACAAAAATATTGATGCCGCCATAGCCAAAACCTTGAAGAGCGTTTTTATTGCAAAACCCTGTCATGCTTGTATGAAGTTAGTTTAAACGTTAAACATTTCTTTTTCGCATATGTACAAATACAATATCTAATAACAATATTCAGGATTGAGTAATAAGCTAGCTTAATGCTTCTATAGAAACTCTTCATTCGAGCCTATGGTTTCAGGTGTTTTAGGCCTGCAACAACCAGTAAATGAACAGTTTTCTAATCAGCACATTGTAGGAAGTTTGATCCACACTTCTCTGCTCACTTAGTATTTTCCTTTCATATTATCACAGACAATATGAAACATACAACTGAAATTGCAATGTGTTTAAATTTCACATAATTAAAAAAGGAAAGAGCAGCTTTAAGGTTTGAAAATATCTTGAGAACTTTGAATAGTATACATGTACTCTTACTAGATCACCATTTTCCCATGATATCATCAAGATAGCCTGAGAAGCAACCGTGGTATTCAGGAAACAGATAGTGTGTATGTATTTTTGTATTTACATTCCATACTGATAGGCTCAACATTTGATTATCTGACTCTGTTTACTTGCCCTGTGCAACCCCGGTACAGGATGCATGAGATATTGTTTACAAACAGTATTGTCACTTCATTAAACTACCAATCATTGATAGTGATGATAACTGAACAGACCAGTACGTGACTGTCGTTCAAGTTCCTTAAAGGTCCATTACTAACACCAAATTGAATTTCTTTTAAATCTGGAATCGTAACGGGCGTTTTCTCAGAAGGAAAAATATGACATACTGCATCAAATGTGACCATATTGTGTTGAAAATTTGAGTTTAACAATATTATTAATGAATTATATTTTGCCTTTTCAAAACGAAAGTAGGTTTTTCAGTTTTCAAATGTCTTTGTAATTTTCCAGATGTCTCCCAGAGAGAGGCTGTAAATAGCCTATTTTGAATAATAATTGAAGAAATTTACTTCCAATGATGTGCAAAATATATCTCTGACTGTTTACAACATTCAATAAAGCGAAAGTAGGACAAAAAAACCATCCAGGTTAATCTTAGGAAATACACAAACATTCACTCGTTTTTTTTCTGCAGCTGTATTTAAAACTGAGAAATACTCCACGGCTATTGTAAACGGTCCAGATTTAAAAGAAAATCTGATTTGGTGTTAATAATTGACCTTAATCAAAACGGTACTGTATAATATCCCAACAGCTTTTTAAAAATTCGTTCAAAGTTCCTTAATAAAAACGGAACTGTTATAATATCCAAACAACTTTTTCAAAATCAGCCATTCAATCATCAAGCAAGCAACTTCGTAAAAAAATGGAATCATCATGAATAGACAGTCCATGCTACAGTAAAAGTCCTTCTCTCTCTGACTGTTAATCGCTACAAAGAGAATATGATTAGCTAAAATATTCAAAATGTTTTACTTTGAGCTCATCTTTGTATTAAAAAAGGATGATTAGAAAATTTTATTCGCAGACTCAAAATGCTAGACCCAGGCACGGGTCTATATATACACATGTGTATATAGGTCCGTGACCCACGGGAGCGAAGCCCGACCATAAGTAAACGTATGTACGAGTATTTAATTGAATACTGAAAGCAATAAAATTAATGAATTCACGATTACCCATGGAAGATTTCAATTTGTCCGCACCCATGGACGATACGATAACATACTTAAAACGATGCACCGTCTGTGCGCAGTCGCAATTTAACGTCTCGGCAGAATGAAGGGTAAGGGAATTTGCCGAAGACTTCCAATTGTGTCTACAGGTACTCTGTTATTGTTGTCATTAAATGTCTGCAATTTTTTTGTTTGAAAACGCAACACTTCAGCTTTGTACTTTGAAATGTAAAGAGATCCTATTTATACACATTCCTTCCCTCCTTATTGGTTATGATACTAAGTCAGTGGAGGACTTATGGTCAGAAATTAAAGGACTTCTCCAAGAAGGAATGAACCTCTTTATCCCAACCAAAAAAATTGGTTCAAAGCCCACCCTTCCCTGGATCACCCAAAACATTAAACGTCAGATAAGGAAAAGAGACAGTTTATTCCAGAAACTTAAAAAGAAGACCAGTCCCCAGCTAAAACAACAATTTAAAAATTTTAGGAGCCAGGTCAAAAAAAGCATCAAACAAGCATATGATGACTACATTGAATATGTCCTAGAATCCGAAACAGGTCAAACTGATTCTGGTAGTCATCATGCCGGTCAAAAATTTGCTTGCAAGAAACTATTCTCCCTTACAAAAATGCAAAACAGGATTCTCAAGGCATTTCCCCACTACTAGAAAACGATAAACTCCACACAGATAGTGAAGATAAGGCTAATGTACTCAATCGTCAATTTCAATCGGTCTTCACCCCAATGTCCCCGATTAGATTAGGTCAACTATGTAAAATGAAAATCCAATCAATAATTAGCCTCCCCAAGACCTCAAATGTAGATATCCAACAATGCCCAAGGTTACTGTATCTGTTAAGGGTGTCCAAAAACTATTGTCAACTCTAAAAACTGATAAAGCTTGTGGCCCAGACAACCTAAAGCCAATAGTATTAAAAAATCTCTGTGTCCAGATTGCCCCTCTGATCACTAACCTATTCCAAAAATCCCGTGATACAAGAATCATCCCAGTAGACTGGTCAAAAGCAAATGTCACCCCACTCTATAAAAAGGGAGATAAGGGCAATCCTGCCAACTATAGACCTATATCCCTCACCTGTGTCCTCTGTAAATTACTTGAGCACATAGTAGCATCCAACATAACAAAACATTTCCAGGTTAACAGCATTCTCTACGACTTACAACATGGGTTTAGAGAAAAAAGGTCATGTGAAACTCAGCTGCTAGAACTCGTAGAAGACCTATCAAGAAACTTAATGCAAGGCCACCAAACTGATTTAGTCCTTTTAGATTTCTCGAAAGCGTTCGATAAGGTTAACCATCTCAAACTCCTATACAAACTACATCAACACGGCGTCCAAGGCAACACATTGCAATGGGTCAAATCATTCTTGATAGGTCGCCGCCAGTCCGTTATAGTAGATGGGGAAACGTCAGATGAGGTCCCTGTAACATCTGGCGTCCCCCAAGGCTCTGTCCTAGGTCCCGTTCTCTTTCTGTTATATATAAATGACCTGCCTCAAAATTTAGTTTCACAGGTCCGGTTATTTGCCGATGACACTGCTGTTTATATCGCCGTCAATAACAATTCCCAAGAAAGGATCTTACAACAAGACCTTGACAGGTTACAGCTATGGGAAAGTAAATGGGACATGGAGTTCAACCCCTCTAAGTGTACGGTGCTAAATATCACCAAGTCAAAACACCCATTTAAGTCAGTATATTCACTCCATGGCCAAGTCCTAGAAAATGTCAATGATGCAAAGTACCTGGGTGTCACTTTCTCCTCTGATCTGAACTGGAACAAACATGTTAATCAGGTTACCTCTAAGGCTAGTAAGACCCTAAACTTTCTTAAAAGAAATATCCCTTCTAAAAATTCAAGCGTAAGGGAATTTGCATACAAAACCCTGGTTAGACCCCAGCTTGAATATGCCAGTTCTGTCTGGTGTCCTTACACTCAGCAGAACATCCACAAAGTTGAAATGGTCCAGCGCAGAGCCGCGCGATGGGTTACTAAGGACTATTCTACATACAGCAGTGTCTCCCATATGTTAGATAAGTTAGGTTGGCGTTCCCTAGAAAATAGGAGATCTGATGCCAGACTCCTAATGTTTTACAAGATTGTGCATGGACTGGTTGCAGTGCCCGTACCCGCTTATGTTCAGCCCTCCCTCCGTCTCACCCGACACTCACATCCTCTTTCTTTCAGGCAGATCCTCACTCCATGTAACTATTACAAATATTCCTTTTTTCCAGCAACTATAGTCCTCTGGAACTCACTGCCATCTGAACTTGTGCAGGTCCCTACCCTGGACCAATTTAGACAGGGAGTGACCACTCTTCCCCACCACGTTTAAAATGAAAATATCGTTTTTATCTGTTTTAGCTGTATAATTTCTCTTCTTAACTAACACTATCAACTTTTTATTTCAACTCTCACAAATACATGTATAGTATTACTTTTATTCTCCTTTACATTTCTTCTTTTAAACTCTCGCACAGACACGCACCTGCACATAATACTCGAAAGAGGGTGTTGCAGTATAGATAGGTAGATAGGTAGGTAGGTAGGTGTAGGTAGGTGTAGGTAGGTAGGTAGGTGTAGGTAGGTGTAGGTAGGTAGGTAGGTAGGTAGGTAGGTAGGTAGGTGTAGGTAGGTAGGTAGGTAGGTAGGTAGGTGTAGGTAGGTAGGTATAGATAAAGTTTGATGTTCTTTCTTGTGACGCCATAAAAAGCACCATTTCTTTTCGCAATCATATTCGTGACCAATAATTTTCGGAATTTGAACCGTTTTTGCGTCCCCTGAAAATTCGTAGGGCTTACCATTTCTAATCAAAGGACTGAAAGTGCTGGAGGGTCGATTGTCTCTGAACAACACAGACTGTACACTACATGTGTAAATATCAGGGCAACCCATGCATGAGTAAAGTTATCAACAAACTGGAGACACAAATGTCCACAGAGTTTGACCTTTAACCATATGTGTAAACTTTACTTTTGATAGGAACCCATGTGCTTACCTATTGCCTGAACCTATGAACTGAAAATTCAAAGTTTGCACAACTTTTAATGTCATTCAAAAGTTATGGGATTTGCCCATAGGGTTGAGTGTATTGTGCCAATAATACAAAATAAATTCCTATCCTAAATTGTAGGCAAAAACTGAACAATGAGCAAGATCAAAGAAGACACAGAGTAAATTAATAACTGAACAAGAAAAACAGTGATACAAAGTATCACAGCGGGCCCACAAACAAAACTGACATGTAAATATTCTAGAAATTGGTGATGATTGATGTTGAGGCCTGGCCCCAAAGAACCCAAGGAAACCAATTCTGCTTGTACAAGCAAAACCTGACACGACTACTGACTGAACTTTACTGTTATCGAATAATATGTATACAGTATGTCTTATTAACATTATCCTTATAAGTTTGACATGAATGAAGTTTTCTATGATTATTTGCTGTAAATCATTTAAAATATTATAAGTAAAACAGAAGAAAAATGTAAAAAAAAACTGTATCAGATTGGTTTCGAACTCGCGTCCGCCGCAGTAAGTCAGCGCAATTTCAATTTTCAGCATCTCTACCAACTGCTAAAAAACGAGTTCTTATAAATTTGTATGTCCAAGTCGTTCGTTCGCGCATTAATAGTATTTACGATTAATTACACATTTAAAGAACAATAACGAAATAATATTATTCTATTCTGAAATGTTTTTAAATTATTTAGATTTATTACTATATAATTTTGAAAACAGAAATCGCTATAATGCCTAACAACTGTTTATATGGAACTACTTGTTTGTATGTTGTGCGTTCGGTCGTAAGGCCGATATACTCTGTTAACATTGGCTCGATTTTAACAATCGACCCAAAAATGAAATTCCTGTTATGCTTTCGCCCGATATAGGTATTGCCTATTTTCATATTAATATGAATTAAAATAGGCCAAACCTATATCGGGCGAAAGCATAACAGTAATTTCTTTTTAAAAATGTTACGAATTTTCAGGGCCCAGGGCACATGTAATGTAGAGGCTAGTGGGGTATTATTTTGCCTTGTACATGTTATATTGACTGACTCGAGTGCCTGTGGCCCAGGGGTCGAAAAACGTTTGAAGTTATTGAAAATTATTGATATCGAATATCCATTGAATCATGAATCAAGGTGTTAACTGCTAAAAGAAATGTTACTTTTTATCGCGTAACAAGAAAGGGTATCAAACTTTAGGAATGTGTACATAAATAGAATCTCTTTTCCTTTCCAAAGTACAAACCTGCATTAAACGGAAATGTGTTGCATTTTTTCAAAACAAAAATGGCTGACATTTAATGACGTCACATAAATGACGTCATTTGCCAATCGGACACCTCGGCAGAATGCTTCGTTTGATGTAGGGTAACGGAATCTGCCGAGGACTTCCGATTGGTCATTTGCAGCGGAAGTTAAAAAAAACGGTGCATCGTTATAAGTATGTTTTCGTATCGTCCAGGTGCGGACAATTTGAAATCTTCCATGGGTAATCACAAATCACATAATTAATTGCTTTCAGTATTCAAGTAAATACTCGTACATACGTTTACCTATGGTCGGGCTTTGCCCGAAGGGCGCTTCGCGCCCTTCGTTCTTCCGCCCGTATTACGTAATATACGGACCCTGATTTAGTGTAAGGGGAAGTAACCACTTTATTCTTGAATTCAAACATTTACATAACTCATTTACGGGACTGTGCCAATTTTGAACAAGTTTATCATCCAGTCTATCATCAACAATCTTTTTAAAGCTAGTTGAATGAAAAGCTCCTCGCTGTAACCAATATTTCGACAATACAGTAAAGGGAAGTAACTTCTGCGGGCTGTCTGTGACTCGCATTTCTCACAAATTGGTAACTAGCATGTACACCTAAAACAAGATGGCGGCGTCCATAAACCGCAAGGAAGTATGTTTTACAAATTTTCATCTTTGTGTGATTTATGCAGCTGAAACTCTTGAACTACGAGAATGGTATATCCCGATACAATAAATATTCGGTCACTATGTATTTTCGAGACATGTAATAAGCACATATCTCAGAAATAATATGAAAATATTATTCAAGTCAAGTCTAGGTCCCCAGCAGGGGTTTGACTATATGGAAGATAGATAGATAGATAAATAGGCAAATACCTATATCGGGCGAAAGCATAACAGGAATTTCTTTTTTAGAGATGGTACGAATTTTCACGATTATCCATAGAGTCATGCATCGAGGGTTGATTGTGAAAAGAAATGGTGCTTTTTATGGCGTCACAAGAAAGAGCATCAAACTTTAGGAATGTGTATAAATAGGATCTCTTTACATTTCAAAGTACAAAGCTGAAGTGTTGCGTTTTCAAACACAAAAATTGCTGACATTTAATGACAACAACAACAGAGTACCTGTATACGCAATTGGAAGTCTTCGGCAAATTCCCTTACCCTTCATTTTGCCGAGACATTGCGATTGTGTACAGACGGTGCATCGTTATAAGTATGTTATCGTATCGTCCATGGGTGCGGACAAATTGAAATCTTCCATGGGTAATCGTGAATTCATTAATTTTATTGCTTTCAGTATTCAATTAAATAGTTGTACATACGTTTACCTTCGTCCGTATTAAATTTGTATACCTAGCATTGGTGTGTATAGAAATATCCTTATGTGACCGAAAATTGATTGGACCAGGATAGTTGCAACACAAAATTGTATAGTAATCCAGCCCAACTAAATGTGTGCCAGTGCTTTTTGCCAAATACGACGGCCACCCTTCACGCACAACCAGTTATTCAAAATACAGTGTATAGGAGAGATCGCTGTGATGTCACATGGCAATTTTGATAAGATTTCTGGTGGGGAATAACAGTTGTGTTTACAATGCTTGTGTATCAGAAAAGAATTTTAAAATTTTTATAACATTTTTGCTATCTGAAGGATTTTTATGCCCCGAAGGATGTCATATTCAAATGGCACCGTCCGTCTGTCTGTGCATCCCCACTTACAAATTTGTGTCCAGACTGTAACTCTGTCGTGCATTGAAGGATTTTAAAATAACTTGGCACAAATGTCTAGCACATCAAGACGTTGTGCCGCCTGCAAGACCTAGGTCCCTACCTCAAGGGTCAAGGTGACACTTAGAGTTTGAAGGTTATGGAATCATCTATATATGCATACATTTGTGTCCGGACTAAAACTTGTCATGCATTGAAGGATTTTAAAAATAACTTGGCACAAATGTCTAGCACATCAAGACAGTGTGTCGCGTGCAAGACCCACGTCCCTAGCTTAAAAACAAGGTCATACTTAGAGTTTGTAGGTAATGGATTCCTCTATATATTCAGCATATGCAAACATTCGTGTCTGGACTGTAACTTTGTCATGCATTGAAGGATTATAAAATAACTTGGCACAAATGTCTAGCACATCAAGACGACGTGTCGCGTGCAAGACCTTGGTCCCTACTTCAAAGGTCAAGGTCACACTTGGAGTTTGAATGTTATGGAATCCTCTATATATGCACACATTTGTGTCCGGATTGTAACTTTGTCATGCATTGAAGGATTTTAAAATAACTTGGCACAAATGTCTAGCACATCAAGACGACATGTCATGTGCAAGACCCACATCCCTACCTCTAAGGTCAAGGTCATACTTAGAGTTTTAAGCTAATGGATTCCTCTATAAATGCATATATGCACACATTTGTGTCCGGACTGTAACTTTGTTATGCATTGAAGGATTTTAAAATAACTTGGCACAAATGTCTAGCACATCAAGACGACGTGTCGCGTGCAACACCCACGCCCCTACATCAAAGATCAAGGTCTAACTTAGAGTTTTTAGGTAATGGAATCCTGTATATATGCCTACATTTGTGTCCGGACTATAACTTTATCATGCTTTGAAGGATTTTAAAATAACTTGGCACAAATGTCTTGCACATCAATCTGATGTGTCGCATGCATGACCCAAGTCCCTACCTCAAAGGTCAAGGTCACACTTGTGTTTAAAAGTAATGAAATACAGTATGCATGGTTACTCTGTCATGCATGGAAGGATTTTAAAATTACATAGCACATTTATTGAGCACATTGAGAGGATACAGACTGTGAGGCACCTCTTTCGGGAGCATTCGTCACTTGTGAAGGACAGCTCTTGTTAAAATTCAAAAAGTTATTAAATGCTCTTGATACTCATATTTTCACATTTAAATATCTCTTTTGAAAAAAAATAATGTTTTTAAGGACACTTAATTTTTCGTAACGGCTTGTTGCTGTTATAACCATTTACGAAAACAGTGTAAGCTATGCGCTTGCGAATTTTTCATTTTGAATCTTCACAAAAATTGAAAACAATGAATAAAGTGTACATTTTTTTAGCTTTCCAGTGATATAAAACATTTTAAAATATCTTTTGTTTTAAAAAAGTTACGGCCATTAAAAAACACCACTAACAATACAAAAACACTGACTACCGACCGCTAAATATTGCTTAATACAGGGTTTTGTAAGCAAACAGGATCTCTCCTATACTGAAACCCCACAGTACCGATCGCCCTAAGGTAGCGGCGCAAATATAAATCTTGCGATATTTTCTTCACAGCGCCATCTGTGGACTGTTTACATTTTCATGTTAAAGTAATTTCAGTTTCTCTACAGTTAAAATGTATTTTCTGCTTATATGAATAATTTTATGTGTGCCAACTATTGTCACACCTTCTTTCGAACCCCACCTCCATTTGAACCTTTCATTTCCTGACATTTAAAAGTAGTGACAAGAAACACTATTAAAGTATGTTGTTTTTTTCGGCAAGATAAGACTTTGAGAAACCTTTTAAACAGGTCTCTAAAAGAATGTCAGTCTCTCTGCTTTATTTCTTAAAAAAAACTTTTATTAGATCATTTTAAAATGTATGAAGAATCACAAAACTCATACAGTTTGCAAACTAACCCTGTAAACACAATATACAATGTGACATCACGATTTCAAACAAATACTCTTTCTTACATAGAAAATACCTAATATTGCATGTCCGTCAACGGATGAATTTAGAATGTTTGTCAGACAAAAAATAGCAGCTAGTAACCACCTTCGTCACTAGTTGTATCAGCTAGCTGTTTGATTGGTCTGATAAGAGATTCTTATCTGTCAATCAAGAACCTGGCGTATGGTCAATTGGCACCTGGTATGCTGAAATTACCAACAGGTTTCATTGTGCAAAAAGTGATTTTTCAAATAGATGCTGCCTCTTCAATCAGTATGCTATGAAGCAATTGGCACCTAGTAAGCCTATATTACTAACAGGTTTCATTGCACAAAAAATGATTTTTCATGCACATTGTATAGTGGATTTTACTTTTTCAGTAATAAAGAAAGTCAGTGAAGATAGAAACTAGTTGACGATGTATGCGATCTACAAACAGACACACCCGCCAACAGGTGTGGAGCACTGTGTATACTGTAACTTCCTAAGTACAACAGAACAGAATCTTGTTGTAACAGCTGTGAACCAGATACATGTTTACAGACTGTATCCAGATATCGAGGTAAGTGTTTAATGTGTCTGTGTGTCCATCAATGTACACAAACGATGAAAGAGCTTAGTCTTTATGGAGATTCAAATTGTATACAAGACAAGGATGAATTTATTTAAGCAATTATCATAACACACAACACATCTGAAAATTTCTAAAGGCAGGGTAATACTAAGATGGAGGACCAGGGTTTTTTGTGTGCAGAATTCAAGTAATTTTACACATATATAAGGCCAAATAAAAAAATATTGATTGGCAGTACTTTAAATAAAAAGAAGTTTTGCCATTTTTGCTCTTAAAACACTGCAGATTAGTTTTTTTCATGAATATCTTCAAAATATTTGCGTTGGCAGTATAAAGTTAATGTCTGTTGGGAGACTGGGAATGCATATTTTTTGGGGGAAACCATCAAACTTAGAAGAATAATGTTTTATAAATTTACAGGAAGATGCTGAGGATAAGTCTGAAGAAAATATAAAGCAGAAGCTGGAATGTCTAGCAACATTCCCGTTGTTTGGGAACATAATGTCCATAAAGGCTGTTAGATTGCCCGGTGCCCAGAGGGATGCTTTGCTACTTGGATTTTCAGATGCAAAGGTTAGTAGAAAGAGTTCTGTTTTTATTCATTGACCATAATTATAAAGGTGTATCAAGGAGAGCCTCTTGCCTCTAGCTTACCACAGAACACAGTTGATGTGTAAGCAGTGGCTTTAGGATCATACCTATGATTCAATCTATCTCCACAGTCATTGATTGTTCTATGCTTTAAACTTAATAATTAGAGCATAGCACAACCAACAGTGGGGTTGCCTGACATTTAGTTATACTAAATTAGAAATGAAATGATTTCTGCGCTGAGACAAGTAACCGTTTTACACTATTTTTCAAATTTTTTGTCGTTGCCCTTTAAAGTAAAATTATATAGATGTCATTTCCTTTGATCATTTAACATGATATTCTTAGGTTACATGATTTCCTATAAAACTATGTCATTGAAAAGTCTATATCACTTAGTATGGCTGCAGAAAGTATCGGACATGGTAATAGCAAGTAGAGATTGTGTATATTTCAGTTATCAGTGGTTGAGTATGATGTGGGTATGCATGATCTACAGACAACATCACTACATCATTTTGAAGACCAGAAATTTAAGGTAGGTACATTGACAATATAGTGATAATAGAGTTGAATATGAGAGGTGTTTTGACAAAGTAAGTTTGTTAGATCAGACTATTAGGTCGGTGAAACAATACTGTATCTCAAGTTTGAACACTCTTGCAATTAGAGCTGTGTGAGACATGTGTTATCATCTAATGTTGTATTCCCAACTTTGAATACTTAATGCTGATTGGCCAATAGCATCTGACGGGTCGTACCGATTATACCTAGCACGAGGTTGGTGGACCTAATAAGCACATATACAAACAAGCCAATAGCGTCCTCAGTCAAAATCTACCTTTAAGAGTTCTTCAAAAACTGTACATTGTGTAGGTATTGTTTGAAGCTAAATAGATAGTGCTATTTAAAATTGTCTAGTGGACTAGCAGAGCTGAGTCAGGACAGCATGAACTCAATAGTAACTGGCTGTAAGATTATGAATGTTAATATGTAATGGTTTGAATTAGTAAATGCTATTTATGCACAGATCAACACTTACCTTTATTAGGGTTATAGGGATTCTAGTAATAGGTTCACTGATTCTTTGTAGCAAAATACAATGTGTGTTCTTGCACACTGAATACTTGAAGACTTCATGGACAGTTATAAATGAAAACATATTTATTCTGCAAGGGAAAAGACTTTATACCTCTAAACTTAACAAAATTTCACCGAAATGAAATACCTACAGAAACACTAAAGCATTAACTACCAGAATTTAAGTGCTTTATAACAACCATAATTATCAATAATCATTGTTTTAGATATTTGAAACTACTGTAATCCTTATATTTAAGAATGATTTCAAGGGTTGATTGCATAAAAAGTCTTTTATTTGATATAGCTACAATAGTGTTGCAGTCAACCATTGATTTAAGTTATGTGGTATGCCAGTAATTTAATAGTTATTATGGAACAGGACTTCTCAGACCCATGTGCGATCCCGACAATACGTATAGATCCAGATGGTAGATGTGCAGCCATGTTGGTCTATGGTACAAAACTTGTTGTTCTACCATTCCGTAAAGATGTGTATTCGGAGGATGTTGAGGGAATCATGGAAGGTGAAGAAAAGACAGCTAAAACAAGGTTTGGTGATAAATTAAGTAATATTTCTTATAATTTGGGTAAATGTAGGCTCACAGAGCTACTGGGTATTCAGATGTATGTTATATTTTAGTTATTCCCTTAAAAATCTTAAAATGATTTATAGTTATTAAAAATAATGTATTTTATTTTATGTTTTCCAGTGAATGATAGAGTTTTCTGTGTGAAATAAAAGTGATAATCCACAGTTTTGAAACAGTGGATTACCATTTTTATTTTCACTGTCTTTGCAATCTTTAGCTGGGATTTATGTCAAAAAATATACCAAGCATAATAAATGCTGGATACCATAAGATGATGAAATCATTATAAGGGTGTCATTTGTGTTGTGTTTTCTGACGACGTTTCCCATGATTTTCAATGTTTTATAGCAAAAAATAAACAGAAAAATTGTTGGTATTGGTGTAATATCACATTAATTTCACTTGTGAACACCAAAAGTAGTTTTTTTCACACGTGACTGCGCCACTTGTAAAAATATCACTTTTGGTGCCCACTCGGTGAAATTATAACGTGATATTACACCAAAACCAACAATTATCCTCTATATATTTCATCTTTGGTATTTTGTGACAAAATTAAGTTTACTGAAGCAATGGATTAAGTAGTTCAATGTTTAATAACATTGTTTACATAATAAAAATCTGGTAGGCAGTATGTTTTAGGTGCTTTGTTATGATCAATTAAATGAAACACTGCACTATGTGCAGAACATATCTTTCAAATTCCCTACCGGTGCTTTTCTGTATAGTGTTTATTGAATTGAATCTATAAATTAAAATTTCTGTCAAAATTATTAGTAGAAACAAACTGAAAACTTTTAAGTAAAAACATGATTTAGACTCTGATATGGAATGTTAATTACAGTTTGCAGTGGAGTTCATTCTGTGTGGTCACCAAGATTTTAACAGCCCTTCCAAATCATTTTGCTCTGCTAATTGTGTGATGTTTTATATTTTGATATGCAATTCTTTAGCTTTATTTTATATGTTTTACAGATACCCGATTCAGAATTCCTATATTATTGACATGAGAAGCTTTGATGAGAAGATCATTAATATCCTAGACTTTCAGTTCCTACATGGATACTATGAGCCAACTGTGTTCATTCTGTATGAGCCATACCCTACATGGGCTGGGTAAGTCGGGTGTTAACTTTTGAGCTTGTGTGAGCTGTTGTATTTTTTATTGCCATAATTTAAGCTAACTCTTGATGAGCTGTTATTACAAGTGGGTTGCCTGGTGGCCATCCTCTGTCATCCATTGTAAATCCTTATCTAAAAGTAAAAGTAAGATTCTTGACTTTCTAAGAATTGGAAATTGTTCCAGTCCACTGCATTCAGGACTGCTGTTACTACATACAAAATCTTCTCCATAACCAATAGTTGGAAAGTCACCAAACTGACTCTCAAGCATCATTGCTTTGACTAGTTATACCCCCTAAACTTTGTTTCGTTGGTATGTAGGAGTCACCGGTAGGTAGGTCAGGCAGTTGCATTTTCCTTGTCCGGGGGATAACTTGAAAACTACTAGTTGGAATTCAATACAACTTCATACAATGGTTAAGCACATTGGGAGGAAGTGCAGTGCACAAGAACCATAACTCCATCTTGAGTTATTGCCCTTTGTTACTTTTCCTTGTCTGGAGAATAATTTGAAAACTTGGTTGGAATTCAAAAAAAATTCATACAATGGTCAAGCACAATGAGAGGAAGTGCAGCGCAAAAGAACGATGTCTCCACCTTAATTAATTACACAGTTATTGCCCTTTGTTACTTTTCCTTGTCCATAGCATAATTAGAAAACTACTGGTTGGAATTTGATACAACTTCATACAATAGTCAAACACAATGAGAGGAAGTGCAGTGCAAAAGAACAATGACTCTATATTGACTCATTACAGAGTTATTTCCCTTTGTTACTTTTACTTGTCCAGAGTGTAATTCGAAAATAACTGGTTGGAATTCAATACGACTTCATACTATGGTCAAGCACAATTAAAGGAAGTGCAGTGTACAAGAACCATGGCTCTTTCTTGAAAAATTACAGAGTTATTGCCAAGAACAATATTTCTTTTTTTGCAAGGTATTCTGTTACTACGAACCTCCTCAGTTTTTAAAGCAGTCTTTTGGGGGTACACATTTAGTGATAGGTCTAGTTTGTGGTTAAGTAGGAAATGGTTTTGCTTTAATGCAAACAAGGCTAGCTAAAAATATTTAAATGATTGTTTTCATGAACCTCCTGTTGTAGAGACACCAAACTTACTCTGCAGAATCCCTGCACTGATTCCTAAAAATAGGAAATAGCTACAGGCCGCTACTTGTAAGGTCACTAAAATAGAAAAAGCATCTTTTCATTGTGATTGTCTGGGTCCGTCATCTGTCCACACTTAACCCTGTGTAGGCAATAAATGCTGCATTTTATGCTGGATCTGACTTTGTCAGAATGACATTTTTTAAGGTCAAGTTTGAATAAGGGTCAGCTGACATAAAAAAATAAAAAAGTAGGTCACCCAGTCAAACCATAGAAAACTTTGTGTATTCAATGTAGTCTCCATTTTCACTGGAACTTCATGAAATTTGGTGAGAATGACTGCCTTGATAAAGTCTAGGTTGAGGATGAATATGGGTTATCTAGGGTAAAAAACTAGGTCACCACTATAAATCATATAATAACATTTTGTATGAGATAGGTTGTTTTTTTTTTTCATTTAATTTTCATGAAACTTGATCAGAATAATTACCTTCATGAAATCTAGGTCACGTTTGAACAATTATCTGATTCAGAAACTAAGTTATTTGAATAAATCATTTAAAAACTTGTGTTTGCAATGGAATCTGCATTTTGCACTGAAACTTCATGAAATGGGTTACCACTGAGGTAAAAAACTAGGTCACCCAGTGAAATAACAGAAAAACCATGTGTATGCAATGTAGTCTGTTTTTTTACTGGAACTTATTCAGAATGGAGGTCTTGAAAAGATCTAGGTTGAGTTGAATATTGGTTTAAAACTAGATCAGCAGGTCAAAACATAGAAAAATCTTGTGTATGCCAATCATCATGAAAATTGGTCAAAATACTTGTTAAGATAATTTATAGACAAACTTTATATCTTGGTCACCTATGGTTAAAAACTTCTCATATTGTCAAATCAAAGAAACACCTTGTTATCACATTTTTTACCAAATCACCATGTAAATTTGGGTGAATATTTGTCTTCTCAAGGTCAAACAGAATGTTTGTGTATGTTATGCAACAAGCAGACAGAAACTATATAGATTAAATAGATTAAATCAGGGATAATTTTTTCGTGCGATTCCGCGATATTCTCGCATAATTTCTCGCATAATTTCCGGAAAAATTGCATTCATTTTCATCAATAGTGAAATAAAATTGCATAAAGTGCTTAGTTTGACTCAAATGATTTGCCGACACGGATGTATACAAGTATTCGTAAATGCATCGAGAGTAAAGTCCCTTGAATTCTTAGTCATCTAGACGCTTATTGATGCATGTAAGCTCGTATGTTTTGTCATCTGTAGCTAGGTTCCTGAAATCTAAGTAAAATGCCACCTAAAAAGAAACTCCATCCGCTCGGAAGCGAGTAAGTTCATTGTTTCGGGATGATGCAAACAATAACAATGTAGTAATATCTCAGTCTCAGTCTTGATCGACGACAATGTATCACAGATACAATCGGTAAACATGGGGAAAAAATCAAAGTTTCAACCTAAATGAACATAAATGGCCAAAACAAATGTAATGTGTCCCTCGTATGGGGTTAAAAAAAATATGTTCAACACAGCTCCTCTGTCTTTATTACCACTTTATATGACATAACGACAGTATTTTCCTTCAAATTTGAAATGTAAGTCAAGTCATACTTTCAAAATATCTCATAGATATTGGCAAAAATCTCATAGATTTTTCTCCCATATGTTTTGATTGCAAAAAATAGTAAGGAAAACAATATATTTAAATTATTTATTCTATAACATAATCATAACAAATATTGATAGCACATGAATGACATGAATATGAACAAGTTTAAGAATTTTAGCAGAACAATAATTACACAATATCAGTATCATTATCACACTAGTACACACTAGTCAATTGTCAGTCACACCTAGAATGTTCACAGAACAGACTTGTCCAAATATCTGAAGCCTTGTCTTGACTTGTTCTGCTGCCCCTTGTAGGTGATGATGTTATTACTGGTGTCGTCTGCTCACTGTTGTCTGCCTCTAGACTGGACTTGATTGACCTGGCTGTATTCTGTACCTGTAATATAGAATTAGAACAATAAATAACAGATCCTGGCAAAATCTGGTAAAAAGGAAGAAATGGCACCGTAGAGTATGAAGTATAAAAAGAGAATCCCCTCTTTGAGATAACCGATGGAGTACTAAACCTGTAGCATTGTTCATGGTAATGGCTAAAGCATTGAAATAGTTTGAATGAAAGAAATCTAACTTACCTCAGCCCATTTCTTGTTTGAATACTGTTTATACATGAGACACACACCCTCTTTGACGGAGAGTCGTAGAACCAGACGTAGGTGGTGGGAATGATTGTCTTCTATAGCTGACATCAAAGACTGTTGACCTAGATTGGTTACATCTCTCTCTGAAAGACAGCAAAAAATGATATGATAATAAGCATAGCTATTATAAAAAACGTAAATGGTATACAGTAAATAGATAATTGTACTTCAATACCTAAATTAACATCTATATTAACATCTTAATTAAGTCTTTAATTAAGATACACAATTTTATGCATTTACTTATTTGTAATTATTCAGATGTTGGACAAAAAGAAAGAGATTCATTTACATGTAATGTTCTTACCAAGTTGTGAGATAGTTGTGTCACTGTTGTGGAGAGCTACCATCTGACTGTGCAAGGTTGAAGCTGCTGAGAAAACATCCATTCTGATGATTGTTTTGTTGTCTAGTGTATTTAGATAAATCTGTTAGCTTGGAGTAATTCTGCTCAGTGTGTTCCTTATACAGCCACAAAAGTGTGTTGGCTTGGGTCTGGTGTCTTGTCAGTATTTATGATAAAGTATACCCATTGTTTGAATTATCTTACCAGTTTGTTTTAATGATTTGAACACAGCTTACACTGTACAAACAATTTTCTTTAATCATTAAAACATCAAAGAAAGATCAAACAATATCAGTTGTTAATTAGTTTTGTTTATCAATCAATTAAGTCTCTAATTATGGTAATCAGTTAAAATCAATTACCAATTAGTGAAATTTAATTATCAATTATGACTTAACTAATGGTTATTTCAAAAGTCAAATTCAGTTTATTCTCTCATTTCATATACAAATGAAACAATGAGGACAGGAAAATTATATATCAGAGGCTCAGAATTTAAACAAGCAAAGTGATTATAATACAATGTTAATATTACTAACTTGTAGTAAAATATGCTTATAATAATATGTTTTAATATGCGTTTTCGAGTTATTCATTTTCCTTTTACTCACTGATCTGATAAATATGTGTTATGTGTTTTGGAGAGTCAGAATTATAATATGCAACTAACATGTTTACACTGGAATTTGATGAAAAATTTACACTGATCAACAAATAGAGTAGGTTACATAATGATATCAAAATCTGAAAGAAAAGCCAGAAAAGGAGCAAAGTTTGTCTAACTGCAAGACAGAAAGTCAGACAAAACAATCTGACAAGTTTCATTGCACCACATATATAGAATTATAAATGTTATATCAAAATGACATCAAGATGATGGAATAAACAAATAGTAATACTTTTAAAATTTGAAACTTTGAACATGGAAACTTTGGTTTAATGAAATGCTAATCAGAATTTAATGTTATAAATACATGCAATTTCATAGTTGATTTGTACAGTGCAACCCCTTTACAACAGCCAGATGACTGGAAAGTGGCTGTTGTCCAGAGGTGGCCGTTGCTCATAGGGAATATTTTGCTGTAATATATATCAGCGTTTTGTTGTTTATGTTTAAGTTTATGCTTTTGGCACTAAACATTGTGAAAAAGCTTTTATATAAAAGTGAGTATGTGTGGAGCGTTGCATTAAATCTTGATGTTAAAAAAGTCAGACCAAGGAATGGATAAAACAAACAGACATTGGGAATTTTCTGAAAAAAATTGCTCGATGGAAAGCTTTTCCATTATTTAAATTATAGAAGTATGTTTTCTGTCAATTTGGGATGAAAAATAGCAGTTGTTAAGTTTTGAGGTGGCTGTTGGTGGGAGGTGACCAATACTGGAGGTTAGACTGTAGTTGCACTTATTTATGTATGTGTTCAAGGATAAGTTGGCATAGAGAATGTGTAAAACAGGTGTTTATGTATCAGTCTTAAGTAGCCTGCAAAGTAATACATCAGAAGTGGTCACTTGAAGGAGATGACTGTAAAATACGGGCTTATATATTCTTGCATAACATATCGGATATCTGCAGTTTTTACCAATGCTGGAAAATCTCAATTTACACTCTCTGTGTAACACAGTGTTTGAAGTCAGACTGTATCAAACGGGAAGTCTCCACCGAATATGCATACTATAACTGTTTCAAGTTTACCGTGTAATTTTATTTCAAGTTTTAAGTAGGAATTGGGACAGCATAGTAAGTGTGAAATAACTTTTTGAATCGTGAAATAGTTATATTTGATGTGGTTATATTCAAAATATCTACTGGATTCCTACCAGCTGTCGGGCGCTACCAGATCTTCGGGCGATTTTATGTTACGTACTGTACAGGCTTTATACCGTACTCAAGGTCCTAGATTACGGAACCATGACACTTGGACGATTGTTCTTTCGATTTAAGTACCTAAATAGGTAACTCAAACAGCTCATATTTTTAAAACATCCCACTTAAATCACTTCTCTATTGTGTTACTATTTATAATCTAAGCTGTCAGCAGTTGGGGTATTCCGATTTTATTGTGCATGCGCTGATATAAAAGCAGGGGTTCAGTTTGTAAATGTACACTGAATATCGATATTGTAGACAATGGGAACGAAAGTATGTCAGATATATAATTATTTGAATAAAAAAGTGTAAAAGTAAGTATATTCAAGAAATACGATTTAAACATAAAAAGATCGTGTAACGGATGAGATATAATATAAAATCGATATGAGATAAGTAGTTTTAAATACAGTGGTATACAGCAATTGAAATGGTCAAGTGTTTAAGATCATAGTTTGCCATCCACGCGGACAGGGTTCAAGGCTCACAATACGCTTATTTTTTTTTATCTTTTTTGGCTTCCCCTTTTTTATTTTTTTAAGGATGAGCAAGAAAAATCATTACTGTTCATATTCCATCCTTCTGAACATGAACACTATAAATGTAAATAATGCAAGTTAAATGGTGTGTATCTTGAATGGAATATACTTATATGTATTGGTTTTTCTCGTACATGTATTTGAAATAGTAAAACAAGCACTAAACATCTTTGTTGGGAATAGTGCTTTGTACAAAGTTGAGTGCCCGATAATTGGTTGCGTGATGTGGCTTTAAAGAGAGAAATTGTACCCCTTTTCTGACCTGATTTATAAACAAGCTGTGGACGCAGTCGATAAACTGACAAGTTTATAATGTCATCACAATACCTAAGTTTATCCTTGGAAAATGTTATGGATTTAATAGTATTTGTTGCTACAATAAATACAAAAATGTTCATTTTCCGCCCGAGAACTGGTAGGAATCCAGTATATGTATTTGGAAAAAGAAATCAAAACATTAGGGCAACATAGAGCATTCGGTTTAATTCAAAAAGATATGGAGAGTTCTTTGCATCAGAAGTGTTGTTTACAGTTCGGTCATTCATGTAATGAGAATAGCCTTACTTACTAGTTAAAACTGTGTCAAAATACTGTCGGTATTTACATTAAAGATATGCACTGTATACATATTCGCAAACACAAAATTGTTTACTGTATGATAATCATAAATCCACTGTACAATAATTGCACAGAACGCAACAAATGTAAGCGCAATTCTTGCTTCCGCTACTAATTTTGGTCAAAGTTATCAAATTGTTTCAAGAATGGACCTGTGTATGTATTAGCTTACTATGACTCTTCCTATTATTTTGAGGGAGTAAAATACACAATAGATTGAAGAGTGCCGGAAATAATATGGTTACAGTTTATGAATGAAGCGTGTTTGATAACTTAAAAGTATTTGTGTGTACAGGGATTGTCATGAAACATAATTGACTTGTCGTACGTTGCATTATTGAATGGCTCTGTTGGTAGCGAGTATTGCCAATCATCAAATACATTGTAGATGATTTATTTTCTTTCATATAGAGATCGAAAATATCTTTATTATGATAACGTTTTGTTAAATGAATTTTATCTCGTCCCTTCTTTATAACATGGTATGAATTTAAAAACGCAGTTTAAAGTGTACTGTAACACCGGATACAGCTTATTTCGAATATAGCTCCCCCATGAACTGTATTTGGTGCGCTTCAGCGAATGCATTTTCCCTAATCAAATGGAAGCTGTAATCAGGGTTCTTGTATCTTTTTTTGTATAGAGCGCCCTAGTGACCCTTTGCAACGTAGATGCAGCAGTCCTTGATATATATACGCGGTAAAGAATTTATTATAAGATAACAAGGATCTGTACTGCTTTTCAGGATGCAGTGTGCACACTTGTTGGGAATACAGTTGAATGAAAGTTTAATTACTGTTTTGCTGATATTGAAAATAATTCTTTTTATAGATAACATAATTCATATGGCGATAACATATAAGGTATATAAGGCAATTTTTAGCTCACCTGAGCTGGCTCAGGGTGAGCTATTAGGATCGTTGAATGTCCGTCGTCCGTCGGACGTCGTCCGTCCACATTTAGTTCGTTAACGCTCTAGTGGTCACATTTTTTCCTCAATTGTCACGAAACTTGGTCAGGATGTTTGTCCCAGTAATTACTCGGACGAGTTCGAATATGGGTCATCTGGGGTCAAAAACTAGGTCACAGAGCCCAAAAATAGAAAAATCTTGTTAAGGCTCTAGAGGCTACTGTTTCAGTCCAAATATCCTGGCAATTTGTCAGAAAGGTTGTTTCTATGATTTCTAGCTCACGTTTTAATATGGGTCATCTGGGGTCAAAAACTAGGTCACACAGCCCAAATATGGAAAAACCTTGTTAACACTCTAGAGGTAACATTTTCAGCCCAAATATCCTGGAAATTTGTCAGAAAGGTTGTTAAGTTGATTTCTAGCCCAAGTTCGAATATGGGTCATCTGGGGTCAAAAACTAGGTCACAGCCCAAATATGGAAAAACCTTGTTAACACTCTAGATGTTACATTTTCAGCCCAGATATCCTTGAAATTTGTCAGAAAGTGCAGATCATGATCAGACAGCAAAATAATGAAAGTGCAGATCATGATCAGACAGCTAAATTATGAAAGTGCAGATCATAATCAGACAGCTAAATAATGCATAGCAAACAGTGCAGATCATGATCAGACAGCAAAAAATAAAAAGCTGACAGTGCAGATCATGACCAGCCAACATACAATGAATAGCTTACAGTGCAGATCATGATCAGACAGCAAAAAAATGAATAGCCAACAGTGCAGATCATGATCAGACAGCAAAATAATGAGGCCTAGAGCTTAGATATTCAGCATGTGGCAATAATTGACTCTCTACCAAGATTGTTCAAATCCTGACCTCAGGGTCAAAATTAACCCTGCCTGTGGGGGGGGGGGGTCTTTTGATTTTACATAGGCTTATTAAGAGGATATCATGAGCCAAAGGTAAAAATTGATCCTTTCTGCTATTAATAACCTTTTTATTTTTGCCAATGGTAGACAGGTGAGCGATACAGGGCCATCATGGCCCTCTTGTTTTTCTCATGGAATGAAGCTAATACACATCATGGTGTACGGCCTGACAGATGGACAGATAAGACAACATACATGATAGGACAGCAGACAGATGGTGGGGCAAATAGACGGACGGAATAGATGTAACATGCAGTATATTGAACATGTGTTAGATGTTTTAGACAATTAAGGTTCCTTATTTCTATCTGTGGACATTTTTAACATAGGGATCATGGTTCTTTATATATTCTAATAAAGCAAACATAGGGAGATTCAGTCAGATTGGCATATGCTTTGCTTTGAATAAAGCTCAGCTATACAAAGGGAGCTTTATTCGTTAAATTTGCATCGAATACAGCTCCCCGCGAAAGTGTCAGCTGTTTTTCGAAAGGAGCTGTACTGCTTGAGTTATTGTAATTATATACAGTACATGTACATTTATTACATTTTTCTGTTGTTTTTTGAATTAGGGGCATTCTTAAGTAAATGAAATGTTATAGTTGAGTAATATATTATCATCTTCTGTTGTCGGAACATGTCATGAAACATTTCATTATGAGATATTTAAGCAAAAATAACTTTGTTCATAGCGATAAAAGAATTGACCATGCAAGGACTCGAACTCATGTCCCAAGAAGACGTTTCACAAATTAGCATAAATGTGGTCTTCAATATTTTGCAACCCATATTGTGTGACAGAATAACACAGTGACTGTCGCATGTTTATCATATTTTGAATTTAGAATGCTGTTAGCGGGAAATGTAATGCAGTGGTTGATGATATCACGGAGGAATGTTGAGGTCAAATTTCAATAATAGCACTGCCAGTCAGCCATAGCTATCTGAAATAACTGGAAATATTAAATCAACATATTTACATACAGTCATTTTATAACGGTTTGCAATGTGCATACAGTGTCTTAGCGAATAGGCATACAGTCAAATCGATACACGTACCACAAAAGTATTTTCTTCAAAAGGACTGCAATAAATGGACGGCAATGCTGAAACTTATCAACGGATAAGACAAAGTGGTAGCGGATGGTGGCTACTAAAGTTCGAATTTTAGAACAGCTGAACTATTTTCAACAATTCTTTGCTATGTTTTCAAACAAATAAATAAAGTTAAACACAAACTTGGATATTTCCTGAATCCTAATCACATCAGAACGCACTACTTTTTATGAATGAATGTGTAAATTTGTACAGTGCTACAAGAAAATAGCATGCAAATATGATATTTGACAATATGTTACCTAATGTAATATCTCTGTTTCAAATTTAGCTAAATCTAATTCTTCGTCTGTGATATTTTCTACATTCAATAAATTTGATAGCATTGTCATATAAATTACTATTTTCGTTTCATTTCTGCAACTTTGTGTAGAATATGGTGTACAACAAGCAGAAAGTCATTTTAATAGATTAAATAGATGCAGCTACAACATGCCTTTTATACATAAACACACCGAAAGATGAACAGTATCCCTTAAAAATAAAGACATTTGTATGGCTTTTCTGCTTTCTCAATATTTATTCTTGAAACCAGTGGTGTTTCATATGATGCATAGGGAAGTTCAGCTTTGTTTTTTTCTTTAATATGTTAGAAATAATACCTGATCAAGGGGTTGACCATCTTTATAATGTTACATTATTTAAGCTGTATGTTTGTAACATTTATTATACTTAAAATGAAGGGTATTATAAAGGAACACAGAATATATTTAAATTATTTATTCTATCTATAACATAATCCATAACAAATATTGAGAGCACATGAATGACATGAAAATGAACAAGTATGAGAATTTTAGCAGAACAGTGTAATTACACAATATCATCATCATTGTCTAGTACACACTAGTCAATTGTCAGTCACACCTAGAATGTTCACAGAACAGACTTGTCCAAACATCTGAAGCCTTGTCTTCACTTGTTCTGCTGCCCCTTGTAGGTGAGGATGTTATTACTGGTGTCGTCTGCTCACTGTTGTCTGCCTCTAGACTGGATTTGATTGACCTGGCTGTATTCTGTATCTGTAATATAGAATTAGAACAATAATTGTAACAGATCCTGGCAAAATCTGGTAAAAAGGAAGAAATGGCACCGTGTAGTATTAAGTTTAAAAAGAGTATCCCCTCTTTGAGAGCAATGGAATACTAAACCTGTAGCACTGTTCATGGTAATGGTTAAAGCATTGAAATAGTTTGAAAGAAAGAAATCTAACTTACCTCAGCCCATTTCTTGTTTGAATACTGTTTATACATGTGACACACACCCTCTTTGACGGAGAGTCGTAGAACCAGACGTAGGTGGTGAGAATGGTTGTCTTCTATAGCTGACATCAAAGACTGTTGACCTAGATTGGTTACATCTCTCTCTGAAAGATAGCAAAAAATGATATAATAATATACATAGCTATTTTTAAAAATGTAAATGATATACAGTAAATACATGATTTTACTTCATTATCTACATTAACATCTGTTTTGAAAAAGTTAAGATACACAATTTTTATGCATTTATTTATTTGTATTTATTCAAATGTTGGACAAAAAGAAAGGGATTCATCTACATGTAATGTTCTTACCAAGTTGTGAGATAGTTGTGTCACTGTTGTGGAGAGCTACCATCTGACTGTGCAAGGTTGAAGCTGCTGAGAAAACATCCATTCTGATGATTGTTTTGTTGTCTAGTGTATTTAGATAAATCTATTAGCTTGGAGTAATTCTGCTCAGTGTGTTCCTTATACAGCCACAAAAGTGTGTTGGCTTGGGTCTGGTGTCTTGTCAGTATTTATGATAAAGTATACCCATTGTTTGAATTGTCTTACCAGTTTGTTTTAATAATTTGAACACAGCTTACACTGTGCAAACAATTTTCTTTAATCATTAAAACATCAAAGAAAGATCAAACAATATCAGTTATTAATTAGTTTTGTTTATCAATCAATTAAGTCTCTAATTATGGTAATCAATCAAAATCAATTACGAATTAGTGAAATTTAATTATCAATTATGATTTTATTAAGGATTATTTCAAAAGTCAAATTCAGTTTATTCTTTCATTTCATATACAAAGAAAAGATGAGGACAGGAAAATTATACATTAGAGGCTCA
>JAFMSR010000012.1:17309973-17416537 GCA_022818135.1 Saxidomus purpurata | reverse complement strand
TCCAAAGAGAATGCCTCATTAACAAAGATTGTGCTATTCTGCATGCATAACCTTGCAATATGAATGAATTTTGAAAACACTGACAAGTATTTAATTGCAGTGACAGTATGATATTCAGTAACAACTGTGAAGTACATATTCATCAATACAAACAATGAGACAAATGTGTACAGGTACATACTTGTAACAGGCTTCTTAATTTTTGTAAAAATAATACAATTAGAAATTTTATTATACTGTAACCATAAGAATCATTTGAATAATTACAATTTATGATTTAACTGTTTCCTCGTGACTTGCACTGTTTAACAGGGCCCACAAAATAACTAGATCAAAAGTTGAAAGAGGTATTGGTCAACTGAAAAGAAGATTTGGAATTCTTCATGGGGAAATTCTGATGAGACCTGCGAAAGCCTGCAGGTAATTTAATTTTACTAAAGTTGAATTCAAGAGGTATAGAAAGTAAATCATACATTCAAAGCAAAGTGTTGAAATTCATATTCTTCTTTAAGTAATAAAATGTTTTGAAATAAAATATTAGTTTAGTGTTTAACAATTTTTTTTTCAAAATGTATCTTAAAATAGAGTAACACAGATTATATATTACACTTATCCATTTTAATGCTCCGTATTTAAAAAGCTCAAATTGTTTACTGAGATGCACAACATAAACTTTCTGATTAGAATCATCATTGCATGTGCCGTACTACACAACATATGCAAGAAGAGAGCTATTCCTCTGCCAGATGGAGTCAATTATGATAAAGATGACCAACCAGATAACAACAATGACCAGAATGCACCACAAGTTGGATTGAGATATAGAGATTACATTGCAAATACTTATTTCTGAAGACTGAGGTAAGTATTATTTAAAAGAAATGTTTAATCTACCAGAACAAATTATGAACACCTTTTTAACTGATTTAAAACTAAGCTGCTAAATGAAAACATCAAAAGGGTCAATGTGACAACTACTAGAAAACTCTTTTAATGGCTCGTTCACAAAACTGCCATTAATTCCTCGCAAGGGAATTTGCCGGGTAGCCTTGCTGATGTGGGCTTTGCATTGCATAGTATACACAATTTTGATCACTTTACAAACAGAAAAGTAGGTTAGTAATAGCTTAGCTGTAGTTGTAGATACAGTATGTTAGTTTATAGTAGTTTTATAGTGTAGTTAGTTTTTAGTAACGTATATTTAGGTTTAGAACGGTATAATTCAAGGTATTTTTAACATTTAGATACGGTGTCATAGTAGATTTTTAAACATTTTTTTGCCTAGACAGGTTGTTGGGATATCTGAATACCGCTTATCCGTGTGGTTGTCATTCATCTCATACAGTGCTACTTGATGTCACACTGCCATGGATACAGCGGCTAAAGGTACTTAAACTTTTTAAGTACTGCTGATTATATCGTGCCGAATAGCACTTGAAACAAACAACATAAATAAATGCCAGGAATATCACAACACTAGCTTTGTAGCATCCTTAAAACTGGAAAATGCTCATGGGTATACTGGTACAGACAAAAGAAAATTCTTTACAAATCTTCTTATAAGTAATGATTTCAGTACAGTATTGCAAAGTAAAAAGTACTGTAAAGAACAACAAAAATAGACAGAGCAATTTAATGTAATACAGTGCAAACTCTTGGGCCATGCATTGTGAAATTTTAAACACAAATTAAGAAGTCTTCACACATCTGATTTTTATTCGTCCCCAAGTTGTTTCTTCAACAGTCTATTTTGGAGTTTTATTTTTTCCTCTTTTAACAGTTCTATTCTCCTGTGACACTGGAACTGGCAGCACACCACCTGGACTGATGAGTAATTGCTGAAAATATTAAAGACTTAGAATTTTCCTCATGTAAAGTTTATTACTGGCACTGTATTGAGCAGTCATATTGCAGTTCAATGTTGAAAACATATGAATGTACCACAAGAGGTGGATTATCAATTGAATTTTATACAAGATTTGTACAACATTCAGAAACTATGAAACTTGTAAACAGATCCATTTACATTATGTACATGTACCTTACATATTGGTGATACTGTAGAATAAAGATATTGCACTAATGCAGTGATACCTTCTTGCAATTTTGTACAACACTCACTGTATGCAGTTTTAAACTTTTCAATCATAATATCCAACCATGTTAAAATGTAATATAACTTGTAAACTATTTAAAGCTATAATACTGCTATAAATGACCAGAAAAAGTATGGTCAAGAAAAGTTCTTTTATCATAAAAGAAGATAACTCATTCTCAACTATTTCTTTCATTAATGCAAACTCAAATTCATAATAACTGATGGAAAATCATGTTATAACCCGGCAGGTCAAAAAAGATTTGGTCATTTTTCAACTATGTTCGATAGAAAAAAAAACTGTTGTGTATATTTAGCATGTGGCATTTTCTAGTGGACCTGATATTGTTCAAATTATTACCCCCAAGTCAAAATTGACCCTGCCCTGGGGGTCACTTAGTTTTACATAGGCTTATACAGGAAAAACTTTAAAAATCTTTTTCTCTGAAAGCACAAGATCTAGAGATTACATATTACCAAGATTGTTCAAATTATGACCCCCAAGGTCAAAATTTACACCTCCAGGGGGTCACTTGATTTTACATAAGCTGATACAGTAAAAATTTTAAGTCTTCTTCTCTGAAACCACAGGGCCTAGAGCTTAGATATTTAGCATGTAGTATCTCCACAGTTTGTTCAAATCATAACCCTAGGGTCAATATTTTAAGAAAACTTATTTGGTATGTAACATTGTCTTGTGGTCTTCCACCTACTGTGTTCAATTTTGCCTCTTGGGTCAAATTGACCACACCCATCAGGCAAGTGGACTTGTATTCAGGTGAGCAATATAGGGCCCTTATGGCCCTCTTGTTTAAAGATAATATTTTGGAATGAGCTGCCTTTAATATGTGAAAATAGGCTCAATTATTTTTCCATGTTGAATAGTTTACATGGAAATTACTATTGATGTTTTCCTGCAGTTATCAAAACATCTATGTTTACAAAATGTGAATTCTATAGGATTCGAGAGTTTGGGTTCAATCCCAACCAGTGCCTAAGTGGTAGTGTATGGAGTGAGTCTCGACAGCGATTGATATCAGCTGTAATAACTTGTTTTCCAATCGAGATCAAATAAAATTGTATATATACATAAATGTAACAGCTCTAACAAAGTTCTTGTTTTTCATTACACAAGATTAGAGAGTAAATACCTTGACAAAGAAGTTTCTGCATTGACAAGTTCGCTTTGCATATCATCAACAGCAGTAGCAGTGAAACTGAAATGAACATTTAGTTTACCCTGTAAATTGCTGCCGTATGTAATCAAATGTTCTGAATTGAGTTTTGTAACATTTCTTGAAACTTGTACAGTCCTTACCAATGTTATATTTTGCAATATCTGTTGCCATGAGAAAATGACCCTACATGATGGGCAGTTAAATGTGCAGTTTCGTCATCCGACTTATGTCTCATTCAACAGCATTCTTGATCACATTACTGTGATAATAATCCTACATTATTTATATGGAACAAAGGGGTTTCTTTCAAGTAACCTATATCTTTATAATACACATGTAATAAGTTCTACCACAAATACCTGT
The DNA here is from genome assembly GCA_022818135.1 of Saxidomus purpurata. Classification (NCBI taxonomy): domain Eukaryota; kingdom Metazoa; phylum Mollusca; class Bivalvia; order Venerida; family Veneridae; genus Saxidomus; species Saxidomus purpurata. Next base: position 17,412,901 of record JAFMSR010000012.1, on the reverse strand, counting down.
AATTTGATTGAGTGCTCATTTCCACATCCTTACTAGATGATGTACTGGTAGAAGATGTGCTTGCACTGAAATAGAATGTCTAATCACTGATCATGAATTGTTTTTTCTATGAATGATGAAATTAACTATTATTAAAGGGAATAAATTAATACTAAGTAAATTAATACATTAATAGGTAATAAAGATTATTAAGACAGGAAAATATAGTGTCCAAGAACCACAACTCTATATTCATCACTCATTAATAGCACAGTTATTGCCCTGTTATTGAATGATAGAGAATATATTGAAAGAATACACTGAGATAGTCAGTTTTGACCCCGTGGATTTAATTTAAATAACCATTTAAGGTGTCCATAGACAGTATTAGTTTTTTCCACAAGATAATTGGTTCAGATTAAAATATCTGTCACTGAGTGTAACTGTTTCAGTGAAAATGAGGCTCTGCTGGAAATGCAGGATATTTCCATCAGAACCAAGTATCTCATAGTAGAAACTTTATTATTGCATACTGTCTTGCACTTTACAACAGATATTTAAATACAAACTTATCAAAATTATGCATTTTTATATTAAAACAAACATTATTTAGATGCTTTGTTTGATAAAGTGACGTCACATTGTTTATAATATTATGTTCCCAGTTAATTTTTAAATTCTATGTTATTGTATTTAGAACAAGTGACCCCAATCTTACCACTATTTACTACTGATAGATCTCATAAGAAGTATAAACGACACTTACTTTAAACTGGTAACCTTAACCATGGACGTGTCCATATCTGTGCCTATAACACCTATGGTGTTTGCTGCCCCTTTGCCCACCACTGACATCGCAGCTTCTGTTATCAGTAATAACTTTTTAGTGCAAGGTCAACTACCTGAAATTATTTATAGTACCCATGTACCGTACTCAAACCGATTTCATCTGTGCTGGAAATCTCATCTGTAACAAAAAACAGTTGTGTATCAAGTACAAACTTAAAATGATTTACAGGCATAAAACTTCTACTTCCTTGCCATTGAGACCACTATAATATTGGGAAGACAATTGGTACATACAACGTGCATGTCATGTACAGTGAGGGATTGTGGATCTGTTTATCATTTGCTGTTTCAGAGAGCTGCCACAATACTGCCTACCATATTCCTGAATAACTGTCAGAAAGATAATTATGTCCAGCCAAACGATCAAGTGGATAGTCTCTGACTTGAAACCACTGTATGCATTACCTCTTAAAGATTGAGGGTCATAGGTTCAAGCTCTGCTACCAATCCACCCTAAAGATCAAGTGGTTAGAGACGCTGACTTGAAACCACTGTATGCATTACCTCTTATAGTTTGAGGGTCATCGGTTCAAGCTCTGCTACCAATCCACCCAAAAGATCAAGTGGTTAGAGTTGCTGACTTGAAACCACTGCATGCATTACCTCTTATAGATTGAGGGTCATCCGTTCAAGCTCTGCTACCAATCCACCCTAAAAATCAAGTGGATAGAGTCGCTTACTTGAAACCACTGTAAGAACTTTTATAGATCGATGGTCATTGTTTTAAGCTCTGCTACCAATCATGCCTCTTTATGTGAGAAAGTTGGCAAATAGGGGTCTAGTACATTGTATTGGTTCTTCAAAGGAAAAATGGTTAGGTAAACTGACAGCCTGTTTAAGATGGTGGGAATGGGCATAAAACCCTTACAACAACCTCAGAAGGACATTAGACCCAACAATAAACCCTAATCTTTTTAAATAATTGAATATGCATTACCAATGAAACATTTGGCTAGTCCTGTTTCAAAATCACTACCACTGCTCAAGCCAACTTCATCTCCACTGAAGATTCCATCTTGATACAGTGGCTGTGTCTGGAATTTAATCAATACAACAATGATGAGTTTTAATCCTTGCTGGTAAAATGATTTGATAATAAAAGTATTCAATCAAACAGTTTTGCCTATGCACTCTTACATAATGGTTTTGATAATTTTGGAGATGAAATTAAAAATATTAAGATTAAAAAATAAGAAGATTTTTAAAGTTTTTCCTATTTGTTGCCATAGCAACCAGAGTTCTGCATTGAATAGAATTCTTTAAACAACTTTGATAAAGCTTCATGCAAGAAACATCCCTGCAAAGTTTCATCAACATTGGCCCAGTGGTTTCAGAGATTTCTTTTGAAGGCAATGGTGAACGGACGGAAGATGTACTACGCACTACGTGCGACGGACCCCAGACGGTGAGTGATCCTAATTGCTCACTCTGGCACTATGTGCCAGGTGAGCTAAAACCTGATAAAACAATACTGGGAAAGAAGTTACCCATAATGTATTGCGTGCTTGCATAGCTCTCAGCTGATATCACTATCTTATGGTGAGAAGACAATATACATACAGTTAAACTTCATTCGCTCAAACTCGAAGGGACTGTCGATTTTAGTTCAAGGGATTTGTGGTTCAAGCCATCAAGATCCGCCAGTCAAAGGTCGATATATTGCAGAAACTTGATTATAAAACACAGTTAACCCAGGTTTTATTTGTTTCATACTTCCAAGAATTAATGTGTATTATACAACAAGATTGGACCTTAGAAATCTGTCCCAGCATGAAAAAAAGGTGAAAGCGACGAAGTTCACGCAAATTATTGCTTTTTTAAAACTTGTTCCTTTTTGAACAGCTTTCATCCGGTGGGCCTAAAAGCTGATTTCTAAAACAATTTATTAAAACAAAACACATTTCAACATGTTTTATATCATTGGAATGCTGATAAAATGCAAAATGTATTTATTTATAAATTCCAATTTAATTTAATTGTGAAAATGATTAAATCGCGAACACATAACTTGTACTACTTTTCGTAAGCTTTTAGCGGCAGCATGTCTTTTAAAAAAATCTGTCACTCATTCTAACACAAGCGGCTGCTTTTCCTATATAAACATATTAGGAAAAGCCTGTATTTTATTACCCAATACAATACAGCACGTTTTACCAAGGACGATGTGCCGTAAATGACATAACGACATGACATAATTATGTAAACAAGCACCTCCAATCGTATTTCGCTTTTTAAGGTTAATGTGATGTAATACTAGGTGTTAAATAAAGTTTGGGGTAATATTCAAAGGAAATAATGTGTTAGAATCAAAATGATAAATTGTTCCCAACATTTTACAGTTGAATAAAATACAGTCTGTCGTTTGAATGCGAAAATTTAAATCCCTTGTGCTACACACTCGTGATTTAATTACTACGCATTCACACTCCCGACTATTTTCATTCAAATGATAAAATATAGGAAGACAGTTATTATTTCTTCATTAAAAATTTTATCCCTTTCGTGAAAAATGTTAAATTTATGCCAATTTACTACTAATTTTTATCAACATTGTGAATAAATGCAGATTACCAGTCCTTTAATTGTCCGTTTACCGAGGTGCTAAAACACTGACCGTTCAATAACCCCGGTCTATTATACGTCTGATCAAATGAGCAATTGTTTGCCCAATAATTGAGATTGACTCCTTTTATTGTTCAAGCGGAAGGATGTAATTGAAAAATAAAATAGATCTGAAGCGACCGCCTGACAGGTTCAAGAGATCGGGGTCCCAGGTTTGGGAGGTGGAACAATAAGATTTGTATAGAGATTTTGCCTGGACTGTCAACCGAGTTCGAGCGATCGGTTGTATTCGAGCGATTGAAGTTTAACTGTAATCCCATTAAATTGGCAGTTCTAGCTGTTTTTGCTCTGTTATTGAAGAAACTCATGATGCAATGTCTTTTAACTGAGATATAGTAGGATTGTCTGTTGTACTTATTTGAATGTTTGAAATGATACTGATTTTCATGATTTATAGAACATACAATCATCTTACTACACTGAACCAAATTTCTAAACGTCCCAGGGTTCTCCGCTGAAATAATTTAAAGAGTTGGGGCATTTTATGGGGGTGGGAACGAGAGGAGGGGGGGAGGGGTACCCCTGTCCGTGCGAAAATTTTAAATTAAATCAGCATTTGTAGACCTCATTTTCCTGCATTTTAATATCTTCTTTACCAAGTTTCTTTGGGTAATATATTTTAACAATATAAACAAAAATACTAAAATTTTCATTTTTAATCAAAACAATCACATTATTAATCATCATACACACAATCACATACAGGGTTTCACTAGTCCTTGAAAGTCATTGGTAACTGACCCTTGGGCATGAAATTTGGAGGGCCATTTTGAAATAATCAGGGGTCAGGGTCTGCAAAAACTACAGAACACCTTGGAGGAGTGAGGAGACATGCCACTGAGTTAAAGTTTTATAGCAGACTTTTTCTAACATTTTGATAGTTTGAAGGGTCAAAATCAAATTTTCAGGAGCCAATGTGAGACCTTTGCAGATTCAGACATGGGCCATATTCCAGACTTGCATATCATATTTTTTTCTGTTTCTGTTCTTCAGCTTTTCCACGTTCAACAAGAGCTGTCAGTAGACAGCGCGCTCGACTATTCTCAGTGACTGACAATATAAAATAATATCCATCCTGAGTGTAAATGAGTCTCTAAAGGGGATAATTATGTCAAAATGCTTAATACAGGTGAACAAGTGTGCAAAGTTTGATAGGCATATGTCAATGGACTTTGAAAATATCTGAGGTAGTACGCAAACTTTAACGTAAGTTCTAAGTTTAGAAAAAGGGGCATAATGTTGTAAAAAAGCTTGATACAGTGACCTCCTCCTGTACACTGGTTGAGATCATGATGGTGAACAAGTGTGCAAAGTTTCAAAGCCATATGTCGATGGACTTTGAAATTATCTGAGGTGGTACGCAAACTTTAACGTAAATTCTAAGTCGAAAAAGGGGCATAATTCTGTCAAAATGCTTGATACAGTGACCTCCTCCTGTGTACAGGTTGGGGGCATGATGGTGAACAAGCGTGTGAAGTTTCAAAGCCAGATGTCAATTGAATTGGAAAATATTTGAGGTGGTACGCAAACTTTAACGTAACTTCTAAGTCGAAAAAGGGGCATAATTCTGTCAAAATGCTTGATACAGTGACCTCCTCCTGTGTACAGGTTGGGGGCATGATGGTGAACAAGCGTGCGAAGTTTCAAAGCCAGATGTCAATGGACTTTGAAAATATTTGAGGTGGTACGCAAACTTTAACATAAGTGGTTACGCCGACGCTCGGGTGACTAGGATAGCTCTCCTTATTCTTCGAATAGTCGAGCTAAAAATGAAAAGTAACAGTTCCCATTCCCCGTTATTCACATATTTTTGTGACCTGGTATGTTCGTGAATTGTTTTTCATTTTCTTATAGTTTTTCCATTATCGAGATTTAAACAGTTTTTAATAAATCAAAATATGTCTAAAGGTATGTTCAAGGTCTTTAAATAATTATTATTAAGTATTCATAACTAGAGCTATCACTACATGTGATTAATAACCCCGAAAGACTGCTTTATAAACTGAGGAAGTTTGTATAACAGAATACCCTGCAAACAAACTAAAAAGAGATATTGTTCTTGGCAATAACTCTGTAATTTGTCAAGATAGAGTTATGGTTCCTGTACACTGCACTTCCTCTCAATGTGCTTGACCACTGTATGAAGTTGTATTAAATTCCAACCAGAAGTTTTGGAATTTTGCTCCGGACAAGTAAAAGTAACAAAGGGCAATAACTCTGAAATGAGTCAAGATAGAGTTATTGTTCTTTTTCACTGCACTTCCTCTCATTGTGCTTGACCATTGTATGAAGTTGTATTGAATTCCAAACAGTAGTTTTCGAATAATGCTCTGGTCAAGGAAAAGTAACAAAGAGCAATAACTCTGTAATGAGACAAGATAGAGTTATGGTTCTTATGCACTGCATTTCCTCTCATTGTGCTTGACCATTGTATGAAGTTGTATTGAATCCAAATGGTAGTTTTCGAATTATGCTCTGGTCAAGGAAAAGTAACAAAGAGCAATAACTCTGTAATGAGACAAGATAGAGTTATGGTTCTTATGCACTGCACTTCCTCTCAATGTACTTGACCATTGTATGAGGTTGTATTAAATTCCAACCCGTAGTTTTCAAGTTATGCTCCGGACAAGGAAAGTAACAAAGGGCAATAACTCTGTAAATCTCAAGATAGAGTTATGGTTCTTGTACACTGCACTTCCTCTGATTGTGCTTGATCATTGTATGAAATTGTTTTGAATTCCAACCAGTAGTTTTCAAGTTATGCTCCGGACAAGGAAAAGAAACAAAGGGCAACAACACTGTAATTAGTCAAGATGGAGTTATGGTTCTTGTGCACTGCACTTCCTCTCAATGTGCTTGACCATTGTATGAAGTTGTATTGAATTCCAACCAGAAGTTTTCAAGTTATGCTCCGGACAAGGAAAACTTACAAAAGGCAATAACTCTGTAATTAGTCAAGATGGAGTTATAGTTTTTGTGCACTGCACTTTCTCTCAATGTGCTTGACCATTGTATGAAGTTGTATTGAATTCCAACTAGTAGTTTTCAAGTTATGCTCCGGACAAGGAAAATGCAACAGACCGCCCGACCGACCGACCAACCACCGGGTGACTCCTATATACCCCCCTAAACTTCGTTTCGGGGGAATAAATACTGAAGCAATTAGATGGCACCGAATTTTGTCAAAGACATAATCATGTAGAGGAAAAAAAATACATCCAGAACAATTTGCTGACCGATTCTTGGCATTTATTAATGCTCGGTACCGGGCGAGGATGTATGTCCGAAAAATCAATGATGCACAGAAGCCAAACTAACGCAGAGCAGATGGAGTGTAAGGCAGAGCACTGTATTGATAGCGGTTTATTGATGTCTTTGATGAAGGCGTAGCGGTCCAGCGACGCTTAATGGTCCTGCGGAGAACCCTGCGTCCATTTTATAAAATTCAGTTATAAGAAAAGTATTGTGTAACGACTTAAAATTTAGAACTCCAGAGTTATACATATAGTGCTCTATTGAATTTTACCAAAAAAATGACATTTTACTGTCATAGTTGACCGCTCGAAACAATGACTATGATTTACATCTTTTGTCATGAGAATCACATGTATCGTAAATTTAGCGCTAGATATCATTTCAATGCAATAAACATAGAATGTCCAACTCGAAAAACAAAAAGGATGGCAATAATGACCACTGCGGGCTTGAGTCATCGGCATTATTGGTGCTGGTACCTCGCTTCAGCAGGTATGACTGATTTTGTAAATTAATTAATCAATGTAGGCAGAATGTGAGAAATTATATTAAATATAATTATATATTAAATATTTTATTCTTATATTTAATTCAACACCAAGTTGTCGATAAGAACTTCTGTACAGTGTTTTATTTCTCACATTCTGTCGAAATTGATACATTAATTTACAAAATCAGTAAATTGAGGGATTTATGTTCGAGTCTCTGGCATTGCTACATTGTAGAATACAAAAACTTAAGGAATGCCAAGTTGCATAGCTTGGCATAATATGTTACAAATAACATGAATATAATGATAGATCAATGTTCCCACTCAGTATTTTTTTTTAGGGTAAACTTACCCCCTGGACACAAAAAGTGGGGGTAAATCTCAATTTTTAGGGACATGAAAATTATAAGATAGACAAGCGCTGTCCGTTAAAAATTTTTACAACTCGCGACAACCACTTGTTCTGAAACCATTTCGGGTACTTTTGCCGACTTTCAATTTTTCTACTCGTAGTTGTGTCAGTACTTGTGGATGGTAACTCCTCACTTTAGTCAGGCATCATTTATTCACCGTGAAGCCAAACACAATGCTTTGACTGCTACATTTTGGCAGATGAAGCCCAAATCATGAGATTGGTCACACTTTTAAAGTGCTAATATTATTTCTCAGAGCATTAAAATATGAAACCCATCTATATTTCATGACGTCAAAAGTAAATCATCAGCAGTTGTGCCGATCGATTGGCCGAGAAAGTAGAATTTCCATGATCTATTTTCAGAACTTCAGGACAAGTTTATTCCCCGGAAAAATTGGAAAACCCGGAAAATATTTAAGTAAAACCCGGAAAACAAAAAGCATGCTATAAAAGCTACAGATTTTGTCCGACTGAACTAAAACAGATGTCATTGTAAAGGTGACGCTCTCACGTTTCCAAATATATATAAAACTTTAACCCAAATTGAGTAGTTATTTCACAAATACCTTGGCAAAGTACGGTGTTTTTGGCTATTTTTGTCGCAATTTTTAAGCAAAAAAAAAAGATGTGAAAACTTGTGATTTCCTGTGGCTTGAGGTGATTCTGTGCATTTTGTGTTTCGTGTGTTATTGAGTATTAAAGTATGGCATTTGTAATAGGACATAGTCAGACAAAGTACTTGTCGGAATATCTGTGTAAGGGATCTTATTCCGTGTTTTCATATCCTGGATATAGAACTACTCAGTTGTTCCAAGTCTTTTCAAAGTTGATTTTCTTTTGATTTACGTCGGTCTGGGTTGGGAATCACGAAGTGTTATGAAATTGTGTACTGAATCGAACGTAATGTAACAGCGGTCACATTGTAGTGTAAACTGAAATTTACAAGTTTGTTGGCTCGCTGCATTTTGCGAGAGCTATTTATGGACCAAATATATGCAAAATGTTACAGAGTATTTATTTCTTCGTTGAACAAGACCAAGTTTTTGAAAATCGGTCAGAAATTATGAACACACGGCCTTATTGAATAAGGTCAGTGTATATTTTCGTGATTTCCGGACCCGATAGTGCTATACCTTTACTACTATATATATATAGTGAAAAAAAAATTTTTTTTGTTTTATTATTTTGTTTTGATATATCAGTATATGGGGTACCAGGGTTGTAGAGGGGCCTCTGGGGGATGGGAGTCCAAACCCCGCGCCGGCCACCTGTGGCACATGGTGAAAATTATATGTGCGATATTTTTTTTTGTTACGTGATTTACGTAATAATTTACGACAGTGGGAACACTGATTGATGGTAGTATAAAATAATATGTGCACTTTTGCTAACCACACTTTTCATGTTCAAAACCAGTGGCATTTATTATCGTTCTAAAGAAATTCAGTTAGAAATGATTTATAAATACACCGTAAGCCTTGTTAAATTTGTTGACAACATAATAATGAGATTACTAGATCTCACGAACCCTACACAGACAAAGTAAGACCAAGTAAGTAAGATGCATGATTTGATGACCGGTTTCTGCAAAAACAACAAATTCAAACAGACGCTTTTGAAATTATGCGTCTGGGTAGATTTTGCTAGTTGACGAACAAAGGCTCTGTGACAGATTCAGTGGAAATAAAGAAACTAAAACATAGTTTATACCATATAATCAACATACTCTTGTTGTAAATTATTTTGTTTACCAAGCCATATAAAATACTGCAAGACGCTCTTATTGTCTTTACATATTTTTTCAAATTATGTATTTGATACAGAAAAATTAAACAAAATTATGTTAATAATGGTGTTAACTATGTTTTAGTTTCTTTATTTCCACTGAATCTGTCACAGAGTCTTTGTTCGTCAACTAGCAAGAATATGTTTCAAAATGTATCCGTTCTTTATAATTATTCACTGATGTATAGTTCTCTTTACATGAATTATTAGTGTCAGTATACTACAATATTATGACATCCCGACCAAAACAAACACAGTATACATTAAAGGGAAAAATAAAAATTGAAAAAAGCATGCACCCCACCCACTAAAGACAATAGTGCTCTACCTTAAACCATAACTCAAGCATGTGGACTTCACAATTTAGTGATGTGTTATAAACTGTTGATGTGTAAGATTGAAAGAACAGCTCAACTATTTCTATGGTCGAGCATCTGGAGGAGACATTGAACTAGTAAATAAGTGCAGGTTTGAATAATTTCATCATTTGATTTTGTCAGGAAACTTGCACAAAAATTGGATATTTTTCATGTAAGTAAACCCAAGAACTGAAATGACATGTTTGAACAATATTTGCAACAAAACACACTAATGATTTGATTTGATTTGATGAGAATTTTATCAAGGTCCGTCCAAAAGAGCACTTATGTTAGCTTAATATTTGGATGAGACCCCGGCATGACTCCCGTCATGCCTAAAAAATAAAATTTTGAAGCCAGAAATAGGAGAAATTTACCTGACTGCAATTTCCAGCCAGTATAGCCAAATGTTGTATTTGATTGGTGACCAAATAGTAGGCCAATCACGGCGACCAATGAGATCTAAGTGTGATTGACCTAGTTTGTATGTCTGGATCGTGGTAGCCTAACAGTTTTTAGAAAATTTTTATACTAGATGTTATATGTGTTTGTTTTGTAAAGTAATAATCCCCTTTAATAAAGTGTTGTCCTATTTTTATTTTGCTTAGCTTTTTGTGATGATAAAAATTTTAATTGTCCTGAATGATAGAATAAAATGTTGTCCGAAAAAATGGTTTTACTTATTTGAACAAGCTAAAAAGTATGCATGAAAGTTTGACTTATGTTCCTACTCTGAAATTTTGAAAATATAAAAACCCCTTAAAAGCCAAATAAGCTAGCAACCGCACAGGCTACTTGTTAACTTTACTTCTTTAATTATAATGGTGTACAATAGAAAATTATAAAGAGACTTGTACTAGTTGGTTGTTTACTACCGGAGCTAGAAGCAAAAATCAGATAGCGAATTAACCCATGGAGCCAGGAGAGACAAAAATGATTAACCAATCAACAGGGTGCTAATGGCCGCCAGTTCAGTCTACTACTGTTGAAAAAGCACAGTCATTAACGTAATTATTTGAATCATTTGTATCATAAATTAGATAAAATGCCAAAATTTGTCTTTAAATATATGAATGTTGCTGTAGATCATGAGTTCGTAAAATAGAAATTTTATTAAAATTTTGTGGAATTTTGGTGAGAAATTTTTTTTAATTGTTTCAGAAGGAAATTTTAATTTTAATCTGTTAATCTGTTTTATTTTTTACTTATAAATAATAATAGAAGTAAGTGTAGATCATGATTTGCATGATCGGCGATTCGGTCCTCGGACGGATGCTGGTGAACTACTATTCCTGATCCTGGTTGACTAACCAGTACTTTTCACATCTTCTTTGTTGTGAGTGATTGGGTTTTTCGTGCCTGAGTAAGATTGTTCTTAATGTAGTTTTGGTCTTATATTACACATCTTTATTGGTTCGAAAATATAATTGCGAAAGTTAGATATGCTTTTTAAGATTAACATTGCTGTTCGTACTACTTGACCTGACCTACTTGTTGGTTTTGGGTGACCTACTGCGACTTTTAGTGCACACGAACCGGATGGAGTTATAACAGGTGCGCGTTTGGCTTTTTGGATCCGGCTATTTTTTGACAGTAGATTACTGCTTCCATTTAGGAAATAAGTAGTGTTTTATGCATTTTCTGCAATGTCTGGGGTATCTAGTTATAGGATCAATCACTGTTTTTGGTTAGTTATGACTTTTTATATGGGCATTAAGTATGCATTTTCTTGTCTAAGCAGTCATTAATTGTGATTATTTCTATTTTCTACGTTTTTCCAGTCATTGTCCTGGTGATTATTTTGGACATTTATTAGTTGTATGTTTGTTTTTGTAATCTCCAGGGGTTTGTATATGCGTGGGTTATAATGGTATGTCGCCACAGACACTATTTTTTCCTATGTAGGTGTCAAATTTCTTACTCAGACACTAGAACCGCTGAAAAGTAAAAATTTGTTAATTTCACATACATGTATTTCTATAAAATGACTAATAACTATCTAATCTACTGAGCTTCCGTCACATGTCAAGATGTCGGCTTTATACGTGGTAGGTATTTGTAGTAATTATTCTATACATGTGTTTTTTATATATTTAGATAGAGAAAAAAGGATTTTTTGCCGATTTTTGTTTAAATAAAGCTTTTTTCTTACGGTTTTTTGTGTTATATCTTTGGTCCTTGTTATTCTAAATATAATTTGGTCGAAATATAAACTGTCAATGTTTTGTATCCTTTATAAATTGTCTTTTATGCTACAAAATTTTGGAAAATCGCGGAATAAATTATCTGTAATAAAATTGTCTAATGTTTTCAATCTTTTCTATTTTCATTTCAAATCTTTACTAAATCGTGCTTTATAGTTATGGCTAGGGTGTTGGGTAGCCCTTATCTAGTTCTAAAGTTTTTTGTTATAAAATTTTCATGTTTTCCGGAGGTATATGAATTCAGTGTTTTAGATATGTGTTTTGTCTAAAAGATTCACCTGAGGTGGGGGGTTTGATGTCCTTGACCTTTCTGTACCGGAAGCTCATTCTTGTTAACATATATACATGTATAATAAAGTATACTAAACTACTTAAAGGTAAATTACAGGACACCCCTTGTGTACAGAGAGTGTGTTAGGGGTTTCTTAGTGTGGAAATATTTGTTTTATGTCACTAAAATGCGATACTGGCTTGTCTATTCTAATCTAATCTACGAAATAACATATCTACAATCTATAATAGACCTGCCATATCTACCCCTATGTACTTTTATCAAATATAGAGTTGTGTGAGTTGTGTGCTGTGTACTGTATATAGGGTCATAGAGCTCAGAGCTAGCACCATGCATTCCGCGCACCATGCTCCTGCAGAGTCCAAGTACCGTTTTTCCCCCATTGCGAGTTACGCATTATTTCGTTAAGGTGGGAGTCCCAAATAAAGGGTAAGATACGGTTTTTAGTCGATCTACACTTGCGCAGTCCGTGTACTACATCATACTTCCCTTTGGTCTTTTGGTACGACCGTGTGGGTGTGTGGGTTCGAGTGATTGCCGGGCGGCATTAACACTCCGTAAAAGTTTGTGTTTTCAGTAGTGTGTATGTTTGTTCTGGTGTTTTGCCAAGCAGTCCATTATGTAATCGGTCCTAATCTATATTTTTTCATTGTATCCTATATTTTTGATAAATTCGAATACGGCCAGGCGAATATCTTGTGCTATTTCTTTTGGTGGATCTAACAGAGTTTTTTCCGTAATAGTTATTAGTTCTAATTTCAAAAGTTTTGTTTCAAATATTTTCCTTTCTTCCGAATATAATGGGCAGTGAAACATTAGATGGCCAAAATTTTCTATTTCGTTACAGTGTTGGCAGTTTTTGTCTTCTATGTATCGGTCCCCTTTAAGATAGCTACTTTTTAGTTTAAGTCTAGTATACATTGTGTCTATTTTTCTATCATGATGGTACGTTTGTAATTTGCTAGGCGGTTTAATATTAATTTCTATGTTATGTGTTGAGCAGTACGTTTCCCATTGCTGTAGATATTTTTGTTTTACTTTATCTTTTATGATGCTGTAGACTTCCGGTACGCTGAGCTTAATATGAATTTCTGTACCGGAAGTGCTGCCGTATTTTGCTTTGTCGTCTGCTAATTCATTTCCGTTTATGCCCACATGACTTGGTACCCACATTAACTGAATTTCGTCCCCTCTATGTTTTATATCTGTGATTGTTTTTAGTATATTAAAGATCATTTCTTGTCTGTGAGATTGTCCTGATTTTATTGCCATTAAGGAACTAAGACTATCACTAATAATGACTGATTTTGTAATATGATTTTCTTTACAGTAAGTTATCGCATAATCTATTGCTGCTAATTCGCATGTAAATATTGAAACTTGATGTTGAAGCTTTAAACTCTTGTTGTGTAAGATTGTTCCGTCTTCTCCTATAACTACTATGCCCGCCCCTGCTATTTGTTTTGACGGGTCCTTACTTCCATCTGTATAAATTTGGGTAAAGTCTCTAAAGTGTCGAATAATGTTTAGATTTGCAATCATTTTGTTTCTTTCAGCGTTTTCAGATTTGTTAATTTTTCCTACTAGATCTAAATTGATCTCAGGCATTTCAATATTGATTAGTTGTTCATAGCACGGTTCTTGAATTTGGGTATCGCCTAGGCCGTATTCTGTAATTAGAGTTCTGATGTGTTGTGTGTAAGGTTTCTTTAAATTTTTGTTACTTTTGATTTTGTAAAAATATGCCGGGTGGTCGCATATATCGTCATTGATAGGTAAGTTTGGGCCCAGTCTGGAGCTTCTGGCCCAATATTTTAGTGCTTGAAGTTCTCTCTGTAGAGGTAGTGGGATCATAGCTGTTTCGGTATGTAATGGGAGAGTAGAGGTATGCCTCGGACATCCTAGTATGGTTTTTAGTGCCCTATTTTGTATTCTTTGAATCTTTTTTAGTTGTGATTCTTTTGCGGAGGCGTATACTATGCTGCCATAATTGATTTTGCTAAGAATGAGGGCCTTGTAAATGTTTAGAAGGCATTTTTTGTCTGTACCCCAAGATTTTCCCTTTACTGCTCTTATGATATTGAGATCTTTAAGACATCTTTTTGTCATATATTCTATATGCATTTTCCAAGAAAGTGTTTTGTCAAAATACATTCCCAGGAATTTTGCGTGTTCATTGTATGTGAGGTTCGTACCACATAACGTTAATTTCGGAAAGTTGGTGGCTCTTTCCGGAGGTTTTACCGACTGTCTATGTATTAATAAAACTTGAGTTTTAGCTGGGTTAATTATGAAGCCCCATGATTTGCTCCATTTTTCTATTGTATTCAAAACAGTTTGAGCTTTTTTAACTGCCTGTACCGGACTATATGAGGTTAGCCATGTGGCTGAATCATCTACAAATTGAGATATTTTAGCATTTATAGTTGGTTTTTCTCTGTTTAATCCATTAATTTGTGTTTCAAAGGTATTCATCATGAGGCTGAAAATTATGGGAGATAATACCGCTCCCTGGGGGCACCCATTTACTGTTTCCACTACCTCTGAGAGAGCTCCATTGTATTTTACCTTAATCTGTCTGTTTTGTAGAAAGCACCTTAACCATTTTATCATGCGTCCTTGTATACCAGAGTTATGGAGTTGCAAGAGTGCTCCTTCGTTCCACATTTTATCAAAAGCATTACTAAGGTCTAAAAATATAGCTATGAGATATTTATGTTCTGCCTGTGCTATTTTGCCATCTGACTCTAATCGTGTGATATTGTCGTCACATGAATGATGTGTTCTGCATCCTGATTGGTATTTAGACATTATATTGTTTTTTTCCAAATATGCGCACAGTCTCGGTTTTATCATTTTTTGCATTAATTTTGTAAACGTTGATGTTAAAGAAATTGGTCTGTACGAGGCAGGTTCATTTTTGTCTTTATTAGGTTTTAGTAATGGAATGATAACTGCATGATTCCAGCTTTCTGGTGTGGTGCCCTCTACCCATGATTGATTAAATATTTGTAATAATGTATTTCTACTTTCCTGTGGTAATTTTTTAAGTATTTTGTAATGTATCAGATCTTCTCCCGGTGCACCGTCCTTGCAGTTCGACAAAGCTTTATTAAATTCGAATATAGTAAATTCTTGGTTGTATTCTTGGGAGTTGTCATTATTCCTATTATTGATATGTTCATTAACTGCTCTGTTAATAATTCTTTTGTTTGATAAAAATTCTCTAGTGTATCCGTTATTACTACTGGCTTCAGCATACTGTTGGACTAATGCGTTAGCTTTTTCTTTTGGCTCAGTGATAATTTGCTGGCCTATTTTAAAAACTGGATTGCTTTTTGGTACGCTGCCTTTTACTTTGTTTACAAAATTCCAAACTTCTTTAGATGAGGTATTGCTTGTTATAGTTGAGCAGAAATTGCGCCAACTGTCTTGCTTCGCTTTTTTTACTACTCTTACTGCTCTTGCTCGGGCCATTTTGAATAGTATGAGAGTTATGGGAGTTTTTTCCCTTTTATGAATTTTACGCCTAATTTCTCTACTTCGTATGGCTTCGTGGCATTCCTGTGTCCACCATACTTTTTTGACTCTAGTTTTTACAATTTTTGGTTTGGATTTTGGAATTGTTTTTTCTAAAATACTATTGAGTATATCTAAAAATTCTTTGAAATTTTGTTCAACTGTTTGTTCTTTAATCTTATAATTCAATTCTGTAATGCATAAATGGTGAAATTCCATCCACTGGGCAGTGGATGCCTTGTCTATGAGCCATTTTTCATTTATTATTGCATTTTCAAACCTTATTGGTGTTTCTATTATTGTTATTACAGGAAGATGGTCACTACTGAAGCTATTGTCGACTACAAGGAACGTTGCCCTATGGTGCAGACCTGAGGAGACTATAGACAGATCCAGGGCTGAGTCTGTCTGGTTTGCCTGCTCGGCGAGACGGGTGCATTGGCCATCATTGATGCAATTGAGATCTGACTCATTCATAAAGTCTATCAGATCCTCTGCCCCAGCATCGCGCCTAAAATCATTTTCGGGGTTCCAAAGTGGATGTTTTAAGTTAAAGTCTCCTACTATTACATTAGACTGTCCTAAGTTTTTGAAGATATTCCTAAAGACATTTATGTTGTTGTTTTCTTTACTGTTTGTGTAATAATTATAAATCGATACGTTACTATCTTTGCCAATGATCTCTATTGCAATGTTTTGATTAACAGTATTATAGTCCGTTTGTTTTGTTAAGTATGAAAGTCCGTTGCGGACATATATACATAATCCCCCTGAGGTGGGGGTTTCTTTGTTGTAAAACATAACTGGTTTTTGATAATCCTTGAATTTGAAAGGATTATGTTTTTCTGCCAAATGAGTTTCTTGTAAACAAATAACATCTATAGGTTCTCTTTGGTCTATGAGAAAGTTTTGTAATTCATTACATTTACTATATGATTCAGATCTCATACCCCGAATATTCCATGATATGATGCTGAGGCAGGGCCTGACGGACTCAGTGTTTACCTCAGCTGTTTTGTGATCCATTAAAGAATTATTCGGAGTTGTTTTTGGTTAATTATTAATTAATCTATGGTCTGCATATGTTTAGCGGACAGTGAATTGCCATTTGTCCATTTGGGCCTGGGTACATGATATGGGGGTGTGGGTGATTTGAATTTGTGATATCCCTTAAGTTTGGTATTGTGTGTGGCTCCCCTTGTAATACATTGGGCCAATATGTTGTCTTGTACGGAACCCATAATTCCCTCCCCAATTTGGTTCTCTTTTAATTTGTCTGTGAGGTGGGTGTAGGGGATAAGTACACCGTTCTTGTTTTATGTTAATTATTTCTTTCGTATTGAGTGTTCTTTTGGGTGTTGGGGGTTTTGGAGTATCTACTTTTGGTGTTTCTTGGGGTTTCTTAGCAGTTGGGGTGGGGGTGACAACGGGTGTAGGAGATTTATCTTGAGGGGTGTGCTTTAGTTCGGCACATTTTGATTCGTACTCTTTTTTGATTTTACTATTTGCTTCGTTTATTTTTTGAACATAACTTCTATAGACGGGGCAGGTTTTGCTGGAGCCCCAGTGATTTCCTGAACAATTGTTACATTTTAATTCTCTAGCATTGCACAGTCCTATTTCGTGATTACCGGTGCATTTCGGGCATTTAATCTTATTTCTGCATTGTCTTGTTTTGTGCCCGGGAGCCTGACACTTTCTACATCTAATGTATCCTAGCGTTGTTGGTCTTACTAGTAAATTTGTCCCTTTGAGTCTTAATGGCATTTCTTCGCATGTGAAAGTTATTATTAATTCATTGGTAATTTCCCTTTTTCCCTTGTTAATAAATTCTTTTTGCCTTATTGTTGCAATGTTTTTGTTGTTTTTTATAAGCGTATGCCTTAATTGTTCGGTGCTCTGGTTTTTGGCACCTCTAAAACTCCCATGCTGATTTTTGCTATTTTTGAGGTAGGGGGTTTTTTGTTTTCTATTTTGATTTCATGTCTTCCGAACCTGAAATCTGTGATTTTCGTTTCAAAATCTTTTCTTACTTGGAGAAATAAAGCCCCCTTATTGTTTTCCAATTTCCTTATGACATTACCGCCGAATTGATGTTTTAAATTTTTTTCTATATTTGATAATTTCTGTGTGCTTAATCCCCCTTGAACCCCCTTTATGACCATATCGACCCATTTTTCTTTAATGATTTCTTTTTGTTCAGTGGTCTGTTGTTTTGTAGAAGGGGGTGATGGGGTGGGGGTTGTTTTTAGATTTTTCGTTTTGGTAGCGATTTTTTCCCCTCCCTCTTCTAAAATCTGAAATTTGTTCTTTAATTGGATGGGAGAAGAAATTTTGTTATTTTTCCTTTCATTTTGAGGGGTGTCTAATATTTCTATTGGGGTAGATGTATTGCCTTTATTGTTGATATTGATTTGAATTGGGCTATTTAAGATTATTTGGGATGTTATTGCCCCCCCTTTACTGAGACTGTTATCTTTTTGAATTTTTGGTGATCCTAATAATACTGGGGATGGTTGTGACACCCCTTCCGTCCTGGTAATTTGTTTTTTAGGGGTGTCCTGTTTTTTTGTTTTTTTAACTAATACATATTCATTCTCTAGTCTACTCACTACTCTAAAATATACATCTTCATCTACTTTTGTGAAATTTATCTCCCTGTCTTGATCTGGCGTATTTGGGATTTGCCCTTGATTATTAGTTTGCCCTACTTGATAATCAAGATTTTCAGTCTTTGTGACTGCTGACACCCTGTTGTTTGTCTCTGTTTGTGTAACACCTACTCTACTTGAATTATTGACAGTTTGCGTACTAAGTGGCACTGAATTTGTTTCAGTTTGAGTGCAATTTTTGACACTTGTGGTTCGAGTTTCTTTGTTTACTTGATAATCAAGGTTTTCAGTCTGTGTGTCTGCTGACACCCTATTGTTTGTCTCTATTTGTGTAACACCTACTCTACTTGAATTATTGACAGTTTGCGTACTAAATGACACTGATTTTGTTTCCGTTTGAGTGCACTTATTGACACTTGTGGTTTGAGTGTCTTTGTTTATAGTGCTCTTATTGTCACTGGCACTTGTCGACATCTTCCTAGCACTAACTATTTCCTCTACTCTATCTTGCATTGATTTTGTTGAGGCATTCCCTACTCTACTCATTGATATTTCTTCGAGTGTCAGGTTTAGCTCACGCCATGAAAATCTCTCTGAGATCATGTGTGACCTGTCACCTGCTAAGTCGTTGACTAGCCTGATCGTTCTACTCTGTTGTGCCCTACGGGCTACTGTACTTATTCTTTTTTTTGCTCTGACTGCTTTAACTGCAGATACCTTTGCCTTTGACGTCAATTGTTTTATGCCAATCATTATTCTTTTTGATTTATTCTTTAAAAAATGTCGAAAAAGTAAGAAAATACTTAGATATTATGTATATGAATTTTGAAAGAGTTCGTTTACTTAATAAACAAATAATATTTGCCGAAAGATGACGTTACGTTATGATCGACCTGTCCTGAATTTTGAGCACTTTTTTGTTATACTTTCTAAATTGTTTTCCCTTATATACCATTGAATTACCTTGGACCCCACTAAACCTTTTTTCTCTTTTCCCACTGAAAATAAATACTTGCGTTTCAGCTCTCTTTTTAGTTATTTACTAGTTGAATTAATAGTTTATACACTACGCTTACTTACTGGGTCTTGATACTAATAATCAAGACTCTTTTCCTAACTTAGCTACTAAATTCTGTTTTGAAGAATAATAGTCGGTTTACCTAAGTATTCCGGCTATCTTTCACCTAATTTTCAACAACTATTGTCCCAGCCAAATGCTTTCCTAGTTTAACTTTCTTACCCCACTTTTTGTTTTTTCTTTACCCTTGTCTTTCCCGCTCGTAACTTATCTTATTCTTTATCCTTAATCCTGATCGCGTATCCCTCCTAGTGGCACTTAACTTAAGTAAAACAAATTTAACACTTAAACACTTTAACTTTTTAGCTTATGAAATTTTTTATCTCGAATATTTTCTAAGTACGAAAAATTTTCGGACTTAATTGATCTGAGTGACAATATCTGAGCACATATTTTTACATGTTGACAGATCAACAGTCAGGTGTAATGAAAAAAGTCCAGATTTGATATTCGAAACGACAGACTCCCTTGATCTCTTGGTGTAAAAGACACAGATGGCTCTTCGTGGCATCGGGTAGTTTCGGGTATTGGCGACCCGAATAACTGAGCACCTTAATATTTTCCGATATTAAAAGGTTGTTACCCTACATACTGCAGTCTTGGTCTTGACTTGTTGAGAACAATACAAAGCATTGTACGCGGGAAATTTTAGATTTTGAACTTTAACGGTTAGAATAAAGCAATATACCTACGAGTAAAATGTTAAGTTTAGCGATAACGCTTTGGGGGAAATGTAAACGACTCGTTTCGAATTGTGTAGGGAAATAGTTCACCTTACAAATTGGATCTAATTTAAACACAGTTCTTGTATACTTTTAATTCTCTTTCTGGCATTATATTAAGAAATATCGTTTGCTCCCATGAAACACGCAACTGTCTATGAAATACAGATACATTAACGCACTATCAAACAGGTATATGTATTAGTAGTTTGGGGTTAACAAATACGTTTACATACAAAAATAATTGCATTTTTGTAATTCTTCAGGACATAGGTGTTGTATAATAACAGATGCAAAATAAACGAACACTGTAGCTACATCACGTCGATTGTGCTGACATGTGTCAATCAATGAACATTGATTATTACCCGCTCGTTTTGTATTTGCTAAATATATGCATTTTGCCAGTTTGCGAATTACTCCTGTTTGATTTGAAGTAATGAATCGAGGGATTTTTTATGGCCAGTGACAATAACATTTTTGAAATGGACACACGAGTACAAAGTGACATTCGTTTTTGACTACATTTATATTACCTTGACAAAGCAATACAACGACTACCATTTTCCATACAAGATAACTATTTTTCTTGACAACTTTGGGTTTTAATAGATTTATAAGGATTTAATTCCAAACTGCTGATAATAGTGATAATAATGAACATACAATCGTTCAATAACATTTATTCATTTGTATATTCGTCAGAGATAGATTGTCCCATAGATAGAATTAGAGTTCATTAAGTCGTATTATCCTCTGAAGCCCAAGAACCTCCGAAATAACTATTTATCTCGTCAATAAATGATATATGAATTAGTGTATCAATGGCATTAACTATTTCAAACCAAACATTCAGTATTCTGCGTTTTCTAACAACATCTAATGGAACTTTTAGGTATTGTTTGCTGGAAGCACTTCTGGAGCATTCGATTAAGCTTTTTTGCTTCTTGGAATCTAGAAGACGGCGCAATTTTGAATAAACTAACGTAAGTATTTACAATTTAGCTCTGTATGATATCTTGAATGATGGCCCGAAATAGCAACAGCCACTATTCTTGCAATTTTACACATTACTGCGAACTGAAAAAGATCCGTAGGAATTACGATAGTTTTTATAAATGCGGCTTATAAGAATCGAAATAATCTTTGGCTTGGAGTGCTTTATTGCGGGCCGAAGCAGCGGCCCGCTATATTTAATAAGTGGTGAGTAAAAGATTTTTAAGCTCATATGTGAGTGTGTCTGTGTTGTAAATGTATTCTGTTGAATTGTTATTTAATGGTATCTGAATACTGACAAATTATTATTTCTGGTATACCGTTCAGTTAGTTATTTACAAGATGAGGTTAGAGGTACAATATCATTCCATATATCATTTTAATTATACTTTTTAATGGTTAATTTCTTTCAGAATTTGAATATGAATCAGTGAAAGGATATAGTTAATGAAAAAAATAATTGAAAAATTGACCGTTATGGGATAAAAAATTATTAAGTTTGCTTTTCAACATATTATCAAACTTGATATCAGATGTACTCCGGATAGGTATTTGCTTAAAGGTATAAGTTATGCTTGGTCTCCTTGAATTATTTGGGGCTATGCCTCAACATCAACCATCACAAATTTCCAAAATATTTTCATGTCAGTTTTGTTTGTTGGCCTGCTGTGATACTTTGTATCGCGTTTTTTTCCTGCTTTTTAATTATTACACGGACATATATTTATTTATACACCAAAAAACGAAAACGGCATGATATACCGATAGATTTTAACACAATAACCGCCTGTATGTTCGTCCGCTTTAAAATATGTCCGTGGTTTCTTGCATACCCCAGATTTCGCATTACAAAAGCAAGTGGAGCCAATTGGTAAAAAGGTGACAATTTAATTACGACGAAATCATATGGTCGTGTACATTACAACGTCATCGTGATAGTACTTTTAATGATTTTTTCTTTCATCTTGTAAGTCGGGTTCTCGAAGTTCAAAGTTTTAAAGTTTATTAGTCAAGTAATGGCATAAGACATTAACAGAAACAAATGTAATAACAAATCCAACCTAAGTATTGAGCAAATATTTCACATATGAGTTTCATATAGTGACAAACATTCTATTTAGAACATACTAACAGAATATTTTTGCAAAATAGTGTTAAATTTAACAATGTTTTTATCTTCACAGTCCATCAATTGTGAGAACTTCAAGGTACTAGGATTTTTTTAAACAACATTGACTTGAACACTTTTGTCTATCAGCAGTTAAATGAGTGCAGGTAAAAAGGTAATGAAATTCACCACCAAAAAGCTCAGAATTACATAAGTGGTAGTATCTCTAATTTCTTTCCATGCCAGTAAATTTATCCTTTTCGATTAGTATTTTATTATTAATACGGGCGGAACAACGAAGGGCGCGAAGCGCCCTTCGGGCGAAACCCGACCATAGGTAAACGTATGTACGAGTATTTACTTGAATACTGAAAGCAATTAATTATGTGATTTGTGATTACCCATGGAAGATTTCAAATTGCCCGCACCTGGACGATACGAAAACATACTTATAACGATGCACCGTTTTTTTTACTTCCGCCGCAAATGACGTCATTTATGTGACGCTATTAAATGTCAGTCATTTTTGTTTTTCAAAAAATGGAACACATCTCCGTTTAATGCAGGTTTGTACTTTGGAAATGTAAAGAGATTCTATTTATGTACACATTCCTAAAGTTTGATACTTTTTCTTGTTACGCTATAAAAACTAACATTTCTTTTAGCAGTCAACACCTTGATTCATGATTCAATGGATATTCGATATCAATAATTTTCGTTACTTCAAACGTTTTTGCGACCCCTGGGCCCTGAAAATTCGTGCCATTTTTAAGAATAAATTACTGTTATGCTTTCACCCAATATAGGTTTTGCCTATTTTCATGTTAGGGGCGAAGCTTGACCATATGTTAACGTATGTACGAGTATTCATTTGAATACTGAAAGCAATACAATAAATGATTTGTTAAAACCCATGGAACAATGGAAACGGTCGACACCTGGACGATACGATAACATACTTATAACGCTGCACTGTCTATAAACTTCCGCTGCAAATTTTGTTTACAACATGACGTCATTTATCAAAAGAAATTGTGACGTCATTAAATGTCAGCCATTTTTGTTTTGAAAACACGCAACACTTTTCATTGAATGCAGGTTTGTACTTTAAAATGTTAAGAGATCATATTTATACACATTCCTCAAGTTTGATGCTCTTTCTTGTGACGCCAGAAAAAGCACCATTTCTTTTCGCAATCCACCCTTGATTCCAAACTCCTCACAGCGATTTGACCGGTTGAGCTCCGCTTTCAAGTACTGTTTACTCAGGGTAATATTACGTAATATACGGACCCTGGTTTACTGTAAGGGGAAGTAACCACTTTATTCTTGAATTCAAACATTTACATAACTCATTTACGGGACTGTGCCAATTTTGAACAAATTTATCATCCAGTCTATCATCAACAATCTTTTTAAAGCTAGTTGGATAAAAAAAACCTTGTGTATGCAATAGATGTTGAATTTTTCATTGGATCTTCATGAAACTTGGTCAGTATGATTGCCTTGATAAAATATAGGTCGATATCGAACATGGGTCATCTAGGGTCAAAAACTAGGTCACGGGGTCAAATCATAGAAAAACCTTCCATAGAGGTTGCATTTTTCATTGGACCTTTATGAAACGTACAGGTGACATTTACAACCCAATCATTATGTAAATTGGTCAAAATGTTTGCCTTGTCAAGGTCAAACAGAATGCTTGTGTTTATGATAATATTTTAAAGTTGAAATTTGGTCACATATTGTCATAAGTCTCAGGTGAGCGATATAGGGCCACCTTGGCCCTCTTGCTTAATATTTGTCCGGGACTTAATTTCTGGTGGTCTCGGCAATGATGGAGGTCAATCTAAATATTAGCACACCTTTCATTGGACAGGCGATGCTCTCATATTTCAAATGAAATACATGTATTTCAATGCTTACATTCATAAGTCAGTCTGTTTACTAAAAAATTCACCGTTCACACCGAATTTTAATCTCCATTGCCTCTTAGGTCGAGTGGTTAGGTCCCTGACTGGTTGAGAGTAGTGAGTTCTATCCCCGTGATCGACCTGACTTTATTTGAAAGTTTGCCGTTTCTTACGCAGGCTTAGAATCAAGTACTGGTTTTTCCCAGGAAATAGCGTTTGGAAAACTGGTCGCTTGTTGGTAACTGAAACGCACACACCCCGCCACCACTAAAAACAACGCAAGTACTCAAACATACTTCAAAAGCGGGCTTCACAAAGTCTACAAGAGCCATGTTAGACAAGGCCATACCCCGCCAAGTGCTCTTTCTATGTAGCGAAATATTAGTATTTTGTTGGGGATAATTAGGCAAAGTAGAATTATGGTTCTTGGGCATGTCTTTCCCATCATTATGCTGTATCACTGTATAATGTTTCAAGTAATTCCCTTCGGTACTTATGGAGTTCTGCTCCGGACAAGAAAGATCAAGAACATGTAACAAAGGGAAGTAATTGAAAACATAGGCAAGGTAGAATTATGGTTCTTGGGCATTGTACTTCCTATCAATGTCCCCTGCCTGTGTGTAAAGTTTAAATAAATTCCCTTGAATTCTTTTGGAGTTACGCTACGGACAAAAGTGTGACGGACGGACGGAGCCCGTTACTATATAATTATACCCTCTGCCAAGGCGGGGGAATAATTAAATAGTGTGGTTGTTTTTAAGAAAATGTTTTAGCAAGTGTCATGGTGAAAGATATCGCTTATTATCGGAATTGACGTTGTTATAACGACAAACGCCATGGCAAAGTTTGACAACGATCAGAAATACTAACATGTATAAATCTAGTGAGTTAGTGAGCAGACATCACTATATTCCAAGAAGGGCCGACGAAACCTTTTTAATGAATAATGTCCAGCTTTCAAGTCGGACAGTACCATTTATTGATCATAGGGGTGTTGATTGAAAATTTACAGTGAACAGATTGCGCCATCAGCATTCATCACATACTTCATCTAAAACGTTTTCAGAAATAATTAAGTATTTCAACATGTAATCAGCTGATGTATAAGGTTTAATATCGTATGTTTTGCGGACCTGTGAAAAAATGATACTTCGTCCTCGGTCAATATCACTTTTAACAGGTCCGCAAAACTATGTATTGACCTCAAAATTAGTCTATAATTGTATAATATACACAATTACAAGCTTTTTAGACGAGTGCAGGTGGAAATATATAGAGAGAAACGTCAACTAGTCATTTCAAGTAATTTATTACAAAAATATAAAAAAAATACACAAAAATAAAAATAGAACAAGAGCTGTCCCTCACAAGTGACGAATGCCCCCGAAAGAGGTGCCTCACAGTCTGTGTCCTCTCCATGTGCTCAATAAATGTGCTATGTAATTTTAAAATCCTTCCATGCATGACAGAGTAATCATGCATACAGTATTCCATTACTTTAAACACTGAGTGTGACCTTGACCTTTGAAGTAGGGACTTGGGTCTTGCACGCAACACATCCGCTTGATGTGCTAGACATTTGTGCCAAGTTATTCTAAAATCCTTCAAAGCATAATAAAATTATAGTCCGGACACAAATGTATGCATATATACAGGATTCCATTACATATAGAGTTATAAACTCTAAGTGTGACCTTGACCTTTGTGGTAGGGATGTGGGTCTTGCACGCGACACGTCGTCTTGATGTGCTAGATATTTGTGCCAAATTATTTTAAAATCCTTCAAGGCATGACAAAGTTACAGTCCGGACACGAATGTGTGCATATATGCATATATACAGGATTCCATTACCTTCAAACTCTAAGTGTGACCTTGACCTTTGAGCTAGGGATGTAGGTCTTGCACGCGACACGTCGTCTTGATGTGCTAGACATTTGTGCCAAGTTATTTTAAAATCCTTCAATGAATGACAAAGTTACAGTCCGGACACGAATGTGTACATATATGCATATATAGAGGAATCCATTACCTTCAAACTCTAAGTGTGACCTTGACCTTTGAGCTAGGGACGTGGGTCTTGCACGCGACACGTCGTCTTGATGTGCTAGACATGTGTGCCTAGTTATTTTAAAATCCTTCAATGCATGACAAAGTTACAGTCCGGACACGAATTTGTGCATATATAGAGGATTCCATAACCTTCATACTCCAAGTGTGACCTTCACCTTTGAGGTAGGGATGTGGGTCTTGCACGCGACACGTCATCTTGATGTGCTAGACATGTGTGCCAAGTTATTTTAAAATCCTTCAATGCATGACAGAGTTACAGTCCGGACACGAATTTGTAAGTGGGGACGCACAGACAGACGGACAGACGGACGGACAGACGGACAGACAGACGGACGGTGCGATTTTAATATGCCACCCTTTGGGGGCATAAAAAGTACACTTGGAAAAGATAAAAAGTAGAAGTAGAAAAAGTAATACTTAAGAATGAGGAGTAAAAATAAAACAGACATAATAAAAGTGACATAAGAATCGCTAGTAAATAATAACAAGTATACACCAACTGTAATATAGTTGTGAATTGCACGGGTCGTAAGAGTCATTCAATATCACAATCCTACTGTTTTGCTTTGGCAACGCATTTCGAAGAGAGAATATAGAAGTTTCTAGACTTATCAGGAAATCAACCTGCAAAACAACTAAAGACTGCATTCTGTTTGTTTTTCAGTCTCGTAAAAATTGTACATAGGTCTACAGTTTATATACTACAGACAAATTTATATAAAGGTAATAAATTTTGTTCGAGGTGTTTGAGTTTTTTTTGTACACAGATTATTCCTCAAAGCCTGACGGAATGAAGAAATGTCAGAAACCCCTAAAAACCCAAGTTAAAAAATATATAAATGTATCTACAGTATCCTGTTATTGAACGTTGTGACTTTAATATCCAAAGAAGTCGTATTTACAGTCGACTTTGTCTTGCCAGTTACAATAGTTGTATCTTGGATCAAAGTACAAGTTTTGTGGGCATTTGTAATGGAATGCAATGTAGTTGACGCATCTGTAGAAATGACGGCATGATGCAGGGTCGGGATAAAATCCGTCTGCTTTGTTCTGGCACTTGAACTCTGTAACAGTGGAAGAATATTTTTAATGAAATTCAGCCGTTAATTCGTATTGATCATTAAGATTTATTTCCTTACCAAACTTCGCTTGCATGTAAATAATCAACACATTTATTAATGCACTGTTCTTTCAAACAGTTCTTATATTTATAACGTCTCGGCAAACATTTTTTTTCTCCATTTAAAACAGACTGTATATATCTAGAAAGAAACGACAACAAAGGCCTTTGGAAAAATGCTCATTTTAAGTCACATTTGCTTTTTATGCCTCGTCAAAATGACATATTCCCAAGTGAAAGAACAGAAAAAACCCCACCATGTTTGTAAGAGAACACAGAAAATTTGATATAACGACAAACCAAACTATTTATGCTTAGTCCTACATACTAGTAAGCTAGGGTGATATCATTTTCGTCATCCAGAGCATTCATTATATAATTTGTCTGAAAGCTTGGCAAACCACTGATGTACGAAGATGGTGTGATATTAGTATATTACCCTTTCCATTGTCTGTTGTTGTTGTTATAGGTCTCTGTGTAGTTGTTATGACTGGTTTCCGGGTCCGTCTGGTAGGTTCAGGTTTAGTTGTTGGCTTAACTTTCCCGGATGTTAGTAGATCATGTACAACACTGAGAAGTGGGTATGGTCGATTTGAAGATTTACACACTTTTCTGAAATCATCCAGAGCCAGGGACCAGATCATTGCGCCACCAAACCCATTAACTTTCAACCACTTTACCTGTAATGTGTATAATCTAGAACGATTACAGACTTTATTCTCAGGTAAGACAAAAGCTATTTTGACACTGTTTCAAAATTTAACACATGAGCTTAAAAATTTCATTTCAGGAATATACCATAAATTTGGTAAATTTCGCGATTTGAAAGCGGACCAACTAATTTCCAAACATAAAATCCGCGTAATAAAAATCTATGGGCGATATTTTTAATTTGCGAGCTGGAAAATTCACGAAAATATCGAAAATCAAATCCTCTCGAATATTAGTCGATTTAAGTTAATAATTGAACGTTACCTTTTCTGTGATACTTCTAACATTGTCATAGCCAACCCAAAGTCTTCCATTGACATAATATGGAACCTTTTGCTCATCGTCCCAGTGTTCGCTTCCACCACTCTCCTGCATCTGGCATATCTGTAAAATGTAATTGATTACAGATACACGCATTTTTCTTACCGTAAAGTAGTGAAAAAGTTCGTACTTTAAAAATTAAATTTCGAATTAGATTGGGTAAGTATACTGAACAAATGTATGTTAAAGACATATACGCGGACATCTAATTTTTACTGCAATGTCTGCTAATTATCGTAATAGATCTATATATATATTGATTTTTGTTTCTCTGAGTTTCAAAATTGCGTTACACCTGCCATCCTCAGAAATGGTCAATTGGGCAAAAATTTGGCAAAATGAATTCAAATACGTATAGGTTTAAGTAAAATACGCACTTTATATTCCATACATGTAGTAGTAAAGTCTATACTAATCATTCATAAAGATTGATTTTTGAGATACCTGTGTTCGGTGGTGTTTAGGAATTACTTTTCCTATTTTTACATTTAGTTTTAGAGATTACCTACTCAACATACCTCGTAATACGACATAAAACCAGCCTGTCTAGTGAACCTTCCCGCTTGACCCGGTCCTGTAGCTGGAGAACCCATGGAACTCTGTGCTTCATTTGCAAGGGTAAATGTTCGTCCATACGTTCCCATACCGATTATCAACTTGTTCTTCGGAACACCTTTGCTTGCCCAGTAGTTTGCGGCCCAATTCTGCAATACAATGTTTCGTTTATTAAAACAAATAAGTAAAAACACATAACATATGTTGTAGGCCTATTGCAGTACCACCAATTAAAGGGTCGCTAACTTGTTTATTTTTATTCGAATGGATACTACATTTTGTTCTATTCTTGCAACTATTTGTTAAATAACAAATTGCATATATTCACTAAATGTTTGCAATTTCTTTATTATATTGGTTCATTAGATAATGAGTTTAAATCTATCAACCCACCATGTTTAACTGTCGTCTTGCCCCGGAATCTTTACTGCTTGGATATAAGGGAGAATTTTCTCCGGTCGTCTTCTCCCAAGATCCGTGTAGATCGTACGACATTAAGTTGATGAAGTCAAGGTACCTGGAAGGTAAAAAGACCAGACTGCAACTTAAGTGCAACTACGTAGCCTACGCCTAGACACAATGTACTATCAGTTGTGTAAGACCAATAACAACAATGAAACAACTATTTCAGTTTAACATGCAAGGGCTTTTGCTTATCGTTCTCTTACTAGTACTTTGCTGGTGGCAAGTGATTCTGCCTTTGCTACTGATGCAGATCATGATCAGTCGGAATATCCGCGCAGTGTGATTATGATCTTTACTGTTCGCTATTCAATCAACTAATATTAGCCGAGTGCCCATTTGAACTATAAATGGTATTGTCCTAATCGAAACAGGAGGAAAAAGTTTAACTTAGAAATTTAGCAGGGTCAGTGTCTGCACGTTGGGCTCCGTTAATGGTAGATACAGTCTAACATCCCCGAATGACACCTCCCTAGAGAAACAACCTCCATAAAAGACATACATTTTCTTTCCGTTTCGTCAATTATATAAGGTATCGACCTCTCCAGAACGACACCTCTACAACAAACACATTTCTGTGTTCGCTCCTGAGAGGTTGTCCTGTACTTAACATCAGTCTATCACCGCCCATTAACTTAAATATGGTTTGTGTTATTTGTATCGCATCGTTCTTTAAAGTTAAGTTACATACCAAAGACCAGTATGTTGGTGTAAAAAGGACGGACTTAAAATCCTAATCTGTAATTATATACATACTTTGCCAGTTGAGCCACATCATATCCGTCGTCAATGTTACTTTTACCGGCTGGTACTGCCGCTGTCAGCAGATATCCTTTCCTCAAAAATGCTGCTTTCATCTCCTGAAGAACAGTAAAGTTCAATGATGTAAACGTTGGTTTTATTTGACGTTGGCTATATTAATAGTTTCTATCATGAGCACGAAGTTCAGATCGAAATATCCGTCACCGAGGGTAACTGTTTTGGCGGGAACGAGGCTCTGCCGAGTTCCCGTAAAACAGTTACCTGAGGTGACGGATATTTCCATCTGAGGCAAGTGTCTCATGATGAAAACTTTTTCTTGCATACCGTCTTGCACTTTAAAGTAGATTTCTAAATGCAAACTTATCAAAATGATGAATTATTATGAAAAACAAACGATTTTCCAACGTTGTGTTTGGGAAATTGACGTCACAATGTTTATAACGTTACGTCATAAGTAATTCACGAGAGTCGTCTGGCATAGGAGGGGTGCCAGACCGGTTTTTCCGGCATGGGCAAAATCACCGGAAATGCCGATCCGATATGCAAGAAATATATAATCATTTATTTTTCGTTAGGAAAGGAAATAGCTCTATGTATGGTGAATATAGCGACATTTCGGTGACAAAATCCCGATGATTCGGGACGCTCTGGCATGCGAATTTTTCAGTTCGCTGATAAATATTGATTAACTTTACCTATGCGAAAATTACAAAATTTACGGTACTGTACTGGCGCTCAAAATAGTAGGTATAAATTACTATAAGACAACACTAAATGGCCATTCTTTCGAAAGAATATGTCAACAATCCACGGTAAAATATTTTAAAGTGTAGACATTTATCTGTTGACGCATAGTTTTACATGTAGAAGTGTAGAAACATAATAAGCCCGTAGGCCTGAACAATCATAAGTATGACCTTTACATATTGGTATGTGGACAAGATCAAATACACTATCCAGCTGATGGATTTGATCGGTGACACCCAGAGATACGAACGCGTCGGTCCGAACTCATCGTCGGAACCCACGGTCTACTAGTATTACGGAATATATTCATGTTTGGTATGAATAGCTACGGTACCGAGGATGGTCCGAACTGAACAATGACTTAAATGACATTGGTCAATTTTAATACTAAATAAAGTTATGAATAACTTACTTTTACAAGGCGTACAAGGTTTCGTTTGTCTTGTGATTTGCCGCCCCTTTTGGTCGGATATTCCCAGTCAATGTCAAAGCCATCGAAGCCATACATACGGAGAAATGAAACAGTTGATCGAATAAACTTTTGGCGATTTGCTCTGCTTTCCACCATTCTCGTGAACCCTGTGCTTCCGGCATTCCAACCTCCGACAGCTATTAGCGTCTTAAGGCCTGGGTTCGAAACCTTTAATCGCTGTAACTTCTTGAACCTACGCAGAGTCAAAAAAAAATGTTCACTTTACAACCTTTTGCATTTTGCATTTATTAACTTTACATCAGCTAGCATCATTGTTATGTTTTATATTAATGTCAAGGGGAAAAGTTTACAACTTTAGAGGTTTTGTGCTGTCAATAGAAAATATTTATTGTCTGAGTAAATGATTATCCTTAATGTTAGATGTCATCCGAATGTCCATTCTGCCAATCAATCAAAACACCGGCAAGTGTGAAAAAAAAAGATACTTTAAGCATCGTTTGATACTGACAGCTACAATGCAGTGCATGCCGAAATTGTTGTTAATTTGCCAAGAAACGTACCACGAATAACATTTTGATTGAATGTGAAAACAGGCATATCCTTTTAAGATAGTTTAAGTTCAGAAATTTTGATAGGGTTTTATTTGTTATTAAAAACTTACATCTTGTCATCATTCCATTCCCCAGTTTTTAGCTCATTGTTGACTATTTTGCCAAACGCGTAGATGATATGGGTGCACAGTTTGGCATCGATATTGTCAGGGGTATATTTGCCTTGTCCTGGGCGATACTGGGACCAGTTTGTGTAGTAGCACACGCGCTTGTACTCGGAAGATTCATTAGCTGAAGAAAAAGGGTCGGAACGTGTTAGTTTATATCAAACCTCAGTGGGGGGTTACCGAATTGCTATATCCATTTGTTATATACAAGTTAAGTTTTAAAATACGAGGAGTTAAAAATTGCTAGTACCTAACATCTAACGCATTGCATGTACCTCACACACGAGCACATCGTGAACACGTATCCCGGGCTCATTTGGTTTATACGCAAGTTAAAATGGTTGTAATCTTTTATAATTATTTAGTGATTACACGTAAGATGCAATTTAAAATCAAAATGGCTGTCAATATTTCAGCCGCAAACAAATACAATGTACGCATCTTTAAATCATGGCCTAGAGCCTTTGAAGGCGCGCTTGCAGGAAGTGTATTTCACCGAACCAAATCACAACGAGAGAATAAATGAAAGTTGTTGCAGAGTTGTTACATGGTGTACTAGTACACCTCTACTGCAAGACCAGTGAGGACGCGCTTCTTATTCGATTTTTTTCTCCAAATCGTTATGTTTTCTTTCGGTCTTTTTTTCATTCCAATACATATGTACTTTGTGTCTTTTCAAATTCTGTTTTAAAGCGAGCCGCACATATATAATAATAATTATAATTAAGTTAAAATATAACTCTTGAAAATAGTATATACTGGTCCCGCTCTAAATTATTAAGATGGAATGGCCTTATTGAATATATCGTGTCTAGACTATAATTTCGTGAGACTTACTGCTTTAGTAACATTTTTATAGTCAAGGTCGACCGAAGATTTCTCATCAGCTCCAAGACCCTGACAGGCGCAGGTTGAAGAGATAGATGCAAATACAAGGGAGTCCGGGAACCAGTCCCTGTCTCTTTTACGAATAAACTCTTTGGTTCTTCTGCGCGCGCGGTGCATAGAACCGATACACACGAGGCTACTTCTTCGATTCAAACCAGATCATCTCTAGATGGATGGGAGTGCCCTGACCGAGATTCGAACAAGGGGACTCTGGATTGATAGCCTAGAGCGTTAACCACTTGACCGCAGCGCCACCAGTTCCAATTTCTCCGCCATGTAACAAGAAACTTATTATTTTATTCATAATAAATAATTGTCACTTACCTTGACATATTTGTATGATCGTTGTTACTGCTACCGCAATAAGACATAAACATTTCACCAAACTCCAGTGTGACAAGAACATAATGCGTACTTAGTTTTAATTATTAGTAATTTCTCTAGATTTGATCAGTTAAGAAACTAACCATGTAATGACTTGACCGAACGAAGATGAGTACATATATATGCGTGCGCGACCTTCCTGTTTACGTCCGGCGATATCAATTGGCTGATAAATTTATGATTCATAAATCCGTGTGTTGAAATGTAAATGTTTAAAGCTGATAATTAAATCATTTTTTAATGTACAATTTTTATGAACTTAATTGGCTAACTGTTTGAACGCGTTAATGAAGTAATATTCGATTATATATTTTTTACGACCTCTATGTATCAGTCCACATCGTGACATGCATACGTAATTTGCACGACTGACGTATGTTTTAAAATTTTATAACTCTAATTGTTGAACATAAGATGTGTTTTATAATATAATTTGCATTTCCATTTGTCTCGAAACGTGACGTTTAGTCTTAGAAATAATAAACAAGTTGTTTAAATGACAGTGACTTATTTGATGAACTCACGTAACCAACCAGATTTTAAGAAACTGTTTTTGCACACTGAATTTCGGGGTCGCAGGGTCCAGAATTCGAATGGTGGTAGTGTCCTCAGGGAAGACACAATTCCCGCCCCCATCCCCTGAAATTGAAATGTCCCGAAACCAAGATAAAAAAACTCGCTCAAAGAAAGGCAGATAAAGTTCGAATCGGTCGTTCGGACATATTCACCCAAAAACAAAACAAAAATATTGATGCCGCCATAGCCAAAACCTTGAAGAGCGTTTTTATTTCAAAACCCTGTCATGCTTGTATGAAGTTAGTTTAAACGTTAAACATTTCTTTTTCGCATATGTTCAAATACAATATCCAGTGTGCATAACCCACGTGACTTGCGACGTCATTTTTAGCTACTGCGCCAAGTAAAAAAGCTCCCGACTCGGAGTTTCAAAAGGCTGTAAGTATTTCATTTTTAGGTCTGTTATTTTGAAATATAGCTTATTCTAAGCGGAAAACAGTCTTCTTTCCATAGATTATAATCTATCCTTCACGAATTTAGTCGTTTGGTCCCCAAAATGAGGCAAATGGTCAAATTTGAGAAATCTTGGGAGCTAATGTGACAAGTGTTCACACATTTTGTAACCTAGCCCATTACTATGTACATAAACAATGTTTCTATCAGTCAACGAGAGTTCACGAGGATAATTAGCATCTGAAAAATGATTTAAAAAATGACTTAAATGCAAAAAAAGCTAAATATTTGTTCTTTTGAAAATGGGCTACGGTGCAAGCAAATTTAGTAAGTGCTAATGCGACAAGTCACTTTAGAAAGAGGAGAGACTACGTTAACTGCTATCAAAAAGTTTGTCTTTTATACGCATGCGTTTTTGTGTTTACTTTTCATGTTCATTTGCATGTATATTTACACGAAATTAGAAACAAATGAAAACAAAAATCTCAAATACTTTACACTATTTCACTGGTCTCAGATCATAGAAAACGTATGCACTTATTGCTTTCAAAATCAATTGTTACGGTCCGATGCAAAATGCAATTTTAATTTAGATCTTTACGGCCTGTGGCATATACTTGTTTTGGCATATATTGTATGCTATTCTAGATATATGTTTTATGTAAGAGTGGATAAATGAAATAAACTAACACACGATAAGATGCGGAAGACTCTGAAACTTACTTATCACTGGATCCGCTAGTGTGTTAAATTTCTCACATAATCATATTTGGTAGCAAGGCTTGAACCGTTTTGAACAGTCATGGATGTATAAACACTGATTCAAGGCTTGTTCATGTCAGAACTATTTGACTAAAATGATCTAATCTTCTTTTTGTGAAAACAGGTAAAATTCAAACGGGCGTACAAGGATATGTAATTGATACAGTCACTTGTATTTGCATAAGGAAACATTTGCCACATTGAAGACGAAATGGTTATCAATATCATCCCGGATATGCATGGAAAAAAATGCACCCATCTGCACATTTACATGTCTGCCATCCATCCGTAACTAATGCATCACACCTATCTATGTTATTTTGGTTTTAACGTAATATTGAATTTAAAATAAATTTCAAATTTAATTACTTCAAAAGCATAAATAAAACTGAATATCTACTTAACCTGAACGTGTAAGCTATACATTCCAGTCATCATCGGTAAAATCAAAATATATATACAGTAAAGATGTTGTACAATTAATGGGTGGATAGCGATTTATATTACAGAAGTATGGAACGCCGCAGCTGTCTTATTTTGATACATTACAACTTGCTTTGTTAACAGAGTGTCTTGTCTTGTTTAAGTGGTCTATCTTCTCAAATGGTAGTTATGTCTTGTTAATGAACCGTTACATCTTCTTAAGTGTTATGTTCTTGTCAACGTGCAATGTTATTATGTCAAACAGTCATGCTTTCTTCTTAAAGTATTGTGTTATCTTGTCTTAGTGACGTGTTATTATGTCAAACAGTCATCTATCTTCTTAAAGTGGTGCGTTATCTTGTCAAAGATGACTTTTTAAAGAAAGTAATATATAGAAAATACAAAAATATGTCCAGAGCTCGAAGTGACAGATATATAGCTTAGTCTCCAGATTCGGGGCTTTGGGTGTGGACGAAGACCCGAGACACTTTCAAATACGCTACATATCATAATTTTTTGTCTAACGGTCTTAAGTGTTGAAGTGCGTTTTTGGACCCGGAGAACCTTCCTTCGTTCGTCACACTGAAGAGGAAGAGTTTCAAATCCGGATTAGTTATATAAACTGCTAAAAACGCCGTTTGTACAAATTTCATTATGAAGAATGATTACTTTTACTCTTTTACTATTTTTAACAGTATTAACCGTCTTGTTTCTCTTGACTGTGGAGATATCTTGCAGTAGTTTTATCTTTTATTAACACCCGGCGTGCACCCTGCCCATAATACTCGTGAGAGGTGTGAGGCAGTATAACAAGATAGATAGATATATTTACTTTAAAAATACAGTTGAAAGAGTTTAAACGCATATATGTCCCACACAATTTTCTGCATAAATAATAAAAAAAACGCATTAATTATTTCAGTGTTTGTCATAACACATTGTAATAGCGACGCATAACGTCGTTGTCAATGGCGCGTTTTTAGCATTTGATCGTAATTTTAAAAGGTATTTTTTGGAAAAAGCCAACGTGAACACGTGCCTTTTTTATTCGATTATTTTTAAGAGCACAACCTGATGCACATAATATAAATCTATAAAAAACTTTGACCTCGCGGATAATGCGCTATATGTCAAACAAATTCACTACGTTTTTGGTTTCGGACTATTTGTTTTCGCAGAAATATTGGTTTTGTAATGCATGAGACACATTAAAATTGCTTCTATCAAATAAAGGTTGTTGTCAAAATAATGATAAAATTGAAATCGCCAAAATATTATTGAAATTATGATAGAAAAACGACCAATTTTCGTTAGAAAAACGGGTGCCCCCATATGAATGTTAAAGCTAAATAGAAAAACAGAATTTAATTCTTGAAAATATAGATGTAGATCTTTACCTGGGCCGAATTTCGTACTTTTCCATCTACTTTTTGAATTCTGGTCCTAAGGTCCGCAGTTATCTTAAATTCTGATATATATATTTTTCTTTCAAAGTTCTGTCGTTTTTCAACAGAAATTGTTTAATTTTTTGCACCGTACTCTAAAAGTGACTTGTCGCATTAGCCCTTACTAGATTTGCTTGCACCGTAGCCCATTTTCAAAAGAACAAATATTTAGCTTTCTTTGCATTCAAGTCATTTTTTAAATCATTTTTCAGATGCTAATCATCCTTGTGAACTCTCGTTGACTGATAGAAACATTGTTTATGTACATAGTAATGGGCTAGGTTACAAAATGTGTGAACACTTGTCACATTAGCTCCCAAAATTTCTCAAATTTGACCATTTGCCTCATTTTGGGGACCAAACGACTAAACTCGTGAAGGATAGATTATAATCTATGGAAAGAAGACTGTTTTCCGCGTAGAATAAGCTATATTTTAAAGTAATAGACCTAAAAATGAAATACTTACAGCCTTTTGAAACTCCGAGTCGGGAGCTATTTTACTTGGCGCAGTAGCTAAAAATGACGTCGCAAGTCACGTGGGTTATGCACACTGAATATCTAATAACAATATTCAGGATTGAGTAATAAGCTAGCGTAACGCTTCTATAGAAACTCTTCATTCGAGCCTATGGTTTCAGGTGTTTTAGGCCTGCAACAGCCAGTAAATGAACAGTTTTCTAATCAGCACATTGTAGGAAGTTTGATCCACACTTCTCTGCTCACTTAGTATTTTCCTTTCATATTATCACAGACAATATGCAACATACAACTGAAATTGCAATGTGTTTAAATTTCACATAATTAAAAAAGGAAAGAGCAGCTTTAAGGTTTGAAAATATCTTGAGAACTTTGAATAGTATACATGTACTCTTACTAGATTATCATATCCCCATGATATCATCAAGATAGCCTGAGAAGCAACCGTGGTATTCAGGAAACAGATAGTGTGTATGTATTTTGTATTTGCATTCAACACTGATAGGCTCAACATTTGATTATCTGACTCTTGTTTACTTGTCCTTTGCAACCCCGGTACAAGATGCATGAGATATTGTTTACAAACAGTATTGTCACTTCATTAAACTACCAATCATTGATAGTGATGATAACTGAACAGACCAGTACGTGACTGTCGTTCAAGTTCCTTAAAGGTCCATTACTAACACCAAATTCAATTTTCATTTAAATCTGGAATCGTAACGGGCGTTTTCTCAGAAGGAAAAATATGACATACTGCATCAAATGTGACCATATTGTGTTGAAAATTTGAGTTTAACAATATTATTAAAGAATTATATTTTGCCTTTTCAAAACGAAAGTAGGTTTTTCAGTTTTCAAATGTCTTTGTAATTTTCCAGATGTCTCCCAGAGAGAGGCTGTAAATATCCTATTTTGAATAATAATTGAAGAAATTTACTTCCAATGATGTGCAAAGTATATCTCTGACTGTTTACAACATTCAATAAAGCGAAAGTAGGACAAAAAAACCATCCAGGTTAATCTTAGGAAATACACAAACATTCACTCGTTTTTTTTCTGCAGCTGTATTTAAAACTGAGAAATACTCCACGGCTATTGTAAACGGTCCAGATTTAAAAGAAAATCTGATTCGGTGTTAATAATTGACCTTAATCAAAACGGTACTGTATAATATCCCAACAGCTTTTTAAAAATTGTGAAGAGTCATTTCGTTCAAAGTTCCTTAATCAAAACGGAACTGTTATAAAGTATCCAAACAACTTTTTAAAAATCAGCCATTCAATCATCAAGCAAGCAGCTTCGTAAAAAATGGAATCATCATGAGTAGACAGTCTATGCTACAGTAAAAGTCCTTCTCTCTCTGACTGTTAATCGCTACAAAGAGAATATGATTAGCTAAAATATTCAAAATGTTTTACTTTGAGCTCATCTTTCTATTAAAAAAGGATGATTAGAAAATTTTATTCGCAGGCTCAAAATGCTAGACCCAGGCACGGGTCTATATATACACATGTGTATATAGGTCCGTGACCCACGGGAGCAAACTATGAGTAGATTTTTTAGCGGATTAGAAAACTTTATTCTCAGCACGGACCTGTATATACACAAAGACCTATACTAACATAGTTTATACGGGCGAAAGTTCGAACCATAGGTAAACGTATGTACGAGTATTTAATTGAATACTGAAAGCAATAAAATTAATGAATTCACGATTACCCATGGAAGATTTCAATTTGTCCGCACCCATGGACGATACGATAACATACTTATAACGATGCACCGTCTGTACGCAATCGCAACGTCTCGGCAGAATGAAGGGTAAGGGAATTTGCCGAAGACTTCCAATTGCGTCTACAGGTACTCTGTTGTTGTTGTCATTAAATGTCTGCAATTTTTTTGTTTGAAAACGCAACACTTCAGCTTTGTACTTTAAAATGTAAAGATATCCTATTTATACACATTCCTAAAGTTTGATGTTCTTTCTCACACTGTATCGGCAAAACGCACTGGCTCCCACTTAACGATAATGCTCCAACTAACGTAACGAACCGGCTCCAATAAAACATGGCGGATTTCGTAAACAAAACGCACGTGAGTATAACAGATTAGTGTATTTTTTATAGTTATTCGCAAATTCTGATGAAATGAATACTCTTACGGAATGCCCACACCTGTCCTGCATGACCGTAGCTTGTCGGCTTTTTCAGACATCCGTGCGTGTGAAAGTAATGCAAGTTGAATGCAGAGGATTCAACGGTAAACAGTGCGAAAACAGACCAAACTACATGGATTTTGCACAAAATGAGCGAAGTTAAGGTGTTTAGGATAAAACAAATGCACTGGCATGTTACTTTTAGTCAAATCTCGTAAGATTATACTCGTACATTACCGATCTGGTATTTCTATGGGGAAAAATCTACCTTTTCAACAATACAACGATTTAGACTCCAATTTCAGATACAACGAAACAGTTCCAACTCGTGTTTCACCAACCATTTTCACAGACGTTTTAGAACAATTGCAGTTATAAAAGAATCTCTTACCGCAAAAACTCACGTGATTATGTCATCTTGTCTCTCCTCATTTTAAAATAAACACAGAACATGAAAATATTCCAATTACTTTGCTATACAATGACAGGAATCATTAAGAAAGCAGAAGTTTTTTTTTATTTCGGACCGATACATAGTGTGCATCGTCTTGGTCATATGATATTATTACATATGATATTAGCACGTGAATATTTACAGGTCATACAAACAAGATGAAACTAATAATTAAGACTTTCAGAAGTTGAAAACGAGGATGAACATTATTATTCTTAACAGTAGTTTGAACGGGAAGTTCAAACCTAACATTTCGTAAGAACAAAGCTTCTTCTATCAACAGTGATACTTTTATCAGAGATGATTTGTTTTGTAAAATTTATAAACAAAATTAACATAGACTGTCTCGCTAATAGTATTTCCTTATGTATTTTCTATCCATGTAATTTCACACTCTATATTTGAAATACAAGATATACAGGACATTTTGGCGGTAACGAGGCTCTAAACTGCGTGTTATATTATCCTTCAAATAGCCACATCAGTTTATAGTTAAGAATGATGCTCCAAAAAAGTTCATACTTTTAAAACATATAAAAAATAAGTTTTATTAAGTTATTTCTGTTATTGACGAAATACAAATTAAGATATACATAACCGAAATAGTGGATTTACTAGGATAGTCAAAAATGATTATAAATTTACAGATTGCCTCTGTATTCAATGTCAATGAAACTGTTACACAGATCTTTATTTTCGAGTTATAACTATGGCAATGTTTATTATTCTAGGAGTATAAATCACTGATTAATGTTTTAAGTCACTTTGAACGGTAATATCACTTTAATCATAGAGAAGAAATGAAAATGTTTGGTTCCTATGATTGTTGGTAACTTTTTGTAGATATATCTGTCTGCAATTTATGTCGCCTGTATATCTACATTCATGGTACTGACACAATTGTAAAAGATATAGGACTCTATTCAGCGTTTACATCCACTTATTCGGGAAAAACCACTACTTTTAAATGATTTCATGCATATACATGTAGCATGAAGATGATTATTTGAAATGAAGCCAGTTTAATATTATCTATGGTACTTAGTCTTTGACTAGAACACTTAATGGGATTTCCACAAGATTTATCGCAATTACTAATGAAGCTCACCTAAGCGAAAGGTTCATGATAGCAATATTCATTATATTTTGCTCGTGTTCTGTCCGTCGTTCGTCTGTCAATATTTTATGATTCAGCTTCCTGCAACATATATGTTTTATTTGTTACTAATTTCAAACAAACTTTTGCAGAACAAATGTTCTATTGTCACCTTGGCCCGAATTATCAATATTTCGCCAGTACATAGCCCTTGCATTTTTCAATTTTGTACCTATCAAAAGGTAAAATAAAGTGTTTGTTTATTAAAGTGTCCATATATTTAAAGGGGAGCCATTTCTGACTTATACTGTAGTGTGATGACTATTTTGCATTTTGAATCAGTGTTCAAAAGTATATGAGGTATATCATTAAATGAATAAGAATACATAGTATAGGTTTTTGGACGGTCAAAGTTCATAGTGTCACCAATATTATCATTATTTTTAAAACGTAACACCGATTTCTGAACTCGCGCCAATGTTTTAATGCACTTTGTCGGGATTTTCCATCATCAACATCGTTCACTGTCCTTTTTTAACTTTTAACAATTGATAATATATAAAGAAAAGGTGTCAATACAGTACAGTTATAGTCCATGATTTTTCGGTTTACTACTACTATAAGACAAAAGCGCTACACGCCCTCTCAGATTCTTTTATTTTCCGTTTACATTCGTTATATATAAATTTCTGCTTTTATTTTGTCATCATTTGCTATCAATGGCGAGCAAACACATTGAGAAAAACGAATCGGAACTGTTTAATTATTGCAATTGTTCTAAAATGTCTATAAAAATGGTTGGTGAAACACGAGTTGGAACTGTTTCGTTGTATCTGAAATTGGAGTCTAAATCGTTGTATTGTTGAAAAGGTAGATTTTTCCCCATAGAAATACCAGATCGGTAATGTACGAGTATAATCTTACGAGATTTGACTAAAAGTAACATGCCAGTGCATTTGTTTTATCCTAAACACCTTAACTTCGCTCATTCTGTGCAAAATCCATGTAGTTTGGTCTGTTTTCGCACTGTTTACCGTTGAATCCTCTGCATTCAACTTGCATTACTTTCACACGCACGGATGTCTGAAAAAGCCGACAAGCTACGGTCATGCAGGACAGGTGTGGGCATTCCGTAAGAGTATTCATTTCATCAGAATTTGCGAATAACTATAAAAAATACACTAATCTGTTATACTCACGTGCGTTTTGTTTACGAAATCCGCCATGTTTTATTGGAGCCGGTTCGTTACGTTAGTTGGAGCATTATCGTTAAGTGGGAGCCAGTGCGTTTTGCCGATACAGTGTGTTTCTTGTGACGCCATAAAAAGCACCATTTCTTTTCGCAATCAACCCTCGATGCATGACTATTGATATTCGTGACCAATAATTTTCGGAACATAAACCGTTTTTGCGTCCCTTGAAAATTCGTAGGGCCTACCATTTCTAATCAAAGGACTGAAAGTGCTGGAGGGTCAATTGTCTCTGAACAACACAGATTGTACACATACATGTGTAAATATCAGGGCAACCCATGCATGAGTAAAGTTATCAACAAACTGGAGACACAAATGTCCACAGAGTTTGACCTTTAACCATATGTGTAAACTTTACTTTTGATAGGAACCCATGTGCTTACCTTTTGCATTCAGTGACTACATGTATGTTCAACTACCCTATAAAGTATCATAGCTGTGAATGGTAACTGAGAAGTGGATTTTTACAAACCTGAACTGAAAATTCAAAGTTTGCACAACTTTTAATGTCATTCAAAAGTTATGGGATTTGCCCATAGGGTTGAGTGTATTGTGTCAATAATACAAAATAAATTCCTATCCTAAATTGTAGGCAAAAACTGAACAATGAGCAAGATCAAAGAAGACACAGAGTAAATTAATAACTGAACAAGAAAAACAGTGATACAAAGTATCACAGCGGGCCCACAAACAAAACTGACATGTAAATATTCTAGAAATTGGTGATGATTGATGTTGAGGCATGGCCCCAAAAGAACCCAAGGAAACCAATTCTGGTTGTACAAGCAAAACCTGACACGACTACTGACTGAACTTTACTGTTATCGAATAATATGTATACAGTATGTCTTATTACGGGCGAAAGCTCGAAGGGCGCGAAGCGCCCTTCGGGCGAAGCCCGACCATAGGTAAACGTATGTACGAGTATTTAATTGAATACTGAAAGCAATAAAATTAATGAATTCACGATTACCCATGGAAGATTTCAATTTGTCCGCATCCATGGACGATACGATAAGATACTTATAACGATGCACCGTCTGTGCGTTATTTTCGGAACTTGAACTGTTTTTGCGTCCCCGAAAATTCGTACCATTTCTAAAAATGAAATTCCTGTTATGCTTTCGCCCGATAAAGGTATTGCCTATTTTCATATTACGGGCGAAAGCTCGGAGGGCGCGAAGCGCCCTTTGGGCGAAGCCCGACCATAAGTAAACGTATGTACGAGTATTTAATTGAATACTGAAAGCAATAAATTTAATGAATTCACGATTACCCATGGAAGATTTCAATTTGTCCGCATTCATGGACGATACGATAACATACTAATAACGATGCACCGTCTGTACGTTATTTTCGGAACTTGAACCGTTTTTACGTCCCCTGAAAATTCGTACCATTTCTAAAAATACCTG
The DNA here is from genome assembly GCA_022818135.1 of Saxidomus purpurata. Taxonomy (NCBI): domain Eukaryota; kingdom Metazoa; phylum Mollusca; class Bivalvia; order Venerida; family Veneridae; genus Saxidomus; species Saxidomus purpurata. The sequence goes on along the minus strand of JAFMSR010000012.1, from coordinate 17,369,078 downwards.
TTATGCTTTCGCCCGATATAGGTATTGCCTATTTTCATATTAACATTATCCTTATAAGTTTGACATGAATGAAGTTTTCTATGATTATTTGCTGTAAATCATTTAAAATATTATAAGTAAAACAGAAGAAAAATGTAAAAAAAGAACACTGTATTAGATGGGTTTCGAACTCGCGTCCGCCGCAGTAAGTCAGCGCAATTTCAATTTTCAGCATCTCTGCTAACTGCTCTATGTCCGCCGATATAGAGTTATACGGGCGGAAGAACGAAAGGCGCGAAGCGCCCATCGGGCGAAGCCCGACCATAGGTAAACGTATGTACGAGTATTTACTTCAATACTGAAAGCAATTTATTATGTGATTTGTGATTACCCATGGAAGATTTCAAATTGTCCGCACCTGTGCGATACGAAAACATACTTAAAACGATGCACCGTTTTCTTAACTTCCGCTGCGAATGACGTCATTTATGTGACGTCATTACATATCAGCCATTTTTGCACTCTCTACACTATCGGCTATCATTACATTCATAGTGAGTGCAAGGAACGGTAACTCTGCAAAGGAGATTGCCATTTTTGTTTTGAATGCAAGTTTAATGCAAGTTTGTACTTTGGAAATGTAAAGAGATTCTATTTATGTACACATTCCTAAGGTTTGATACTCTTTCTTGTTACGCCATAAAAAGTAGCATTTCTTTTAGCAGTCAACACCTTGATTCATGATTCAATGGATATTCGATATCAATAATTTTCGTAACTTCAAACGTTTTTGCGACCATTGGGCCCTGGAAATTCGAACCATTTTTAAAAATAAATTTCGCCCGATATAGGTTTTGCCTATTTTCATATTAGGTAAAGAACGAGTTCTTATAAATTTGTATGTCCAAGTCGTTCGTTCGCGCATTAATAGTATTTACGATTAATTACACATTTAAAGAACAATAACGAAATAATATTATTCTATTCTGAAATGTTTTTAAATTATTTAGATTTATTATTATATAATTTTGAAAACAGAAATCGCAATAATGCCGGTATTACTGATTACCGAAAACAACTTTTTACCGGAAACAACCAAAAATAATTGATAATACCGAAAACAAGTCATAATTTAATAGTTTTTATATTAATTACTCTTTTTATTATTTTAAATGATAAAAAATGATGTATTTGTTGAATATATGTAATTTTAGAATGATATGTTAGATTTTAAGCGAATTAGTTCGATGTAACTTAGTGTTTTTTATGTTGTAACGATTACCTCCCTTAGACTGTATTAAAACCCAAAATCATTGAAATGAAAGATTTTTATTAGAAAAAAAGTATTACTTTTCTTTTTTTTGTATTTTAATATTGACTTTAATAGTGATTTATCATACCACTGTTCCCTAAAAATAATCTATGTTCTGTATTATACCGTTGTCAATTTTGTTATATGTTTTTATTCATCCTCGAATAAAGAATTTGTTTTTGGTTGTTTCCGGTAAAAAGTTGTTTTCGGTAATCAGTCATACCCCTATAATGCCTAACAACTGTTTATATGGAACTACTTGTTTGTATGTTGTGCGTTCGGCCGTAAGGCCGATATACTCTGTTAACATTGGCTCGACCCAAAAATGAAATTCCTGTTATGCTTTCGCCCGATATAGGTATTGCAATTGCCTATTTTCATATTATTACGTAATATACGGACCCTGGTTTACTGTAAGGTGAAGTAACCACTTTATTCTTGAATTCAAATATTTACATAACTCATTTACGGGACTGTGCCAATTTTGAACAAATTTATCATCCAGTCTATCATCAACAATCTTTTTAAAGCTAGTTGGATAAAAAGCTGCTTGCTGTAACCAATATTTCGACAAAGCAAATTTAGGTATGAGACGCCTAAATCGGTGAAAACCGGAAGCAGGTGATTTTGTCTAGGGAACATGCAGACCTACACTATGTGTTTGATTGCTGATTGGCTGAAACTAAGTGGATGCATACAAGAAAAATTATTTTGAAATAATCGCTGCATGATAGATCACAAATGAAATATGAAAAGGAAAATCTGGATATAAATTATAATCAAAATATTTGGTATTTGAAAATACTGACATATTTGGTCGGTGACCACTAAAACTGCCACAAAAATGGGGGTGGTGTCATTGAGCTCCAAATTACTGGCATAAAGTATTGGATCACATGTATAAATTTTGTTATTTTTATGTGGGACTAGGATGATTCTACAAAATAAAGTTCATTTCAGCAGTCGGTGAGATTTTGGGTAGTCGCACCGGAAGAAACCCTTATAATGTAAGTCTATGGAAATGTATTTAGGCGTCTCATACCTAAATATAGCACAGATAATGAGGTTTCTGTGTGTCCCCGAGTTCATATTAGACATTGTTTTGTATTCAAAATAGCTAATTTGGTAACAGTTACATTGAATGGAGGTCTGGAAGGAAACAAAACAGCTTTTCTGATATTTTTTATGAAAATAAAGGTTCAAAATGTACCCCTCAGTCAGATTTAGGGGATTATCACTGTTTGATTTTGTTGTGCACACATGAATACGGAGTGAAGAGATGTCAGCGCAAATCTGAATTTATTACTAGATGATTTTTTAGTCTAGAGTGCAGGTATGGTTACAAAGTTTCAATATACGGGACCAGCAGTGGAGAAAATGCCGAAAAGAAATGTGCAAGGGCAGATAACATGTTGTCAATTGAAGTGTGAAATGTGGTATATAATTCACAAATGATAATTTACAAAGTTTATTCTCGAGCTGTTTATGCTCGGATTTTAGTACGTACTGTGATTTTATTGATGAAATTGTGTTATTTAGACCTCTAACTGAATCTCAAAATAACTAGACGGGTAAATATCACCTAAATGGCTACTGTTTTAGTAAATGAGTTTCGTCACCTTATGATTCTAGAGCTGAAAACATACCAAACAAGTGTACTGTTGTAATTAAAATGTGTTATTTAGATCTAGTCGCCATGAAATTGCGTGAAAACAGTGCTAGCATTGTAATTTAACAAAAATCGACGTAATTCTTATCACAAACTGCGACAAAATATCCCGGAACGCATAGGGAAGGGCAATATAGATTTTGAATTACCTCCCTTTAATTACAAAAATGCCTTAAAACCCAATTTTTGAGAAAATCTGCTCAGTTTTTGTGGCTAATTGGTTGTTTTTCATTACATTAAATACGAATTTTGTTAAATATGCATTATTTCTTGTCGCTTTTGCAATTTCGGTCTCAGAAATACGAATATTACTCTAAAATGGTATAAAAAGTACGCCTTTTTGGCCTCAGAGGGATGCATCGCGTCAGTTATCGTCTATTTGAATTGAAATTTCATGCATAGCCGTGACAATTCATATTTTAATGAAAAAGTGGCACTTAAGAAGCATTCGGTTCTTTACAATTCATGGTAAATGTGTTAGGAATTCAAATACTACGCAGATTACTCTTAATTTTGGGCACCCTAAACGTCCATCTAGATGTTTATTTTTTGTTTTTTACTGAACAAGCGTGTTTATACGGTGTGCGTATGTACAGCCTTAACCCTATTGTACTTTTTGATGCAATTTTTGATACTATCCTGCTTTTTAGAACACTATTTTGTGATAAATAAGGCAAAATTTCTTCAAAATTTCATATTTTTGGAAGGGGTGGGGTATCATAACATGCCATTGCAGGAATAGTATATGATATATCAACCAAATAAACACATATATTTTTAATAGACACTCTGCTCCTTGTCCACTCACATTTTCGACTCTGAAAAGAAAAGACTACAGAAATGACAACTGATATTGAAGCAATTCGACACATTATTTCAAAGCTCAGCAGCAGCACACGAAATCGTCTCGACCTGGTCATCAATACGGAGGTATATTCTGCATTGTGATGCAATGCAGATTAAATCAAAGCTATACTTTGGTTCAGCAATGGTTATCTTATTGTTTGAAAGAGTTCTAAGTGCATACAAAAGCAATCGTTTCAGTCTTTAGGTATGAGACGCCTAAATCGGTGAAAACCGGAAGCAGGTGATTTTGTCTAGGGAACATGCAGACCTACACTATGTGTTTGATTGCTGATTGGCTGAAACTAAGTGGATGCATACAAGAAAAATTATTTTGAAATAATCGCTGCATGATAGATCACAAATGAAATATGAAAAGGAAAATCTGGATATAAATTATAATCAAAATATTTGGTATTTGAAAATACTGACATATTTGGTCGGTGACCACTAAAACTGCCACAAAAATGGGGGTGGTGTCATTGAGCTCCAAATTACTGGCATAAAGTATTGGATCACATGTATAAATTTTGTTATTTTTATGTGGGACTAGGATGATTCTACAAAATAAAGTTCATTTCAGCAGTCGGTGAGATTTTGGGTAGTCGCACCGGAAGAAACCCTTATAATGTAAGTCTATGGAAATGTATTTAGGCGTCTCATACCAAGACTATTTACAGTAAAGGGAAATAACTTCTGCGGGCTGTCTGTGACTCGCAGTTCTCACAAATTGGTAACTAGCATGGTACACCTAAAACAAGATGGCGGCGTCCATGAACCGCAAGGAAGTATGTTTTACAAATTTTCATCTTTGTTTGATTTATGCAGCTGAAACTCTTGAACTACGAGAATGATATATCCCGATACAATAAATATTCGGTCACAATATATTTTCGAGACATGTAATAAGCACATATCTCAAAAATAATATGAAAATAGGCAAATACCTGCATAACAGGAATTTTTTTTTTAGAAATGGTATGAATTTTCACGAATATCCATAGAGTCATGCATCGAGGGTTGATTGCGAAAAGAAATGGTGCTTTTTATGGCGTCACAAGAAAGAGCATCAAACTTTAGGAATGTGTATAAATAGGATCTCTTTACATTTCAAAGTACAAAGCTGAAGTGTTGCGTTTTCAAACACAAAAATTGCTGACATTTAATGACAACAACAACAGAGTACCTGTATACGCAATTGGAAGTCTTTGGCAAATTCCCTTACCCTTCATTTTGCCGAGACATTGCGATTGCGTACAGACGGTGCATCGTTATAAGTATGTTATCTGTCGTCCAAGGGTGCGGACAAATTGAAATCTTCCATGGGTAATCAGTGAATTCATTAATTTTATTGCTTTCAGTATTCAATTAAATAGTCGTACATACGTTTACCTTCGTCCGTATTAAATTTGTATACCTTCGTCTGTATTAAATTTGTATAACTAGCATTGGTGTGGATAGAAATATCCTTATGTGACCGAAAATTGATTGGACCAGGATAGTTGCAACACAAAATTGTATAGTAATCCAGCCCAACTAAATGTGTGCCAGTGCTTTTTGCCAAATACGACGGCCACCCTTCACGCACAACCAGTTATTCAAAATACAGTGTATAGGAGAGATCGCCGTGATGTCACATGGTAATTTTGATAAGATTTCTGGTGGGCAATAACAGTTTGTGTATCGGAAAAGAATTTTTAAATTTTTATAACATTTTTGCTCTCTGAAGGATTTTTATGCCCCGAAGGATGTCATATTCAAATCGCACCGTCTGTCTGTGCATCCCCACTTACAAATTTGTGTCCAGACTGTAACTCTGTCGTGCATTGAAGGATTTTAAAATAACTTGGCACAAATGTCTAGCATATCAAGACGTTGTGCCACCTGCAAGACCTAGGTCCCTACCTCAAGGGTCAAGGTGACACTTTGAGTTTGAAGGTTATGGAATCATCTATATATGCATACATTTGTGTCCGGACTAAAACTTTGTCATGCATTGAAGGATTTTAAAAATAACTTGGCACAAATGTCTAGCGCATCAAGACGGCGTGTCGTGTGCAAGACCCACGTCCCTAGCTCAAAAACAAGGTCATACTTGGAGTTTGTAGGTAATGGATTCCTCTATATATGCAGCATATGCAAACATTCGTGTCTGGACTGTAACTTTGTCATGCATTGAAGGATTATAAAATAACTTGGCTTAAATGTCTAGCACATCAAGACGACATGTCGCGTGCAAGACCTAGGTCCCTACTTCAAAGGTCAAGGTCACACTTGGAGTTTGAATGTTATGGAATCGTCTATATATGCACACATTTGTGTCCGGATTGTAACTTTGTCATGCATTGAAGGATTTTAAAATAACTTGGCACAAATGTCTAGCACATCAAGACAACGTATCACGTGCAAGACCCACGTCCCTAGCTCTAAGGTCAAGGTCATACTTAGAGTTTCAAGCTAATGGATTCCTCTATAAATGCATATATGCACACATTGTGTCCGGACTGTAACTTTGTTATGCATTGAAGGATTTTAAATAACTTGGCACAAGTGTCTAGCACATCAAGACGACGTGTCGCGTGCAACACCCACGTCCCTACCTCAAAGATCAAGGTCTAACTTAGAGTTTTTAGGTAATGGAATCCTGTTTATATGCCTACATTTGTGTCCGGACTATAACTTTATCATGCTTTGAAGGATTTTAAAATAACTTGGCACAAATGTCTTGCACATCAATCTGATATGTCTCGTGCAAGACCCAAGTCCCTACCTCAAAGGTCAAGGTCACACTTAGTGTTTAAAAGTAATGGAATACTGTATGCATGGTTACTCTGTCATGCATGGAAAGATTTTAAAATTACATAGCACATTTATTGAGCACATGGAGAGGACACAGACTGTGAGGCACCTCTTTCAGGGGCATTCGTCACTTGTGAAGGACAGCTCTTGTTAAAATTCAAAAAGTTATTAAATGCTCTTGATACTCATATTTTCACATTTAAATATCTCTTTTGAAAAAAAAAACGTTTTTAAGGACACTTAATTTTTTGTAACAGCTTGTTGCTGTTATAACCATTTACAAAAACAGTGGAAGCTATGCGCTTGCGAATTTTTCATTTTGAATCTTAACAAAAATTGAAAACAATGAATAAAGTGTATATTTTATTAGCTTTCCAGTGATAAAAAACATATTAAAATATCTTTTGTTTTAAAAAAGTTACGGCCATTAAAAAACACCACTAACAATACAAAAACACTGACTACCGACTAAATATTGCTTAATACAGGGTTTTGTAAGCAAACACGATCTCTCCTATACTGAAACCCCACAGTACCGATAGCCCTAAGGTAGCGGCGCAAATATAAATCTTGCGATATTTTCTTCACAGCGCCATCTGTGGACTGTTTACATTTTCATGTTTAAGTAACTTCAGTTTCTCAACAGTTAAAAAAGTATTTTCTGCTAATATGGATAATTTTATGTGTGCCAACTATTGTCACACCTTCTTTCGAACCCCACCTCCGTTTGAACCTTTCATTTCCTAACATTCAAAAGTAGTGACAAGAAACACTATCAAAGTATGTTGTTTTTTTCGGCAAGATAAGACTTTGAGAATCCTTTTAAACAGGTCTCTGAAAAAATGTCAGTCTCTCTGCTTTATTTCTTTAAAAAAAACTTTTATTAGATCATTTTAAAACGTATGAAGAATCACAAAACTCATACAGTTTACAAACTAACCCTGTAAACACAATATACAATATGACATCACGATTTCAAACAAATACTCTTTCTTACATAGAAAATACCTAATATTGCATGTCCGTCAACGGATGAATTTAGAATGTTTGTCAGACAAAAAATAGCAGCTAGTAACCACCTTCATCACTAGTTGTATCAGCTAGCTGTTTGACTGGTCTGATAAGAGATTCTTATCTGTCAATCAAGAACCTGGCGTATGGTCAATTGGCACCTGGTAAGCTGAAATTACCAACAGGTTTCATTGTGCAAAAAGTGATTTTTCAAATAGATGCTGCCGCTTCAATCAGTATGCTTTGAAGCAATTGGCACCTAGTAAGCCTATATTACGAACAGGTGTCATTGCGCAAAAAATGATTTTTCATGCACATTGTATAGTGAATTTTACTTTTTCAGTAATAAAGAAAGTCAGTGAAGTTAGAAACTAGTTGACAATGTATGCGATCTACAAACAGACACACCCGCCAACAGGTGTGGAGCACTGTGTATACTGTAACTTCCTAAGTACAACAGAACAGAATCTTGTTGTAACAGCTGTGAACCAGATACATGTTTACAGACTGTATCCAGATATCGAGGTAAGTGTTTAATGTGTCTATGTGTCCATCAATGTACACAAACGATGAAAGAGCTTAGTCTTTATGGAGATTCAAATTGTATACAAGACAAGGATGAATTTATTTAAGCAATTATCATAACACACAACACATCTGAAAATTTCTGAAGGCAGGGTAATACTAAGATGGAGGACCAGGGTTTTTTGTGTGCAGAATTCAAGTAATTTTACACATATATAAGGCCAAATAAAAAAATATTGATTGGCAGTACTTTAAATAAAAAGAAGTTTTGCCATTTTTGCTCTTAAAACACTGCAGATTAGTTTTTTTCATGAATATCTTCAAAATATTTGCGTTGGCAGTATAAAGTTAATGTCTGTTGGGAGACTGGGAATGCATATTTTTTGGGGGGAAACCATCAAACTTAGAAGAATAATGTTTTATAAATTTACAGGAAGATGCTGAGGATAAGTCTGAAGAAAATATAAAGCAGAAGCTGGAATGTCTAGCAACATTCCCGTTGTTTGGGAACATAATGTCCATAAAGGCTGTTAGATTGCCCGGTGCCCAGAGGGATGCTTTGCTACTTGGATTTTCAGATGCAAAGGTTAGTAGAAAGAGTTCTGTTTTTATGCCCCCGAAGGGTGGCATATTAAAATCGCACCGTCTGTCCGTCTGTCCGTCTGTCCGTCTGTCCGTCCGTCCGTCTGTCCGTCTGTCCGTCCGTCCGTGCGTCCCCACTTACAAATTCGTGTCCGGACTGTAACTTTGTCATGCATTGAAGGATTTTAAAATAACTTGGCACACATGTCTAGCACATCAAGACGACGTGTCGCGTGCAAGACCCACATCCCTACCTCAAAGGTGAAGGTCACACTTGGAGTATGAAGGTTATGGAATCCTCTATATATGCACACATTCGTGTCCGGACTGTAACTTTGTCATGCATTGAAGGATTTTAGAATAACTAGGCACACATGTCTAGCACATCAAGACGACGTGTCGCGTGCAAGACCCACGTCCCTAGCTCAAAGGTCAAGGTCATACTTAGAGTTTGAAGGTAATGGATTCCTCTATATATGCATATATGCACACATTCGTGTCCGGACTGTAACTTTGTCATGCATTGAAGGATTTTAAAATAACTTGGCACAAATGTCTAGCACATCAAGACGACGTGTCGCGTGCAAGACCCAGGTCCCTAGCTCAAAGGTCAAGGTCACACTTAGAGTTTGAAGGTAATGGATTCCTCTATATATGCATATATGCACACATTCGTGTCCGGACTGTAACTTTGTCATGCCTTGAAGGATTTTAAAATAGTATGGCACAAAATGTCTAGCACATCAAGACGACGTGTCGCGTGCAAGACCCACATCCCTACCACAAAGGTCAAGGTCACACTTAGAGTTTATAGGGAATGGAATCCTGTATATATGCAAACATTTGTGTCCGGACTATAACTTTATTATGCTTTGAAGGATTTTAAAATAACTTGGCACAAATGTCTAGCACATCAAGCGGATGTGTCGCGTGCAAGACCCAAGTCCCTACCTCAAAGGTCAAGGTCACACTTAGTGTTTAAAGTAATGGAATACTGTATGCATGATTACTCTGTCATGCATGGAAGGATTTTAAAATTACATAGCACATTTATTGAGCACATGGAGAGGACACAGACTGTGAGGCACCTCTTTCGGGGGCATTCGTCACTTGTGAGGGACAGCTCTTGTTATTCATTAACCATAATTATAAAGGTGTATAAAGGAGAGCCTCTTGCCTCTAGCTTACCACAGAACACAGTTGATGTGTAAGCAGTGGTTTTAGGATCATACCTACGATTCAATCTATCTCCACAGTCATTGATTGTTCTATGCTTTAAACTTAATAATAAGGGCATAGCACAACCAACAGTGGGGTTGCCTGACATTTAGTTAAACTAAATCAGAAATGAAATGATTTCTGCGCTGAGACAAGTAACCGTTTTACACTATTTTTCAAATTTTTTGCCGTTGCCCTTTAAAGTAAAATTATATAGATGTCATTTCCTTTGATCATTTAACATGATATTCTTAGGTTACATGATTTCCTATAAAACTATGTCATTGAAAAGTCTATATCACTTAGTATGGCTGCAGAAAGTATCGGACATGGTCATAGCAAGTAGAGATTGTGTATATTTCAGTTATCAGTGGTTGAGTATGATGTGGGTATGCATGATCTACAGACAACATCACTACATCATTTTGAAGACCAGAAATTTAAGGTAGGTACATTGACAATATAGTGATAATAGAGTTGAATATGAGAGGTGTTTTGACAAAGTAAGTTTGTTAGATCAGACTAATAGGACGGTGAAACAATTTGTATCTCAAGTTTGAACACTCTTGCAATTAGAGCTGTGTGAGACATGTGTTATCATCCAATGTTGTATTCCCAACTTTGAATACTTAATGCTGATTGGCCAATAGCGCCTGACGTGTCGTACCGATTATACCTAGCACGAGGTTGGTGGACCTAATAAGCACAAATACAAACAAGCCAATAGCGTCCTCAGTCAAAATCTACCTTTAAGAGTTCTTCAAAAACTGTACATTGTGTAGGTATTGTTTGAAGCTAAATAGATAGTGCTATTTAAAATTGTCTAGTGGACTAGCAGAGCTGAGTCAGGACAGCATGAACTAAATAGTAACTGGCTGTAAGATTATGAATGTTAATATGTAATGGTTTGAATTAGTAAATGCTATTTATGCACAGATCAACACTTACATGTACCTTTATTAGGGTTATAGGGATTCTAGTAATAGGTTCACTGATTCTTTGTAGTAAAATACAATGTGTGTTCTTGCACACTGAATACTTGAAGACTTCATGGACAGTTATAAATGAAAACGTATTTATTCTGCAAGGGAAAAGACTTTATACCTCAACTTATACTTAACAAAATTTCACTGAAATGAAATACCTACAGAAACACTAAAGCATTAACTACCAGAATTTAAGTGCTTTATAATCACTATAATTATCATTGTTTTAGATATTTGAAACTACTGTAATACTTATATTTAAGAATGATTTCAAGGGTTGATTGTATAAAAAGTCTTTTATTTGATATAGCTACGATAGTTTTGCAGTCAACCATTGATTTAAGTTATGTGGTATGCCAGTAATTTAATAGTAATTATGGAACAGGACTTCTCAGACCCATGTGCGATCCCGACAATACGTATAGATCCTGATGGTAGATGTGCAGCCATGTTGGTCTATGGTACAAAACTTGTTGTTCTACCGTTCCGTAAAGATGTGTATTCGGAGGATGTTGAGGGAATCATGGAAGGTGAAGAAAAGACAGCTAAAACAAGGTTTGGTGATAAATTAAGTAATATTTCTTATAATTTGGGTAAATGTAGGCTCACAGAGCTACTTGGTATTCAAATGTATGTAATATTTTAGTTATTCCCTTAAAAATCTTAAAATGATTTATAGTTATTAAAAATACTGTATTTTATTTTATGTTTTCCAGTGAATGATAGAGTTTTCTCTGTGAAATAAAAGTGATAATCCACAGTTTTGAAACAGTGGATTACCATTTTTATTTTCACTGTCTTTGCAATCTTTAGCTGGGATTTATGTCCTCTATATATTTCATCTTTGGTATTTTGTGACAAAATTAAGTTTACTGAAGCAATGGATTAAGTAGTTCAATGTTCAATAACATTGTTTAAATAATAAAAATCTGGTAGGCGGTATGTTTTAGGTGCTTTGTTATGATCAATTAAATGAAACAACATCTTTCAAATTCCCTACCGGTACTTTTCTGTATAGTGTTTATTGAATTGAATCTATAAATTAAAATTTCTGTCAAAATTATTAGTAGAAACAAACTGAAAACTTTTAAGTAAAAACATGATTTAGACTCTGATATTGAATGTTAATTACAGTTTGCAGTGGAGTTCATTCTGTGTGGTCACCAAGATTTTAACAGCCCTTCCAAATCATTTTGCTCTGCTAATTGTGTGATGTTTTATATTTTGATATGCAATTCTTTAGCTTTATTTTGAATGTTTTACAGATACCCGATTCAGAATTCCTATATTATTGACATGAGAAGCTTTGATGAGAAGATCATTAATATCCTAGACTTTCAGTTCCTACATGGATATTATGAGCCAACTGTGTTCATTCTGTATGAGCCATACCCTACATGGGCTGGGTAAGTCGGGTGTTAACTTTTGAGCTTGTGTGAGCTGTTGTATTTTTTATTACCATAATTTAAGCTAACTCTTGATGAGCTGTTATTACAAGTGGGTTGCCTGGTGGCCATCCTCTGTCATCCATTGTAAATCCTTATCTGAAAGTAAAAGTAAGATTCTTGACTTTCTAAGAATTGGAAATTGTTCCAGTCCACTGCATTCAGGACTGCTGTTACTACATACAAAATCTTCTCCATAACCAACAGTTGGAAAGTCACCAAACTGACTCTCAAGCATCATTGCTTTGACTAGTTATACCCCCTAAACTTTGTTTCGTTGGTATGTAGGAGTCACCGGTAGGTAGGTCAGGCAGTTGCATTTTCCTTGTCCGGGGGATAACTTGAAAACTACTAGTTGGAATTCAATACAACTTCATACAATGGTTAAGCACATTGAGAGGAAGTGCAGTGCACAAGAACCATAACTCCATCTTGAGTTATTGCCCTTTGTTACTTTTCCTTGTCCGGAGAATAATTTGAAAACTTGGTTGGAATTCAAAAAAAATTCATACAATGGTCAAGCACAATGAGAGGAAGTGCAACGCAAAGAACAATGTCTCCACCTTAATTAATTACACAGTTATTGCCCTTTGTTACTTTTCCTTGTCCATAGCATAATTAGAAAACTAATGGTTGGAATTTGATACAACTTCATACAATAGTCAAACACAATGAGAGGAAGTGCAGTGCAAAAGAACAATGACTCTATATTGACTCATTACAGAGTTATTTCCCTTTGTTACTTTTACTTGTCCAGAGTGTAATTCGAAAATAACTGGTTGGAATTCAATACGACTTCATACTATGGTCAAGCACAATGAAAGGAAGTGCAGTGTACAAGAACCATGACTCTTTCTTGAAAAATTACAGAGTTATTGCCAAGAACAATATTTCTTTTTTTGCAAGGTATTCTGTTACTACGAACCTCCTCAGTTTTTAAAGCAGTCTTTTGGGGGTACACATTTAGTGATAGGTCTAGTTTGTGTTTAAGTAGGAAATGGTTTTGCTCTAATGCAAACAAGGCTAGCTAAAAATCTTTAAATGATTGTTTTCATGAACCTGTTGTTGTAGAGACACCAAACTTACTCTGCAGAATCCCTGCACTGATTCCTAAAAATAGGAAATAGCTACAGGCCGCTACTTGTAAGGTCACTAAAATAGAAAAAGCATCTTTTCATTGTGATTGTCTGGGTCCGTCATCTGTCTGTCTGTCGTCTGTCCACACTTAACCCTGTGTAGGCAATAAATGCTGCATTTTATGCTGCATCTGACTTTGTCAGAATGACATTTTTTAAGGTCAAGTTTGAATAAGGGTCAGCTGACATAAAAAAATAAAAAAGTAGGTCATCCAGTCAAACCATAGAAAAACTTTGTGTATTCAATGTAGTCTCCATTTTCACTGGAACTTCATGAAATTTGGTGAGAATGACTGCCTTGATATAGTCTAGGTTGAGGATGAATATGGGTTATCTAGGGTAAAAAACTAGGTCACCACTACAAATCATATAATAACATTTTGTTTGAGATAGAGGTGTTTTTTTTCATTTAATTTTCATGAAACTTGATCAGAATGATTACCTTCATGAAATCTAGGTCACGTTTGAACAATTATCTGATTCAGAAACTAAGTTATTTGAATAAATCATTTAAAAACTTGTGTTTGCAATGGAATCTGCATTTTGCACTGAAACTTCATGAAATGGGTTACCACTGAGGTAAAAAACTAGGTCACCCAGTGAAATAACAGAAAAACCATGTGTATGCAATGTAGTCTGTTTTTTTACTGGAACTTATTCAGAATGGAGGTCTTGAAAAGATCTAGGTTGAGTTGAATATTGGTTAAAAACTAGATCAGCAGGTCAAAACATAGAAAAATCTTGTGTATGCCAATCATCATGAAAATTGGTCAAAATGCTTGTTAAGATAATTTATAGACAAACTTTATATCTTGGTCACCTATGGTTAAAAACTTCTCATATTGTCAAATCAAAGAAACACCTTGTTATCACATTTTTTACCAAATCACCATGTAAATTTGGGTGAATGTTTGTCTTCTCAAGGTCAAACAGAATGTTTGTGTATGTTATGCAACAAGCAGACAGAAACTATATAGATTAAATAGGTTAAATCAGGGATAATTTTTTCGTGCGATTCCGCGATATTCTCGCATAATTTCCCGAAAAATTGCATTCATTTTCATCAATAGTGAAATAAAATTGCATAAAGTGCTTAGTTTGACTCAAATGATTTGCCGACACGGATGTATACAAGTATTCGTAAATGCATCGAGAGTAAAGTCCCTTGAATTCTTAGTCATCTAGACGCTTATTGATGCATGTAAGCTCGTATGTTTTGTCATCTGTAGCTAGGTTCCTGAAAGTAAAATGCCACCTAAAAAGAAACTCCATCCGCTCGGAAGCGAGTAAGTTCATTGTTTCGGGAAAAGATGCAAACAATAACAATGTAGTAATATCTCAGTCTCAGTCTTGATCGACGACAATGTGTCACTGATACAATCGGTAAACATGGGGGAAAAATCCAAGTTTCAACCTAAATGAACATAAATGGCCAAAACAAATGTAATGTGTCCCTCGTATGGGGTTAAAAAAAATTATATGTTCAGCACAGCTCCTCTGTCTTTATTACCACTTTATATGACATAACGACAGTATTTTCCTTCAGATTTGAAATGTAAGTCAAGTCATACTTAAATATCTCATAGATATTGGCAAAAATCTCATAGATTTTTCTCCCATATGTTTTGATGGCAAAAATAGTAAGGAAAACAGAATATATTTAAATTATTTATTCTATAACATAATCATAACAAATATTGATAGCACATGAATGACATGAATATGATTAAGTTTAAGCATTTTAGCAGAACAATAATTACACAATATCAGCATCATTATCTAGTACACACTAGTCAATTGTCAGTCGCATCTAGAATGTTCACAGAACAGACTTGTCCAAACATCTGAAGCCTTGTCTTGACCTGTTCTGCTGCCCCTTGTAGGTGATGATGTTATTACTGGTGTCGTCTGCTCACTGTTGCCTTCCTCTAGACTGGACTTGATTGACCTGGCTGTATTCTGTACCTGTAATATAGAATTAGAACAATAATTGTAACAGATCCTGGCAAAATCTGGTAAAAAGGAAGATAATGGCACCGTAGAGTATGAAGTTTAAAAAGAGAATCCCCTCTTTGAGATAAGCAGTGAAGTACTAAACCTGTAGCATTGTTCATGGTAATGGCTAAAGCATTGAAATAGTTTGAATGAAAGAAATCTAACTTACCTCAGCCCATTTCTTGTTTGAATACTGTTTATACATGTGGCACACACCCTCTTTGACGGAGAGTCGTAGAACCAGACGTAGGTGGTGGGAGTGGTTGTCTTCTATAGCAGACATCAAAGACTGTTGACCTAGATTGGTTACATCTCTCTCTGAAAGATAGCAAAAACGGATATGATAATTAAGCTGTATTTTTGTAACATTTACAGTAAACCTCGCTTATAAGAAACTCGGATATAAGGAACACTTGATTATAAGGAACAGTTTTCAATTCCCCGATCTAAATACTTCTTTATTCAATGTAAAAATCCTCGGTTATAGGGAACTCGGTTATAAGGAACACTCGGTTGTAAGGAACAAATTTTCCGGTCCCAAAGTACAAAATTCAATTGAAAGCACCTTGGTTATAGCGAACAGACATAAAGAATAAAGATTGTTAAAAATCAGTCACAGCCTTGGTCATAGTTACTAAACCTTGGGATCGCCAAGTTTCCAAGTTTATTTTGATATAAGCACAGTTTGTACATTATAAACATACAAAAACATAAGGCAGATAAATATATAAATACAGTCAAACTTGTATTAAGAGACCACCTAAGGGAAAGGCCAAAACCGGTCGCTTAATAAAATGGTCTCATAATACAAAGCATCACCAGAGACGGCAACCGTTTCCCATAAAAATCGTACTTATGTCACGTGGTAATTTTTCAAAAATAGCAAAACAGAACATGAAAGTACCTAAATACCACCTGCGGAAATATGGATGGACGATAATCCTTATGAAATTTGACACTTCCGTGTCTAATTGGGACGTTAAATGCAACTTTAAAGCAGTCAGTTTCCATAGAAATGATCTGTTTGCACATAAATGGTCGCCTAATATGAACAAAAGACCGATTATAGGTCGCTAATTACCGGTCGCTGGTCGCGTTAGAGAAAAGTCGCTTAATGCAATAGCAAAACAGTGTAAAAACACTCGGGGGATTCAAAAGCGGTCGCTTAATACACGTGGTCGCATGGACAAGTTTGTAATACAATATTCGGTCTAAATACGGCCAAATAAAGTTATTGCTAAGTACTGCAAAGTTTTTCCATCAAAGATAAAGCCGCAGGTGTCATGAGATCAAAGAATGCCGTCGCGATGCCCGGTTTGTTAGATCTTAGGGAGCACTTGGCAGTTTGAGACATTGACAATAGATTGATATTTTGGATTATTCAGTCATTACTTTGGAATAGATAAAGTAAGTTTTTAGATTGATTGTGTTGCCGGGATTATTTTATTTGATCCTACAGTATGTTACTTTGTTGATAGCGGCATCGTAATTAAAACGATTTGGGTGTCTGGAAGTTTTGAAAAACCATCAAAGTACAATTATTTTTCTTTTTTTTTATTGATAATTAAAAGTTAATCTGTCCAGTCACAGTGCTATTCGCGCGACAGGACAATCTAATTAGGGTGACAGGTGACTCAGGGGACATTTGCATATGTAAATTTGTTCGCTATACAAATTGTGTTCGTTATACAAACCTCCATTACAAGGAATTAGTTCGCTATGAGATATAAGAAACCTCGGTTATAAGGAACAATTTTCTGAGGTCCCAAGCTGTTCCTTATAAGCGAGGTTTACTGTATTATACTTTAAATGAAGGGTATTATAAAGGAAAACAGAATATATTTATTAAATTATTTATTCTATAACACAATCCATAACAAATATTGATAGCACATGAATGACATGAATATGAACAAGTTTGAGAATTTTAGCAGAACAATATCAGCATCTAGTACACACTAGTCAATTGTCAGTCACACCTAGAATGTTCACAGAACAGACTTGTCCAAATATCTGAAGCCTTGTCTTGACTTGTTCTGCTGCCCCTTGTAGGTGATGATGTTATTACTGGTGTCGTCTGCTCACTGTTGTCTGCCTCTAGACTGGATTTGATTGACCTGGATGTATTCTGTACCTGTAATATAGAATTAGAACAATAATTGCAACAGATCCTGGCAAAATCTGGTAAAACGGAAGACATGGCACCGTGTAGTATTAAGTTTAAAAAGAGTATCCCCTCTTTGAGAGCAATGGAGTACTAAACCTGTAGCACTGTTCATGGTAATGGTTAAAGCATTGAAATAGTTTGAAAGAAAGAAATCTAACTTACCTCAGCCCATTTCTTGTTTGAATACTGTTTATACATGTGGCACACACCCTCTTTGACGGAGAGTCGTAGAACCAGACGTAGGTGGTGAGAATGGTTGTCTTCTATAGCTGACATCAAAGACTGTTGACCTAGATTGGTTACATCTCTCTCTGAAAGATAGCAAAAAATGATATAATAATATACATAGCTATTTTTAAAAATGTAAATGATATACAGTAAATACATGATTTTACTTCATTATCTACATTAACATCTGTTTTGAAAAAGTTAAGATACACAATTTTTATGCATTTATTTATTTGTATTTATTCAAATGTTGGACAAAAAGAAAGGGATTCATCTACATGTAATGTTCTTACCAAGTTGTGAGATAGTTGTGTCACTGTTGTGGAGAGCTACCATCTGACTGTGCAAGGTTGAAGCTGCTGAGAAAACATCCATTCTGATGATTGTTTTGTTGTCTAGTGTATTTAGATAAATGTATTAGCTTGGAGTAATTCTGCTCAGTGTGTTCCTTATACAGCCACAAAAGTGTGTTGGCTTGGGTCGGGTGTTTTGTCAGTATTTATGATAAAGTATACCCATTGTTTGAATTATCTTACCAGTTTGTTTTAATGATTTGAACACAGCTTACACTGTGCAAACAATTTTCTTTAATCATTAAAACATCAAAGAAAGATCAAACAATATCAGTTATTAATTAGTTTTGTTTATCAATCAATTAAGTCTCTAATTATGGTAATCAATGAAAATCAATTACCAATTAGTGAAATTTAATTATCAATTATGATTTTACTAAGGATTAATTCAAAAGTCAAATTCCATTTATTCTCTCATTTCATATACAAATGAAACAATGAGGATAGGAAAATTATATATCAGAGGCTCAGAATTTAAACAAGCAAAGTGATTATAATACAATGTTAATGTCACTTACTTGTAGTAAAATATACTTATAATAATATGTTTTAATATACATTTTTGAGTTAATCATTTTCCTTTTACTCACTGATTTGATAAAGATGTGTTTTGGAGATAATACCCATAAGTGAATCTAATGGCACTGAACTACGTGATTTCTTTAAACTTTTCATACTATTATATGCCGATGATACAGTGATAATGGCCGAATCCGAGTTTGATTTACAAAATGCACTTAATACGTACGCAACATACTGCGATCAATGGAAATTATGCTCTTCAAATATGGAGGTAATAAAAGTTATATATAACAGTTAACATCAGTAAATCAAAGGTACTAATTTTTTCTAAGGGTAGACAACGAAGTTATAACTTCACATATAATAATGAACCTATGGAAATTGTAAAAGAGTACAAATACTTAGGAATTTATTTTAGTAAAAGTGGTTCCTTTTATAAAACCAAACAACATATAGCCTCCCAGGCAACACGAGCAATGCATAGCCTTTTAAGAAATTCAAACCGGTTAGGTCTTCCAGTAGATATACAAATCGAACTCATCAACAAAACAATAAAACCGATATTACTTTATGGTGCAGAGATCTGGGGTTATGGAAACGTCGACGTACTCGAACGTGTTCAACTTAAATTTTTAAAGTATATACTGAAAGTAAAGCGTTCGACACCAAATTATATGGTATATGGGGAAACTGGTTGTACGCCGCTATATTTAGATGTTGAAGAACGGACAATTGCTTTTTGGTCCAGGATCTGTAACCCTGGTATAGGTAGCCTACCTACTGTTATTAAGTTATCGTCAATCGTTTACCAAAGTGTTTTAGGTAGCTGTACGCTGTTAAATGAAAATACTTTTCAAAGAAGTTACCCATGGTTATACAATATAAAACGTATTCTTATCAAATGTGGCATGTTTAATGTTTGGCACAATCACTCATTTCCTAATGGCAACTGGCTCAAATTGGCAGTACGCGTTAAATTAAGGGATTTATTTATAAACAAATGGTTCTCATCAATAGAAAACTCTGCCAATAATACATTTTATAAAACTTTCAAAACAGAATTTGGAATGGAAAAATACCTTACAAAAACAGCACCATCATTGTTATTTTTTATGATCCGTTTTAGAACAAGAAATCATAGAATGCCTATTGAAACGGGAAAATGGATAGGAACCCCGATAAACTTAAGAAAATGTAACTATTGCAACAAAATTGGAGATGAATTTCATTACTTGTTAGAATGTACACATTTTAATGAAGAGCGTGCCAGATATATTAAACCATGTTACTACCGTCGACCTAACACCTTAAAACTTTATACATTAATGACGGTAAATAACAAATTAGAATTTACAAAGCTGTGCAAATTTATTAAATGTATACTTTCTAGATTATGAAAGTCTAGTTATTGTAAAAAAAATCTCTTAATGTACTGAGACTCTCCACCATTGTATACAGTTGTTGAATGCATGTTACAATTTTCGTTTTACCAATATTGTTAAGAGCCTCATACTAATGTTTGTATATATGTTCCTCATATATTCATGTACATCATGAAGTGAGTGAATAAAAGGATTTTGACTTGACTTGACTTGGAGAGTCAGAATTATAATATGCAACTAACGTGTTTACACTAAAATTTGATGAAAAATTTACATTGATCAGAAAAGCCATCAATGAATTATCAAGGAAAACAGAATATATTTGAATTATTTATTCTATAACATAATTAACAAATATTGATAGCACATCAGTGATATTACTTGAATATGAACAAGTCTGAGCATTTTAGCAAAACATGATTACACAAATTTTAGAAGAAAATGGTATGCAAGAAAAAGAATCTATCACTGGCTGCACATGCAGATGAGAATATCCAGCTCTTGGGTAACTGTAACTCAACAGCCTCGTTACCGCCAAAACAGTTACCCTTGAGCCAGAGATTCCCATTTGCGCGTGCAACAAGTGAAAGATTCTTATAGTCTAAGAAAAGCCAACTGGGATACATTCAGTTATGACAGCTTAATGTCTGTCTGGTCAAGGTTACCATGAACACAGGTATATATGTATACACATATACAGTCGACTCTCGAAAACTCGAACACCCTCGGGGAAGCAAAATTTGTTCGAATTTTCGGTAGTTCGAACTTTCCGGAGTGAGCATGTCGGCCATATTGGAGATGGTACTAAAGACCGTTCTGTAAGAAAGCCGTTCTGTCTAGAGTGAATGCCGGTTTCTACTCGTAGACGATGTGGAGGTTACCTGCTGGACTTAACCTTTTCAAATGAAGTATATGGCTTTATTGAATATGAAACAATTAACTCATTTTATGACAGGCGAACGATTGCCACAAACATAATCATAAGTGTTAGCACGCGGCAAACAAATACACATATCCTCGATTATTACCGTGTGACGTCATTTACTCAATCAAGCTGGCACCTGCTCAATTTTCAGGAGGTGTGAAAAACATGCGACCGGCTGATTGATCAATTAACGAACGACACTGTTCGAACTTTCCGGAGTTATTCACACTATTTTATTAATGAGCGGACACTAATATCAGTTCGAAAGTTCCGATTATCCGGGTTCCGATTAACCGTAGTAGAACATATTGAATTTAGAAGGAAACAATTCGGGACCCGAAAATGTGTTCGAATAATCGGGGGTGTTCCAATTATCCGGGTTCGAATTTTCGAGAGTCGACTGTACTCTGAAGGAGGTTTGTCTGTTACAGGGGGGTAGCAGCAGTGTTTGCCTAGTCAAACAGACCATTTACACAGGTATATTTGTAGTATACTATACACATTATATTCTCAAGGAGATTTGTCTATTTCAGGAGGGTAGCTGTACGGTCGGATACTTGCAGTATAGTTGCTATATCACTGAACATAGCAGAGAAGGTACATCCAATTATCTGGTCACTATCAAGTCTTCCATTTGACTGTCTCCAATGCCTCTCTGTACCCAAACCTATAGGTAAGACTTATATGTGAAATTTTAGGTAAATACTTATGTACAAAATGTGTCAGAAGTTATATTATGACTGTATAATACCGTATATGCAGTGTTGTTATCTCTAGACTATTTGACTAAGTCCTTGAATTTTGAAAATAATTTCTACTCAGTATTTTGAGATTTATATCACCTACAGTCTTCAAACTTTATAGTATGATTGGTCTTACAGAGTAGACAATTCTTATTGTTCTTGTCGCAGTGGGACAAAGGTCAAGGTCACAGTGACCTCCATTATCTCTTCCTTGATAACACTACAGGTCACAATATTTATTTGATTGTCATGAAACTTGCTCAGAAGATTGTTGTTCATGATACTTATTGTTTTTTGAGTCAGTGGGTCAAAGGTAAAAGTCACAATGACCCTAACTTTGAAAATTAGTTCTGCTCAATAAATTGAGATTTAATTGTCAACAACAGTCTTCAAACTTCATAGGGTGATTGCTCTTACCAAGTAGATAATTCCTAATGTTTTTCTGGGCAGTGGATCAAGGTCATAATCATCTCTGTTAGTTTTTCCTTGATAACATTCCAAAACATTCTCACAAAGTCTAGTTCATTCAGTGGAGCAATACTTGCCCTAATTGGCCTCTTGTCTTAAGTTCCAGAAATCTTGATTTACTTCATTTAAATGTTTTAATGGTGATAAAGTTTTCTACTTGCGTAACTGTTGCTAATAATGAGAACCAGATTACACACCGGAAGCAAGAATATAATTACTTATTCCAAGGGTCTTGGCAAGTACATCAGGAGAGAAATCCCACAGTCAGCCGAGACTATACAATCAAAGCAATGATAATACCACAGTCAGCCGAGACTATACAATCTAAGCAATGACAATACCACAGTCAGCCGAGACTATACAATCTAAGCAATGACAATACCACAGTCAGCCGAGACTATACAATCTAAGCAATGACAATACCACAGTCAGCCGAGACTATACAATCTAAGCAATGACAATACCACAGTCAGCCGAGACTATACAATCTAAGCAATGACAATACCACAGTCAGCCGAGACTATACAATCTAAGCAATGATAATACTTATTTTGTTCATTTTTTTTAAACAGCTAGTTTTATACACATGTGAAACGGTTGAAGAAAAAAAGTTTATGTCAAAATAATGTAGCGTATTGTGTAGAATCATGGGTCACAAATTTTGATTAATGATTGCTTTTCAGGGGGAGTACTTGTGTTTGCAGTAAATTCGTTGTTATACTTGAATCAGAGTGTTCCGCCATATGGTGTGTCACTGAACAGTATAGCCGCCACATGCAGTGCCTTCCCACTCAGTAAGTCTGCCTCTATTGGCAACTTCTTATAGCATGATGTGTTAAAGTGACATTATGCACATATTACTGCACAAAGTGTATTTTTGGTGACAGTTTTATAAAAGCAATTTTTGGTTGCTGTGCATTTAAATGTGTTAAATTAATGATTATGCCGCATTAGTATTTGAAGTTGGTGCTTTAGATATAAAAAAATCGGACTGATAAAATGATACTTGAATGTGTCGTTGTTGATGTTGGTAAAGATTTCGGCAGTGGAAGGGAAGCAACTCCTGCATGCAGTTGTTCTTTTCTTAAATTGACTCTCCCAGTCAAATAAGAAAATCAATATTTCGAAAGTTATTTTTTCATACTGGTAATGGGAAGAGTTTGGTGTATTGGGTTAAAAGTTATTATTTCCTCTACACTTTTGTACACACACCATTTTCAGCTGGATTTTTACTTGAAAAAAATGCGCATAATGTCACTTTAATGTTGAGTTATTGTGATTGTTTGATTTCTGTCTGCTGTTGCTTTCCATCATTGAGAACGCCATTGAAAAACTTTGCTTCTGAAAACACCAGACCAATTTCAACCCAAACTTAACACAAATGATCCTTAACTTTTCTTCTTCTAAAACTGCTCAGTCATTTCTGCATCACTGCATACTTTCCTCCTTAAATTTCTACCTTAAAAGAATTTTCCTAAGAATGTCTCGATGAAAATTAATCAAATGATTTCTTTTTTGCTGCCCATATTGACTGTCAGTGCTAAAGTTAGAAAAAATGACATTTTAATTTCATTTTTAGCTCGACTTTACCATCATAACCGCCATCTACAGAGTTCATAACTCTGTCAAGGTTTTTGACAAAATTATGGCCCTGTTTTAACTTAGAAAGTGTATTGAGCATGGTTAAGTTTTATGTAACACCTCACTTTATTTCAAAACCATTAGAGGTATTGCTTTGAAACTAACCATACTTGTTTACCATCATGACTTACATAAACAGACAAGAGTACATAAGTCTGTCAAGCTTTTTGACAGAATTATGCCCATTGAATATGGGTAAAATCCACTTATTGCCTTAACCCTTTGAGATATTGCTTTGAAAATTTGAATGCTTGTTTACATCATTAACCCCATCTGTAAGCAAGAGAAGGAAACTTTTAAAAATTAAGGCCCTTTACCGACTTAGAATCCTGGTTAAGTTTTTTGTACCAGTCCACTTTTTGACTAAACTGTTTGAGATATTGATTTGAAAGTTGGAATACTTGTTTACCATCATAATCCCCAAACATGGGCAAGGGAAGGTAATTCTGTCAATGATTTTATTTGAATTATGGCCCTTTTTGACTTAGAAACTCAGTTAAAATTTCATTTTTGTCCACTTGTTGACTTAACCATTTGAGATATTACTTTGAAAGTTGGAGTACTTATGTACCATCATGAGACCTATCAGTAAGCAAGAGAAAGAGAAGATAACTCTGTGAAAATGTTTCTTGATTTGTACTTAGAAATTCCTAGTTAAACTCTTGTGTGCCCTTAACTGTCAAGGTTTTGTTTTATTGGCTAGCACTAAAAAAGTCGAGCGCGCTGTCCTTCTGACAGCTCTTGTTTTAATAAAGCTATTTGTTCCCAAACTTTACAAGAATGTCTCTTGGATGGTTCTCTTAAAATTGCTATGCCATAAATAATGCCTCCAGAGTTAAGACTTGATAAATCTTTAAATGACATCTACCCAACTGCTGGTCTGACTTTGAATTGTTTTCACACAAATTGTTGTTTTGTTGACCCTCTATCAAAATTGTTCAGATAATTTGGACATTGTGGCTGCCTAAGGTGAGACCAATTTTCACTTTCTTTGGATAATGTCAGACCTGAATCACACACATCTTATCCTGTGTCTGATCATATGTTGCAACTGTATTCTGTTGACTTAGATGAGAGATATAGTGCCATCATGGTACTCTTAAATTTCTTGCCAGCAATTCTATTCTCTGTTTTAACTGAATTTTAGCTGGATTCGTAGAAAAGAAATACAAACTTTTGTAAAAAGTGATATGATGGAACTGTATATAATTCAATTTTAATCGCTAGATTCACATGTGAAGTCTATATATTTAAAAATGAATAGAAAGGCACAAGCAGGAAAGTTGGAATTGGCAGATAAATATTGCTTTGTGTTTCATTGTTTCACAGTATAGTATTGTTGTTTCAGGAATACAGGAAGGTGTGCGTATCACGCTGGATTGTGCTCAGGCCGCATTTATATCCTATGACAAATTAGTGCTGTCTCTGAAAGGCGGGGAACTGTAAGTTTCTTTATACATTTCACTAGATACACACTGAAATCAAATTGAATCAGTTCTAAAATTGAGAAAAGAAAGTTTAATTGCATCACAGTTATACACTACTCAAATTGCTGAATTGCCTGTTCTATGGAATTTTAGCTTTTTTTATCATTCTAAACAGTAACAAGATACATCTATATAAGACCTTTACTACCAAAAGTTGTAGCTGCCATGACACTTCCTGGTATCCATGTTCAAGTGGATGTATCAATTGCCGTAGTTGTAGGAGTTTAATGCCTGTTTCAACCGTAGTTCAGTCATTTTTACAAGAACCAGTACACGATCTATCTCTATCCTACGTAAGAAACTGTAAACTTTCTAACATAAAGAGACATGTTGGTAGCAGGGCCTGAACCCATGACTATCAATGAGAGGTTACAGTGATTTCAAGTCAGTGACTGTAACCACTAAACCATGAAGGCTGATGTATGAATTGTCTTGATACATAAGATATATGGCTGTAGATATTGGTTATGATTACAGATTGGTTATGATTACAGATTGGTTATGATTACAGATTGGTTATGATTACAGATATGTGTTGACATTGATGGTGGATGGTATGAGGAGTGTGAGGAGCTTTAACTTTGATAAATCAGCTGCCAGCGTTCTAACTACTTGTGTAAGAAAAAAATAGCACTTGTTAATAGAAAGAAACACACAAAATCTAAATTTTTCCTAACATTTCAAACGGCTGAATCATCAAGAAAACTACTCAATTTTTAACCAGGTTTTCCAAAGGAAAAATCCTGGTTATTAGATTGAGGTATGTCGGCGGTGGCGGGCGGGCAGGCGTAAACAATTTCTTCTGTGCGCAACTCCTCCTACATTTCTCAACGGATTTCAACCAAACTTTCACAGAAGTATTGTCATGAAGTGCCCTGGCGCATATTGTCGGGGTTTTGTGATTTGGTCATTTTTGACCTAATTATGGCCCTTTGTTTTTTTTTTCACATATGTAATTCTTCTGTGCGCAACTCCTTCTACACATCTCAAGGGATTTCAACCAAACTTTCACAGAATTATTGTCACCAAGTGCCCTGGCGCATATTGTCGGGGTTTTGTGATTTGATCATTTTTGACAGAATTATGGGCCTTTGTTTTTTTCCACATAATGTAATATATATAGAGAAATACTCTTCTGTGTGCAACTCCTACATTTCTCAAGGGATTTCAACCAAACTTTCACAGAACTATAATTGTGAACTAAAGAATTTTGAATGTATAATGTTATGCCCCTGGTCGTCCATCCATCCGTCCGTTAGCAATTTTGTGTCTCCTTATTTAAGTATATATAAAAGGGAGAATACTCTGTTATTATAAAAGGGAGAATACTCTGTTATTACTGTCTATTTTTGAAATAGATTACCAGTCCTGTATACTTTGGATAATCTGTTACAGTTTCAAGTTTATTGACAAAGTCTGCAAAGTAAGATGACAAAATTTCTCATGAGACCATCGGTTCAAACCCCACACAGAGCAAGTTTTTTTTTTTTTTTTCTTTCTTTTTTTTTTTTTTATAATTTTTGCCTGAATTATGGCCCTTTGCTTTTTTTCCACATATGTTATATATAGAAGAATACTGTCACGTGCCCACTTCACAGTTTTTTCACATTTGGTTCCCAGTCAGTACATTGAATGATTTCAACAAATGCAACGTCAAAGACATCCAGGCGTTTATGACATTGTGACGTCGTATTCCATATTACACAGAAGCAAACAATTATCCTCTATATTTCCTTGATATGGAAAAAAAAACTTACTAACCAGGTTTTCTGAAAACAAAATCCTGGTGATTAGATTGAGGTACGTCGGTGGTGGGCCGGTGTAAACAATTCCTTCTGTGCACAACTCCTCTTACATTTCTCAAGGGATTTCAACCAAACTCTCACAGAAGTATTGTTATCAAGTGCCCTTGGGCATATTGTCTGGGTTTTGTGTTTGGATCAATTTTGCCTGAATTATGGCCCTTTGCTTTTTTTACACATGTAATATATAGAAGAAGACCTTTGTTTCTTTTTCACATTATGTATATCTACTGACTTTAAAAACACATTTGCGCTCGGCCAGCAGACTGGAAAATGAAAACCTGGTTTTGTGACAATTTCCTGTCACTTGTTTGTAACTGTTGCACCCTCGACCGGTGCCTAAATTTACTGTTAAATTGTAAATGTTTGTGATGATTCAATTTGTGTTTATTTTTTCCTAGTTAGTAGATATCAGAAGTTTAGAAAAATTGTGAGTAATTACTTTTTGTGTCGCTCTTTCGGAGAAAAGGTGATACATAGGGATCACTTTGTCCGTCCGTCCGTCACGAAAACTTAACGTTGGCTATAACTTTGCCATTTCTTAAGATTTCTTCATCAAACTTTACAATTGTATTGCTTATGACAAAAGGGTCATGATTCTGCCAAATTTTGTAGGTCAAGGTCATATTTGACAGAGTTATGCCCCTTTTTGTACTTAGATTTTGTCATGAAAACTTAACATTGGCTATAACTTTGCCATTTCTTAAGATTTCTTTATCAAACTTTCAAATTGTATTGCTTATGTCAAAAGGGTTGTGATGCCACCAAATTTTGTAGGTCAAGGTCATATTTGACAGAGTTATGCCCCTTTTTGTACTTAGATTTTGTCACGAAAACTTATTGTTGGCTATAACTTTGCCATTTCTTAAGATTTCTTCATCAAACTTTCAAATTGCTTATGACATAATTTTGTTGGTCAAGGTCATATTTGACAGAGTTATGCCCCTTTTTTGTACTTAGATTTTGTCACAAAATTATTGGTTATTCTGACAAAGCGTAAGAGGGCGACACAAGTGTTCTACTGAACACCCATCAAGTTAATACAAAAAATAACTTTTTATATTTGTTTAAACACAATATTCAAACAAGTTATAGAAAAGTGATACCAACCATTTAAGCATATATAATTTTACTGTTAATATTATTTTTGAAAGCAATGAAAAATAGATGTCATGTAGACAGGTTTATTTTGAATCCAGAATTTCTATGAAATGTAATACAATTTACCTGTTTTAATGCCATTTTGTTTTTATAGATGTGTTTATGTGAAGATGGTTATTTATTCCTGGGTTCACGACTAGGCAATTCCTTACTGCTGAAATACACAGAGAAGGTGTCCACATCCTCGGACAAAGATAAAACTGTAAGTACTTCCAGTTTTGACAGATGTAAGATTTAATGAACAACATGAATGCTGGTGGACCAGACTGAAGACATTTATTTTAATGAAGTTCTGCAAATAGATTTATAACTACAGAAACAACTAAGAACTATACCATCTATTTATTTGTCAGTCTTGTACAGAAATTACTGTATATCTATTATCCAGAACTGCTACCACGAGGCCTACACTGTGCCTTTAAATAGGCAGTTTTTTACTTAGACTGTCTTATATGATCATCAGATGGAATAAAATCTTAGAAAAATTAGTCAAAATCACAGTTAGGAAGACTTGTTATATCTTTTATCACAGATCTAAAAGACAAAAAGAGAAACTTTGGACAGGTTTATGAAATAATTATTGAATTTTATAGATAAATTTGAAATGACCAGATTGACTTCATGTCAATGGGAAACTTAAAAATAAACAATTTGTTTTTATTTCCTTTCTGATTGACAGAGTGAGCCTCCAACAAAGAAGAAGAAAACTGATGGTCCAACAGATATGGGTAAACTGGTTTCTTTTTATCAAACAGATAGCTTGTTGTTGGTAGAACTGGGGTAATTACACAGTAAAAGATTATCTGTGACACTTGAAGTTGATAAAACATTTTTGTCCTGCAGTAGTTATAGGGAAATCCTCAAAATCTTGACATACATGTACATTATTTAATGTCTGTATTGAACAGTGCTTTATCTGATGTATGAGCGTTTCAACCAATGTGTGTTACATGCAAACAAGTCTTCTGTCAGTGTGTCTTATATGCAATGATATCTTGTATGCAATATGTCTAATATGCACTACATCACCCGTGCAGTATGTCTTATATGCAATATTGTCTTATATGCAATATGTCTGTAATATGCAGTATGTGCCTAATATGCAATACATCACCTTTGCACTTTGTCTTATATGCAATATGTCTCAATTTTCTCTCCATATGTCTCCTTTGCAATCTTTTTTGGCAATTGTATATCTAATTTGCAATTCTTTTCAGCTTCGGATGTATCATTAGTTGAAAATCTCGATGAGCTGGAGGTATATGGATCCAGCGAGAACCCATCTGATACTACAATAACATCGTATATATTTGAGGTAATTAAGCAAAATAGCTGTAAACTGGATTGTATGTGTGAGATTTTTATTTTCACCATTTTTGATGTGAAGAAGCCGGAAATCAAGAAAAGAAATAGTGAAATCTTGAAGACAGATCATTGTAGATTATTCAGGAAGACGATACATGAATGAATAAGCTAGCTGATAGATCATATAGTAGCAGCCTTGTGAAATATTTGCGACTTGAAAATTACCTATGTTCTTTCTGCTCTATCTTTCTGTTTTAAAACATCTTTTGTTTTGCGGTATTTGCATCTTTTGTTTTGCGGTATTTGTAACATGTAACAAAATAAAGAATTGGTGGTAAATACAGTCTCCCTTAGTATCTGCCTTGATAGCGGGAGGTTGAAGGTTCAAATCCCACTAGGGGTTCCATTCTGATATGGCTGGTTGGTGAGCCACCAGCAAGTTAAATGTTTACCCCATACCTACATATCTTGTGCCTGGAATAGGATTTGATATGTAAATGTGCTCAGAAAAGAAGGTGTCTCATAAATCAAAAATGACTGGCCATTTAAGTAGGTGTGGCATTATAATAAAGAAACACTTTACCTGAACAGATAATGCAGCCATTTGAAGATAAGCAACATTCATAAAACTACATGTGTATAAGCATTGTTTGTTATATTGTCCTAGAATACAAACATTTTCTCCAGGACTGAGTTGTGTTCTTATGTTAAAGTTTTATATTATTACTTAGGTTTGTGATAATATATGGAATATTGCTCCTTGTGGTAACATTGTGATGGGGGAGCCAGCATTCCTGTCTGAGGAGTTTAACAATACAGTTGACCCTGACCTTGAACTTGTCACAACATCCGGCTTTGGTAAAAATGGAGCACTGTCTGTGTTGCAGGTATGGATCTGTTGATTACATAGTCTGATAGCTGTACTATTATACAGAATGTAAAGTCATTTGAAATACGCCCTACCAGTACATGTATAACAAATACATCATTTTGTAATCATTATCACCATCGCTTGTTTCTTTGTGTTCAATCAATTTTCCAGAAATATATAAGTTAACATACTTTCGAAGTGTGATAAAATACATAAAAACATTTGAAAGTTTTAGCAACTGAAATTTTAGCTTTAGTCAGGTACTACCTTAAATCATATTCTGTGTTGAGTATAAATCTAAAGCTATGATTTGTTCTCGCATTGAATCTGATACAGTTTCAAGTATCAAAAAACAAAAATGAAGTTTCGATTATAAGTTTTATCTGTTTAACATTAGAGAAGTATAAGACCACAGGTTGTGACGACGTTTGAGTTACCAAGCTGTGTAAACATGTGGACAGTGACTGGACCAAAGGCAAGCAGCGAGAATGGTGACGGTGATAAAGAGGAGTTACAAGATGGACATGCATTCCTTATCCTCAGTAGACCGGACTCCAGTATGGTATGTTTGTGAAACATTAATTTCAAAACCGTTCAGTCTGTCTCTGTGATTGAGTGGTTAGAGTCGCTGACTTGAAGTCTTACCTCTTATAGATTGAGGGTCATTGATCCAACCATGTCTGTTTATGTGAGAAAGTTGGCAGTTTCTTACGATGGATAGGAGTCTAGTTCCAGTTCTTCCCAGGAATGATGGTTAATGAAAATGGAAAACTGCAAATGACTAATATATGGTTGGAACAGACTTTAAACTTCTACAACAGCATCAAGACCTTTCACAGGTATCTGACACACTGGATAACATTTCCAGACCTTCCGGAGAGAGGCAGTACTACCTTGCCTGACATTAACTATGTCCCTGCAGTATACAATACAACCTGTCTTAAGCAGCCATCCAAAAGTGACCTCTTAGTAAAGATAGCTTCTAAATACAGGTGAATGTACAAGTAAGCTATTCTTTCACAGTAGTAGTGGTCTTCACAGGCAAATAAATGTATGTGGTCACTAGCTGAAGGTTGACTGTAGTCATGGAAACAGAAACAAGTCTCTGAGATAGCCAGTGCTTTAAGGTATTGTTTACAGCAAATGAGACGTTTGGTTTTGGTGTTTGACCATATGTTTGTATCTTTTTAAATGAACCTGATCTGCAGACAGGTCAGTCTTCTATATAGCAAAAATTCAAGAGAGGAAGACTTGAAATGTGTGATATATTTTCTATTACACAATGTCAGATACTACGGACAGGTCAGGAGATACAGGAGTTAGACCACAGTGGCTTCAGTACCCAGACAGCTACAATATATGCGGGTAATGTTGGCGAGGGTCGTTACATACTGCAGGTGTCGTCTGGTGGTGTCAGATTACTGGATGGAGGTAAGCTGATTTAAAGAACCAAGAAGTTTCAATATGAATACATTGACAAAACTGAACAACAGAGCCTTTGGTGAAGCTTGGATAACTGATACAGTTACTGTACGGAATTAAATCTAGTATGAACCCTGTGGAAACCTTTGTCAATGTTCCTATTTCCAGTAGGGTTATGCATTACAAGAGTTGACTGCAAATCTGTAGTAACTTAAATGAAATACAAAAAAGGATTTTCTACAGTTTTACGGTCGACCCTCCATTATGTTTTATGCCAAAGGCATTTGAAATGGGTTAGTTGGTCACTTCTGTTAAACAATATACAGTAAACTCCGTATATATGGACTCCGGATATAACGTAACTTCGGATATAACGAACAGTTTTTTTTGCCCGAATTTTTACCTTCTTTGTTTAATGTAAAAATATACGGTTATATCGTACTCCGGTTATAAGGAAACTTCGGATATAAGGAACACTATTTTCTGGCCCAACAATGAAAAATGTACAGTAAAGAAATCGTATATATCAAACTGCAAATATGTTCTGAAAAGTTGAAAAAATCCGTTGATTTTGCACTCTTCGTTCGCCGTCTGCTTTTTACTTGTAGCTATTATTCATAAAGGTAATCTTTTGGTAAACTAGTTAAATGAGAAAACAAACATAATTGCTAAGTACGATATTAAAGTGATAATATTTTACGTTTATAATTGTTAGCGTTTCTTTAAAAGCATGCAGACAGGATGAAATCCCATATCGGGAAAAAATACCTTGTTAAATATTTTAAGTTTTGGCAAGTGAGTGAAAATCAGCTTTCTTCAATTGGTATTTATACAGTCGAAGTTTTGAAGTTTCTATCCATTCATAAAACATTTACATAATTTTTTTATGTACATGATTGTATCATGGAGATAAAACGTAAAACGCTCACATCAGAAAATAAATTTATGTTTATTAATCC
Organism: Saxidomus purpurata; assembly: GCA_022818135.1. Taxonomy (NCBI): domain Eukaryota; kingdom Metazoa; phylum Mollusca; class Bivalvia; order Venerida; family Veneridae; genus Saxidomus; species Saxidomus purpurata. The sequence continues at coordinate 17,336,142 of JAFMSR010000012.1, read as the reverse complement.
TCGCAATTATTTTACATAGGTTTGCGAGTATAGAAAAGCATTACAGATATATGTCTTTATAACTCTTCAAATAGGGGTAGGAAAATCAAAAGCAACTATAAGTTGATGGTTCGGATTTTATTACATTTGGCTTTAATGATACTTGTTCGATATATATTTTAGTTCGATATATATACATCGTATATACGGAACTTGTTCCATATACGGATATAAGGAACTCCGGATATAAGGAACATATTTGATAGGTCCCGAGGAGTTCATTATAAGCGGAGTTTACTGTAAAGTTTTAAGATTTCATGTTAAGAATCCTGGAAACGGGGGAACTTAGAGTATATATTTGTGATTACAGTCATTATTTCAAGACTGAAGCCAAGAACTGTCATTGCCATTCCTACAAAACTTGATCAACATGAAATAAGCAATAAGTAACTCCATGAAGCTTCCATTTGTTATTTTGCACAAAATACAGTGTTTTATACTGAATCATTACATATTCTATAATACAGTGGAACAGTATATTTATTATAACTAAGTGTGGCATAATTTGGTCGCAATGAGGAAAATGAAAGTTTCTTCCTTTGATCATCAATTATAGTGAATAATTGTCATAAGGAAGAGGAAGAGGTAAGAGACAGAAAACCAGGGGCTGCCGGGGACCAGATGGTGCCATAAAACAATGTGTTTAAGTTTTTATTTTTCTAAGAGAATTGCAGGAATGGCATTGAATGAAATGGAAACAATTTGAACAACACTTCCTGTTTTAATAATAAAGCAAGAAAGACAACTGCTGTAATTAGAAAACAGTACTTTACAGGAGTACTTCCCCTTAGTGCTAAGCTGAAATAAACAGGCATTATTGCTGATAGACAATAAGCCATATTAGTTTGGCTATTCTAAGGATAAGGAGGACTTTTTTACTCAACCTGACATTACTGTTGCCATCAGCATTGCTTAAATATTGTAAAACTATATTCACAAGTTGTTTATTTCACAGATATTCCAGTTTTCTGTTTATTGGCTAATTTTTAAATTCACTAGTGAGCGTTATTTTATACATAATAATTGTTTTAAGTGAGTTTGGTGAATTTGTGAAGTGATTCATTCACTAAAATTAGCGAAAATAAGATGCTAGTGCAATCAACTGGAAGTTGGGAATTTTTGATGTACTATAAATGTCTTTGTCATTGATTGGTGTACATGTTTTGCAGTTCAACAGCTTCAGCATATTCCCATAGAGATGGGTACACCTATAGTACAGTGTACAGTCGCTGATCCGTATATCCTCATAATGAGTGATGAGGGAACCATCATGATGCTGACACTAAAACAGGAAACATCAGGAGCCAGGCTGGTTCTCACTAAACCTCTTATATCAAATGTAGGTACTAGTCAAGTGCAAATATGACATGTCCCAATAGCCCTTTAATAAAGATTTAAATGCAGGGCATACTAGTAGAAGCCAGTGCAATAATTAGCTAGAAGAAACTCAATTGGCTACAGCCTCTAACTGTGGAATGTATTTTATGTTCTACACGAACAGCTGTTTGTAGGAAAATATAGTAAACATGTTCTCAAAGAAAACCTGAGTCAGTGTTAGCCCTGTGGATGTATCTGAATTATGCAGTCAAAACTAAGTAGTTTAAGTTTGTATATGTTTAAATAGAACATAAGGTCTTTAGCTTGAGCCATTGAGAACCAGGATTTTGATATTATGCCAACAAGAACTGGTTGGTTTTTTTTCAATGGCATTTACATGCAGGTAAATACTTCATTTGTATTTGTAAATTCAAATAAGAAGTACTGTAAATGAGGTAGAATTTTTGTATAATGAAAATTGTGTGATTTGTAAACACAGATTTATTTGCTAAAGGAGCAAATCTTCTTGAAATGAATTTTAGCAAGATTTTTGATTAAGCAAAGTGGGAAATTCGTGAAAATAGCAAAAATTAAATAATAGCAATTATTACCCATGAAACAGTACATGTAATTTATTTTTAGTCTTTCTTTAAATGTTATTTATTAATGTGGTTTTTAGCTCACCTGGCTACGCCAGAGTGAGCTTTTCTGATCGATGATTGTCCGTCGTCCGTCAACATTTTGATTCAAATGACATCTCCTCTGAAACCTCTAGGCCAATGTTGATAAAACTATGCAAGAATGTTCCTTGCATGAAGCTCTACCAAAATTTTTCAAAGAATTCCATTCCATACAGAACTCTGGTTGCTATGGCAACAAATAGGAAAAACTTTAAAAATCTTCTTCTCTGAAACCACATGGCCTAGAGCTTAGATATTTGGCATGTAGCATTGTCTAGTGGACCTCTACCAAGATTGTTCAAATTATGACCCCTGGGTCAAAATTGACCCCGCGCGGGTGGGCACTTAGTTTCTGCATAGGCATATATAGGAAAAACTTTAAAAATCTTCTTCTCTGAAACCACAAGGCCTAGAGCTAAGATATTTGGCATGTAGCATTGTCTAGTGGACCTCTACCAAGATTGTTCAAATTATGACCCCCGGGTCAAAATTGACCCCCGGGGGTTATCACTTAGTTTTGCATAGGAATATATAGGAAAAACTTTAAAAATCTTCTTCTCTGGAACCACAAGGCCTAGAGCTAAGATATTTGGCATGTAGCATTGTCTAGTGGACCTCTACCAAGATTGTTCAAATTATGACCCCCGGGTCAAAATTGACCCCGCACTGGGGGTCACTTAGTTTTACATAGGCTTATATAGGGAAAACTTTAAAAATCTTTTTCTCTGAAACCACAAGGCCTAGAGCTTAGATATTTGGCATGTAGCATTGCCTAGTAGACCTCTTCAAAGTTTGTTCAAATTATGCCCCTGGGGTCAAAATTGACCTTGCCCAGGGGGGATCATTTGTTTTACAAAGGCGTATATAGGAAAACTTATTTGGTATATAACATTATCTAGTGATCTTCCACCAGGCAAGTGGACTTGTACCAAGGTGAGCGATATAGGGCCATCTTGGCCCTCTTGTTAGAATAATATTTGATGACTATTGTCTATGTTTGATCAGTATTTCCAGTGTGTGAAAGAGAAGTATAATATATTACAGAAACCGAGGGTATCCACGTTGTGTGCATACAAGGATGAGAGTGGCATGTTTACAACATCAGCTTTGGAGGTGGAGGAAGAAACAACAACAACAGAGCAGAAGATGAGCATGAATACGTCACTAGAAAAGGTCTTTAGTATGGAAAACAGGTAAAGTAGTGACAGTGTGGCAATTTGTGCCATATAGATATTTTCCCTGTAAATGCCAAAGCTCCATTTTGCATTTACACTGATTTCACCTAGCAAAAAACTATCGGACCACACAATCAGTTGTGTTGTCACCTGAACCAAAAATCTCTGATGACAGTTGTATGCAATAACAACACTGTGATGTACGTGGACTATAAACCCAGGAAGACATCTAAGACACAAATTAAATATCTTGTTTGTTTCAAGTGCTATTTGGCACGATATAATCAGCAGTACTTAGCCGCTGTATCCATGGCAGTGTGACATCAAGTAGCACTGTATGAGATGAATGACAACCACACAGATAAGCGGTATTCAGATATCCCAACAACCTGTCTAGGCAAAAAAATGTTTAAAAATCTACTATGACACCGTATCTAAATGTTAAAAATACCTTGAATTATACCGTTCTAAACCTAAATATACGTTACTAAAAACTAACTATACTATAAAACTACTATAAGCTATCATACTGTATCTACAACTACAGCTAAACTATTACTAACCTACTTTTCTGTTTGTAAAGTGATCAAAATTGTGTATACTATGCAATGCAAAGCCCACATCAGCAAGGCTACCCGGCAAATTCCCTTGCGAGGAATTAATGGCAGTTTAAAAGGATCCTTTAGCGCACGTGCAACACTCACTGCATACCGAGCAGTCGAGCCGACCCAGACTTCACACCGCATACCCAAAATTACATTTAGTTATTGAAGTTCTTTTGAAAATTCCATCAAGAAGTGTTTGTTGATTTAACTATATATCATTTGTTACAGACCATGATTCATTTTATGTATGAATCCTGTAATCGCCCCAGTGAGTTACCCATGCAGCCCAACTGCTGCATAATGTCACCAAGCACAGTTCTTCGGTCACATGCTGCATTCACTTCGGTTTTACGGCACTTCATTTTTTGTTTTGTTATTTATGTTGTTTTCAATTTTGTTTTACGGTACTACATCTTCATGTAGTATGTTTAAACTGTCCTGCATCTAGATTATATTAAACTTTTCGCTGATAGATATTGATCTCTACATATATACTTACCTTTAAAATGACCTGTTAACCTTGAACTTAACTTATTTTTGAAAATCATTTGAATTTTGACCTTTACTTTAAACAATTTTGTATCTATCTTTTCCAGTTACTGCTGTTACTGACAGATCTTTTATACTTGAATGTGTCCTATGTTTGGCGTGAACTTGCCCCCTAATTAGTTTAGTTTCTGCTGTTACAATGTTAAATTCCTAGTATTTGGTGATGTTATCTTTACAGAAATTCAGATTAATTTGAATGACATGACCTAGACCTATTAGTTAGAATCAGATTTTTATATTTTATGTTTGGTTTCTGCTAATATACTATCACAGATTTACATGTAAAAAAGTATAATGTTTGGCCTTGATTTTAGAATTCTATCTATTTTCTTTAGTTTCTGCCGTTATACTATCAGCTTTTAAAAGTGAAAGCTCTTATAACAGTAAACTGGCAATAAAATTCTATCTTTTAAGTTTAGTTTCTGGCGATATACTATCAAAGGTTCATTTTTGAAAAAAGTCTTAGTGGAATAAAGAGTCTTGTGTTTCACATTGGGCGTGATTTTGCCCTTCTATGTGTAAAGGAATTAAAAATCTATCTATTTTGTTTAGTTTCTGCTGTTATAGTATCAAGGCTCCTTTAAGGAATTAAAAATCTATCTATTTTGTTTAGTTTCTGCTGTTATAGTATCAAGGCTCCTTTAAGGAATTAAAAATCTATCTATTTTGTTTAGTTTCTTCTGTTATAGTATCAAGGCTCCTTTAAGGAATTAAAATTCTATCTATTTTGTTTAGTTTCTGCTGTTGTAAATATGTCCTTGACTTCTCAGGTCAAAAATACTCCCTGTGTTTTAGATAAAGCAGTTATTAAGTTATTGGGTATGATTTTAGGGCTACACAAGTAGCTTGATGAATTTGTGAAAGTAGGCGCCCACATGCTTTGTGTGAATAATTATTTAGGCCACATTGAAAGGTGTTAGTTACTACAGTTTGTTCATAAACATGTTCTATTTTTGTACAAACAAATTTGTAGTTTAAAATAAAAATAAACTAAGTCAAGTTTTTAGAGTCTGCAAGTAAAAAATCTAAACTGTTAAACTCTACAATGGTGTTACTAACTCTTCATTGAATATGACTAATGGACATTTTTCAGTTATACTCAGTACTGGAACTTGGAACATACATGCAGATAGTACAAGTCAACTTCCTTTGCTTTTACTGTGTTTGATAGAAGTTTCCAATTAATTCTTGAGGTTTTAATTGAGTGTAGTAACTATGTTGTATATTACAGCACGGTTGATGATGAGTGGAGTAACTATGTTGTATATTACAGCACGGTTGATGAAGAGTGTAGTAACTATGTTGTATATTACAGCACGGTTGATGATGAGTGTAGTAACTATGTTGTATATTAGAGCACGGTTGATGATGAGTAGAGTAACTATGTTGTATATTAGAGCACGGTTGATGATGAGTAGAGTAACTATGTTGTATATTAGAGCACGGTTGATGATGAGTAGAGTAACTATGTTGTATATTAGAGCACGGTTGATGATGAGTGTAGTAACTATGTTGTATATTACAGCACGGTTGATGATGAGTGTAGTAACTATGTTGTATATTACAGCACGGTTGATGATGAGTGTAGTAACTATGTTGTATATTACAGCACGATTGATGATGAGTGTAGTAACTATGTTGTATATTACAGCACGGTTGATGATGAGTGTAGTAACTATGTTGTATATTACAGCACGGTTGATGATGAGTAGAGTAACTATGTTGTATATTACAGCACGGTTGATGATGAGTGTAGTAACTATGTTGTATATTACAGCACTGTTGATGATGAGTAGAGTAACTATGTTGTATATTACAGCACTGTTGATGATGAGTGTAGTAACTATGTTGTATATTACAGCACTGTTGATAATGAGTAAAGTAACTATGTTGTATATTACAGCACTGTTGATGATGAGTAGAGTAACTATGTTGTATATTACAGCACTGTTGATGATGAGTAGAGTAACTATGTTGTATATTACAGCACGGTTGATGATGAGTAAAGTAACTATGTTGTATATTACAGCACTGTTGATGACGAGGATGAGTTACTGTATGGCGATGATGAAACCTCAGCACTAGACAGCTCAGTCAACATCGGTATGAAAGAAGAAGTAAAATCAAAGTAAGAATTATCAGCATGGTACATACCTTAGTTTTGCCGCCAAAGTGCTTGTCTGTCCCTTGTATGTCATTTTGTATTGAAATAAACCTGAGGGTTAAAAAATGTCTTTTAATGTTTAGATAATATATTTATTCTTGATTGCAAAACAAGTACAGTTAAACTTCGTTCACTTGAACTCGAAGGGTCTGGCATATTCGGTTCAAGCAATTGGTAGTCCGAGCACACATTTAAATGTGCATGTATATTATAAACTTGTAGCTTACCCTTGAATAAAAGACAAATTAAAATTCACAAAATATTCTAAGTGTTGTAATGTAAAAAGTATGAAATGTTTGTCATTCATTAAATAATTTATTAAATTTTCTGAAAAAAACAAAAAAAAATTTAAAATAAAGCCAATCTGCTACTTATTGCTATAAACAAGGGACTTTCAGTTTGTTTGTACATCATAACCTTTAATTGCAAATTTAACGAGGTGTGAATAGCACACGCTGTTTCACAGCACTTGTGTCTGACAGCTGATCATCAATGCATTGTTTGCTCGATAATTGAGATTAGCACCTTTTATTTTTGAGCCAAAGGATGTACTTTACGATGAAATAGATCTGAAGGACCATGGTACAGATTCGAGAGATCGGTGTTAGAGGTTTCGGTGGTGGAACAATATGATTTATATATAGCTTTTGCCTGGACCGCCAGTCGGGTTAGAGCTGTCTGTAGTGTTCGAGCGAATGAAGTTGGAGCGAGCAAAGTTTAACTGTACTTACTGTACAACTTATTAATCTCTTGCAAGACTCAGTCTGGATCAAATCAACTTTGATGAGAGAAAGAAGCCAATTGGAATCAAGTGTCTTTCCTAGTTTAGTGTTTTTTGCTTAATTAAGTGTCTTGCCTTATTAATAAGTGTTTTGCCTAATTAAGTGTCTTGCCTAATTAAGGGTTTTGCTGCACATAATGCTGCCAGACTTAAAGATAAAAAACCTGTGAACATCATCGCCACCTTAGCTACTGGGCCAATTTCAGTCAAACTTCACAAGAATGTTCCTTGGAAAGTTCTCTACCAAAGTTGCTCAAATGGTTATGTGGTTATGCTCCGCTGCACCTAATGGTCGGAGCTAAAAAATAAAAACCCTTTTAACGAAATCTCCTTAATCATTGGGCCAATTTCAGCCAAACTTAATGTGTTGCAGATGTTCTTTTTTCACTGAGGTGAGTGATGTATGTTCATCATGACTCTTGTGTTTGGAAATTTCATTATTAAATCATCATTGCTGATCTTTTCCAGTAAAAAGAAACAGAAAAATGATGTGAAACCATCTTATTGGTTAGCTGTAGCAAGAGAAAATGGATCTTTTGAGGTAGGAAAGAATGTTATAGTTTGTGCTATTTATAGACGCATGTCTGCTTTGACAGCATGACTGCTGCTGTAAACCTGCTACAGATATCACAGGGAGATAGGGGTATCATTCAACTTTACCTAGACCAATGCCTGGTGATAATCTAATACAAAATCAAAAAAAAAAAATGAACAAAATATTTAGTATACATTTAGGTTGTTTTCTTTCGTATATTTTTGTCTGTCACCAGCTGTGACAGGTTGGAATCATTAGTTAGACATTATGTATGTAGTGGAGTGATATCAGCTAGTCTGCCTACATGGTTGAGTGGTTAGAGTGGCTGAGTTGAAATCACTGTTACCTCTCATAGATTGAGGGTCATGGGTTCAAGACCTGCTACCAAGTTGATGGTTCCTCAAGGGTTAGGTAGACTGCCCGCCTGTTTAAATTGATTGAAATACAGGTGAAACAAGTGTCAAGCTCGGACAACAATAGTGATAACAGCTTCAATCAATACCTAACAAGTTATGATTATGAAACAAACAAAAAATGAATGAAATTGCATAAAGACCAGTGTTAACTTAAGGTGAAATAATCTAAATTAACAATTTTTGAAGAGAGACAAGTTAGGGCTGGTTAGATAAGTCTGGTACGCTGGTTACCTTACCAGCCACAAATATGTAAAACATTTGTGAAATTAGCTGTATCATAAACCTCAAAACAATCACTTCTTTAAGGCAGTCATCTTTTAAATTTATGAAAAGCTTCAGGAATGATATGAGTTATTTACATTATGTTCTTACTAAACTTTATGTTTCTCTTTTTTTCCAGATATTAAGTTTACCAGATTTTAAGATAGCATATTATGTGAAGACCTTCCCAGTTGGCCTGAAAGTGTTGGTGGATACAGGAAGTCAGAAAGAAATAGGGGCCAGTAAATCTGGGTAAGACTTCAAATGAAAGTTTGAGAGAAATACACTCAGCCTTACTTTATTCCTATAAAGAATGGTATATAGGGGGTGATTCTAATATTTGACAGTAAGTTAGTAATGCAGTTGGTTGACATATCGCAAAGTGTGTTGCTGATGATATGCAGCAGAGTATCACCATAAAGGATAGATATATGTAATTTTCAAGATAGTTTATGACTTACAGATTTATGGCCATTTCATATGTTTGACTTACAGAGTTGTACTGAATGACAGCATGCTGTAGCATGAAATAATGAACTATAACCTTAATCTTGAAAGATTATTAGTTTCTGTCATAAGCACTCTTTCAGATAAAAATATCTGTCACTGAGGGTACCTGTGTTGTAGGGAACCAGACTCCAAACCAAGTGTCCCACGATAGAATCTTTTTCTTGCATACCATCTTGCACTTTGAAATAGATTTCTAAATGCAAACTTATCGAAATGATGCAATATCATATAAAAACAATTGATATTAAGATGTTGTGTTTGGGAAAATTATGTCAGACACAACAAAACAATGAAAAAAGTTATGTCACAAGTACTATTTGAAAGTTGTCCCGGCACAGGGCGGGTTCCAGACGAATTTTTCCGGCATGGGTAAAATCACCAAAAATGCCAATCTGATCTGCAAGAAAAATGTGTCTTATGTATTTACTGATAAAATCTGTTTTATGGAAAAGTCATAAACAAAAATCTTACATAGAGGAAAGGATGTTACTCAAGTTGTTATAGAAAAATTTATGTGCCATAAGTTCGGATTGTTACAAATAGAATTTATACGATGTTTCAGGTCAGGTTTGGGCCAGGACAAAACTGACACGATGTCAAATGTACATGAGCTGTTATTGGTTGGACTAGGTCATAAGAGATCCAGGCCTTATCTTCTGGTTTGTTGAAAATATATTAATCAATCAATGTGTTTTTGGGGACAGTACTCATAGTTTAACATGTAAAAGTAATAAAAAGAACAACTTTCGTAATGCAGTTTCCCATATTTTTTACAGAATTAAAAAACTTCGAAACTATGCTTTTGTTTTAGCATCATATTTATTTTCTTTTGTAACTTTGTCATCTGGATACAAAATCTGTCTTATCCAACATTATTTTAGATCATATGATCTTGCCAGATAAATCAAATTGCTGGTTAAATAAACCAGGTTTTCCTCTTCACATTTTGTGGTACCGAGACCGAGGTACAGTGGTAGATAAGGCAGTTTTTCGTAACAACTAGGTGACAGATAAGACAGGTTTTACTGTAATTCACACTGAAGACAGTGCTCACACTGTATTGATTTGTAAAACTGTTCAAGGTTGACTCTGATCCTACAGGCAGATATATCTGGATTTAGCAAGGTTTTAAACAAAATTTGCCTACATTTTTAGCTCGACTATTCGAAGAATAAGGAGACTATTGCACTCCTGTTTCCATGGCGTCTGCGTTGGTTAAAGTTTTTAATAAAGTCAAATATCTTGAATACTATCAAAGGTATTGACTTGAAACTCAAAATATATCTTTACCATCAACATCTACCCCTGAGGAAACAATCCCCATAACTCTGTTTTGATTTTTGACAGATTTATGCCCCTTTTTAACTTAGCATTTTTGGTTAAAGTTTTTTATAAATTCAAATATCTTGCATATTATCAAAGGTATTGGCTTGAAACTCAAAATATATCTTTACCATCAACATCTACACCTGAGGAAACAATCCTCATAACTCTGTTTTGATTTTTGACAGATTTATGCCCCTTTTTAACTTAGAATTTTTTGTTAAAGTTTTTAATAAAGTCAATTATCCTGAATATTATCAAAGGTATTGACTTGAAACTCAAACTGTATGTTTACCATCAACATCTACACCTGAGGAAACAATCCCCATAACTCTGTTTTGATTTTTGACAGATTTATCCCCCTTTTTAACTTAGAATTTTTTGTTAAAGTTTTTAATAAAGTCAAATATCCTGAATACTATCAAAGGTATTGACTTGAAACTAAAACTGTATGTTTACCATCAACATCTACACCTGAGGAAACAATCCCCATAACTCTGTTTTGATTTTTGACAGATTTATGCCCCTTTTTAACTTAGAATTTTTTGTTAAAGATTTTTATAAATTCAAATATCTTGAATACTATCAAAGGTATTGAGTTGAAACTCAAAGTATGTGTCTACAATCAACGTTTACACCTGAGGAAACAATCCCCATAACTCTGTTTTGATTTTTGACAGATCTATACCCCTTTTTAACTTAGAATATTTGGTAAAAGATTTTATAAAGTCAAATGTTTTGAATACTATCAAAGGTATTGACTTGAAACTCAAAGTATGTGTCTACCATCAACATCTACATCTGAGGAAACAATCCCCATAACTCTGTTTTGATTTTTGACAGATTTATGCCCCTTTTTAACTTTGATTTTTTTTTATGGACTTAAAATGTATGTTTACTGTCAACATCTTCACCAATGTTTTTGATTTTTGACATTTTATGCCCCTTTTAACTTAGAATTTTGTCACAGTTTTTACCAGACTAACATGGAAATACTCGAAATGGCTTTCTTTTGAAATATCATAGAATAATTATGCAGCATGCAGCGGTCATGCTTTTTTAATTCTATACATTTCAATTTTGAAAAGTTACAAAGTTATTCATGATCAAATTTACAAGGTTATGTATTTCTTTGAAATTATCCCCTCCTCCCTCCACTTGGCTTACAGAATCCAGAGTAAGGCTTTGAATGTAATGTACATTTACAAAGGTCTTTGAACAAGTTTCATATCTTTGACCTTAATTCTTACAGACAATTACACAATACTCCTGTTCTTTGACAAAAAACCCATTTTACCAACAACCTTTCGAATAGTCGAGCGTGCTGTCATGTGACAGCTCTTGTTTCTGTAGTAGAGGGTGTGAACATTTAGCTGAAACCTCTTGCCATAAAGTACATACATATTTCTAAAGGTTGATTATAATTTATTGTTTATGTTAAGTCCTTGTTAAACTTTTTCAGGCAAGAGTTGAGGATGGTTTGTTAATCTATGAAGCATTCCCATACTACCAGTCCAAGGCAGACAACCACCTTAAAATACGTTTCAAGAAAGTTCAACATAATCTCATAGTAAAGGAACGTAAAGTGAAGTATAGGAAGAGAGGTGAGGAGATTTTAGACGAGTATGATGAACTGAAGAATGACCAAGGCCAGTGGTTCAGATACTTCGAGGATATATCAGGATACAGTGGTGTAAGTAAATCATAGGTTTCAGAGTCTGGGTCTGTGTTTCCCTTTATGTTCACAGAAACTTGGTCTGGCATAAGACATAAGTTCTTTATAATTCGAGATGCATGAGTACTGGTATGGTACAGTCAAACCTGTCGTAAGTGACCACACAGATGAAGCTGAAATTGTGATCTCTTAAAACAGGTGGTCTCTTAACTTAGGGTAAATTGCTATCATCTTAAATTAAGAGGGAGAACTAAAACCTGGCTGCATATATCAGGTTGCTGCTTACCACAGGTGATTTTAAGGGCAGGGTTGACTGTACCAGCAATTAATTATGACCATTTCTCACTGCTTCAGTTCAGTGCCAGCAGTTAATTCTTACTGATCTTAGATGATCCAGCCTTGTACCAGCAAGTCTAAATAATTTTTAAATGCTACAACTTTGTGTACCAGCAATTAGTATTCTGCAATTAATGTAACAAATCAAACCTGCAATGCATAGAACATTGTCAATAGACTATGAATCCACTCCTGAAAAGTTTTGTATATTGCAGGTATTTATATGTGGTCCTTATCCACACTGGTTGTTTATGACACAGAGAGGCTCTCTCAGGATTCATCCAATGGGAATAGACGGCTCTATCACATGCTTTGCTCCATTTCATAATGTCAACTGTCCAAAAGGATTTCTTTACTTCAACAAACAGGTACATGTGAATTCAAGAATATTGTTTTTTCGTTAAAACTTATTCTTTACTCATAAATTTTATTTTGAAAAGTTATATACCGGTATGTGACAACTTATTGCATATAAAAGCTACATGTATTCCTTTAAGCATTTTAAAAATGTTATTTCTGACATTCATGTCATTATGTACGATATTTAAGAAATAATAAATGCCTCCCTGTATTTTATCGTTGAATAAAATATAGTCAGGAATTTGGATGCGTAGTAATTAAATCACGATGCGAACCATGATTTAATTTTTGCATCCAAATGACTGACTGTATTTTATTCAATGATAAAATATAGGGAACAATTTATTATTTCGATTCTAACACGTTATTTTCTTTGAAAATAATCCCAACTTTATTTAACGCCCAGTAGAACATCATTGTAACCTTAAAAACGCGCGACACACGATTGGACGCCGCTTGTTTACATACCCCCGTCCATCGTCATTTAAGGCACGTCGTTCTTGGAAAAACGTGCTGTATTTTATTGTTAAATAAAATACAGGCTTTTCCCTATATGTTTACATAGGAAAAACAGCCGCTTTTGTTAAAACTTGTTCTTGTATGATTCTTATTGATTATGTTTTACCAGTTGTTTTCATTGGAAATGCGAGATAGTTGTAACTATTGTTTTTGTTTTATTCTTTAGGGGGAACTACGAATCTCTGTATTACCCACCCATCTAACATACGATGCTCCCTGGCCCATACGCAAAGTACCACTACGGTGTACTCCACATCATATCATATACCACACAGACAGTAAGGTATGTATCACAGCTCTGGTAGCTTTGCCCCTCTCACCCTCTTATCTTATGATACATATTCATCTGTCGCTAGGAGTAATGTCTTTTAATGTGAGAAAGTTGACAGTTTGTACAGGGTTCCACTGGTCTTTAGCATGACAAATGGTTAGGTAAATGCCTGCTTGTACAATAACTGAAATAATTCTGAAATGGGCGTCAAACCCTTAGAAACAGAAACAGAGAACAGTTTTGGTGGGTCTACAGTCCCTAAAGGATTCATGTTTTTTGTTGAGTGTACAATGTAATGTATTTGTATTACCAGCTTGCTATCTCATTACTTCAATTTGTTACGTTAAAATGCTACCACATGATTTCATTACTCAAATGAGTAAAGATACACCACTATTACCATGGTGAATTTAAAACAAGTGTGTAACATATGTTTTACAAATAAAAAAAGAAGTTCTTTCACAATACAATGGTAGAGTGTATTCCATCATGTCTCCAGAACTTGATTATGACTTAGCATAGCTATTGGGTACTTTTTATTTGTAAAGATGTGGAAAATTTCATTGGATATTATTGAGTCACTGAAAACGGAGTACATGTAAGACATATGATTGCATGTTTAAAGTTTTGTATTGGCAGTTTTTATTAGGATCGCTCACTGTAGGGCGTACATTGTACGTCTGTTAGCATTTTCTTCAAACGATATCTCCTCTAAAAACCACTAGGACGGTGATGATTTAACTTGACAGGGATGTTTCTTGCATAAAACCCTTTCATAGTTGTTTAATTAATTCCATTCCATGCAGACCTCTGGTTACAATGGCAAAGGAAAGGAAAAACTTTAAAAATCTTCTTCTGAAAATCAGGAAGGCGTAGAGCTTAATTATTTGGCATGTGGCATTACCTAGTGGACCTCTACCAAAACTGTTCAAATTATGACCCTGTGTTATCTAGAAGCCAAACTCATCAGGAGCTATATGACAATTCTCTCAAATTACTGGAGCTAAGGTAGGCTTTATATAAGATATAAAGTGTTTTATTGCAGACATACGCAGTTGTGATGCATAGTCAAGATGTAGGTAACAAGCTGCCAAAAATTTCATCTGAGGAGAGAGAATTTGATGTGTTTGAGAAAGGTGAGACCTATATTAGTTGCATTATGCACATTCACATCTAGTTCTTTCCAAACTTCATCAACACCTTCAGCTTTAAATCTAAGAGGTTGGCTGGGGTATGATAATATATAAGTATGCGGATAAAATGAAGCAAATGAGATTTGTTTTATATTTTCTTCACAAGATTTGTTTGATCATGATAGTGATCAGTGATAGTTAAGTTTCTTAAAATTTAGACTCAACCACAGCTGATACTGAAAAAATGTTTGATGTAAAGTTTTATATTTGTAAACTGTAGATGTTTTAAGGCTCTTTAGTATTAAAGTATCTGTATTTCTCATATATATACAGATGAGAGATTTGTGTACCCAACAGCACAGAAATTCTCCTGTCAGTTGTACAGTCCAACCTCATGGGAGGTTGTGCCAAATACGCAGTATGTATATTGCGTTTCTTTTGTATCTCAGCAGATGGTTTATTTCTATCTTTTTGGCAGTTATTATTATACCCCCAAAACGAAGTTTAGGGGGGTATATATGAGTCACCCGGGGGTTGGTCGGTCGGGCGATCTGTTGCATTTTCCTTGTCGGAGCATAACTTGAAAACACCTGGTTGCAATTCAAATAAAACTCATACAATAGTCCACGCTCAGAGGAAGTGCAGTGCACAAGAACTATAACTCCATCTTGACTAATTACAGAGTTACTGCCCTTTGTTACTTTTCCTTGTCCGGAGCATAACTTAAAAACTACTGGTTGGAATGCAATACAACTTCATTCAATGATCAAGCACATTGAGAGGAAGTGCAGTGCACAAGAACTATAACTCCATCTTGACTAATTACAGAGTTATTGCCCTTTGTTACTTTTCCTGGTCCAGAGCATAACTTAAAAACTACTAGTTGGAATTCAATACAACTTCATTCAATGATCAAGCACATTGAGAGGAAGTGCAGTGCACAAGAACCATAACTCCATCTTGACTAATTACAGAGTTATTGCCCTTTGTTACTTTTCCTTGTCCGGATCGTAACTTGAAAACTACTAGTTGGAATTCAATACAACCTCATACAATGGTCAAGTACATTGAGAGGAAGTGCAGTGCACAAGAACCATAACTCCATCTTGACTAATTACAGAGTTATTGCCCTTTGTTACTTTTCCTTGTCCGGATCGTAACTTGAAAACTACTAGTTGGAATTCAATACAACCTCATACAATGGTCAAGTACATTGAGAGGAAGTGCAGTGCAGAGGAACAATAACTCTATCTTGACTCATTACAGAGTTATTACCTTTTAATACAGCTTCATATAATGGTCAAGCACAATGAGAGGAAGTGCAGTGCACAGGAACCATAACTCCATCTTGACTAATTACAGAGTTATTGCCCTTTGTTACTTTTCCTTGTCTGGAGCATTTTTCGAAAACTACAAGTTGAAATTTAATACAGCTTCATACAATGGTCAAGCACAAAGAGAGGAAGTGCATTGCAAAAGAACAATTACTCTATCTTGACTTATTTCAGAGTTATTGCCCTTTGTTACTTTTACTTGTCTGGAGCATGATTCGAAAACTACAAATTGGAATTCAATACGACTTCATACAATGGTCAAGCATATTGAGAGGATGTGCAGTGTACAAGAACCATAACTCTATCTTGACAAATTACAGAGTAATTGCTAAGAACAATATCTCTTTTTAGTTTGTTTGCAAGGTATTATGTTACTACGAACTTCCTCAGTTTATAAAGCAGTCGTTTGGGGGTATTAATCACATTTAGTGATAGCTCTAGTTAGTTTTGTTATTGGTCAAGGTCTTGAAGAAAGATTTGAGAACTATTGCTCCCCTGGTGACAAAATTTAATTCACCCTCTTGATGAGAAATTTATTTAGATGGAAATACTCCCTGGAAAAGAAGTATGGGAGGAAGAAGGAGCTCAGAAAGACAGCTTTCTTAATTGCTGTGACAGAGGTGACTGTGTAGATCATGAACAGAGACAGAGACAGAGAGAGCTCTTGTTACTGAAGACAATGTCAAATTTAGAGCGAATTATAGTCTGTCTAGTCTTTCATGGTTATAACAGCCATTTACCTAATTTTACTCGCTGAAGACTGACTGAAATGATGTAATAATGGCTGTACATGAGAACTGTACCACTGAGGTAAAGAGCTCTGTTCAATTTCAAGTTGGTTTTTCTCAAATTAACCCATAACATTTTGTCTCCAAACTATTCTGTTTTTGTTACTGATTATGATCAGACTGTATTCGGTCATCAATACAATTTGATAATTATCTCGGCTCTTTGTCATTTAGTCAGTAGATTTTTTGTGTGTACCCCTTTAAACAGCTTATGGTAGTTCAAAATGTCAGATGAACCAGTCTATTTTAGAAATTTTGCACGAGTTAAGATTTTGAATTGTTTTACGCTTATACAGGCTACATTATTTTGTCATTTACACTTACAGAATAGAGATGGAGGAAATGGAACATGTGACAGCCCTGAAATGTGTACTGCTTAAGTCAGAGGAGACCGTGTCTGGAGTGAAGGGATATGTTGCCATAGGAACCAACTCCTGTCTTGGAGAGGATATTCTTGCTAGAGGAAGAGTAAGGGAATTTTTCATGCTTGAAAAGTTCAAGCTAAACATGAAAATTTATCTTTCACAAACAATATCATATCTCCTGCATCTTAAAGAACTTGCTACTTGAAAGGCTGTGTTTAGTTGTCTAATCCATTTATACCTAGAGTTTGATAATAGAATCTCTGACTTACTATGTTGGTAAGTCTATGTCTTTAGATAGAGGCTTTCTGCAAAAGGCTGACAAATTAATTCCTGGTCAGACAGCTTTGTATTTGTAGTGGACATTGTATATAACATCTGCGTCAAAGCATAGCTGATTAAAAAGGCAAGTATTAAGTACCAGTAAGGGTTTGTGCCTCATTAATGGCTTGCCCTTTAAATAGTAGTGTGACATTATGATAACTAAACATTTTACTTAACATGCCTGAATAATTTATTGTGTTTCTTTCAGATAATTATATTTGATGTAATAGAAGTTGTACCAGAACCAGGACAGCCTTTAACTAAACATAAGATAAAGGTTTGTGTGTTCCATGTTGTGAATGATGGTCTGACATACTTTAAATGTTCTGTGAATTGGACAAAATTGTAAAGGTCATTGTCTCAAGGTTGATTTATTTCGAAGTTTTACAACCAAAATAAAGTAAACTCCATTTATAACGAAGTCCTTAGACCATTTAAATGTTTTCCTTATATCCAGAGTTTTTTGTATCAGTATAACATTTTCGTATCAAATAAAAAAAATTAAAAATCGGGCCGAAAAAATGTGTTCCCCTTATATCTGAATGTTCGCTATATCCAGAGTTGATATATACAGAGTTCACTGTAAATGACTTTTTAGCTCACCTGAGCTGGCTCAGGGTGAGCTATTAGGATCGATGAATGTCCGTCGTCCGTCCACATTTAGTTCGTTAACACTCTAGTGGTCACATCTTTTCCTCAATTGTCACGAAACTTGATCAGGATGTTTGCCCCAGTAATTACTCGGACGAGTTCGAATATGGGTCATCTCGGATGAAAAACTAGGTCACATGACCCAAAAATACAAAAATCTTGTTAAGGCTCTAAAGGCTACTGTTTTAGTCCAAATATCCTGGCAATTTGTCAGAAAGGTTGTTTGGTTGATTTCTAGCTTAAGTTTTAATATGGGTCACCTGGGGTCAAAAACTAGGTCACACAGCCCAAATATGGAAAAACCTTGTTAACACTCTAGAGGTAACATTTTCAGCCCAAATATCCTGGAAATTTGTCAGAAAGGTTGTTAAGATGATTTCTAGCTCAAGTTCGAATATGGGTCATCTGGGGTCAAAAACTAGGTCACAGAGCCCAAATATGGAAAACCTTGTTTACACTCTAAATGTTACATTTTCAGCCATTGGAATTTGTCAGAAAGGTTGTTTTGATGGTTTCTGGTTTTAATAATGTGTTGTTTATTGAACACCTCATTTGCTAATTTTATTGCAGTATTTTAACACCAAAAGATTGATAAATGACATTTGTATTGTAATCAGTACACATCTTGGATCTCTCTATGGTAAGACCAGAGTTTTTATATCTCTTGGTTTATGCGACTGCTTGTACTATTTTTTGAAAAGGTAGAATAACAATGACATTATGAACTGACATTTTATTTTTATTATTTCCGCTGTTCCGATTCCATATACTAGTTAATGAAGTGTCAGAACAGTAGGGATATATAATTGAAAGTAATTATTTTAAAGTGTTTTTTTTGTTCGAAAATGACAATTATTGACAGGTGCAGTAGACTGATGTTCAATATGTGCTCTGTTCAATACAGTAGGAAAAGTCCTTCATACTCAATATTTAAGAAAACTTCCCATAAACCAAGCAATATAAAAACTCTGGCCTAAAATTGGCACTTATATAAAGTTTTAAATAGCGATGATGCAATACATGTTCTTGACCCCTAGTTGAACTTCCATGTTAAAGATTTTGGTAGTAATTTTTACATTCACATCACAAGAAAGTTCATATATAAAATTAAATCAATATTTGCAAATAATGAATAGCTTACAGTGCAGATCATGATCAGACAACAAAATAATGAATTGCTTACAGTGCAGATCATGATCAGACAACAAAATAATGAATTGCTTACAGTGCAGATCATGGTCAGACAGCAAAATAATGAATAGCTTACAATGCAGATCATGATCAGACAGCAAAATAATGAAAGTGCAGATCATGATCAGACAGCTAAACAATGAAAGGGCAGATCATGACCAGACAGCTAAATAATGCATAGCAAACAGTGCAGATCATGATCAGACAGCAAAAAATAAAAAGCTGACAGTGCAGATCATGACCACCCAACATACAATGAATAGCTTACAGTGCAGATCATGATCAGACAGCAAAAAAATGAATAGCCAACAGTGCAGATCATGATCAGACAGCAAAATAATGAGGCCCAGAGCTTAGATATTCAGCATGTGGCAATAATTGACTCTCTACCAAGATTGTTCAAATCATGACCTCAGGGTCAAAATTAACCCTGCCTGGGGGGGGGTCTTTTGATTTTACATAGGCTTATTAAGAGGATATCATGAGCCAAAGGTAAAAATTGATCCTTTCTGCTATTAATAACCTTTTATTTTTGCCAATGGTAGACAGGTGAGCAATACAGGGCCATCATGGCCCTCTTGTTAAGAAAAACTTTAAAAACAGAAAATGTTATATCTGTTGTAATTAAAAGCTTTATAAAAAAATGTTCCCCCTTCTAATCTTGACAGGAAGTAATTTTGTCTTTGCAGCCAGTGTAGACTATGATCAGGTTTCACATGCATGCAGTGTGATGATGAAATGATCTGTTTTGCTACTCAGTTAGTAAATTTTCAGTATGCATCCCTTGAACAGCTATTAATACCTTATAAATTGAAAATTGGACAAGTCTGTGTTAAACATGTAGCAGGTTGAAGGTTAACAGTGTCAGTCTTTTCCCATTTTCCTTTATGTTGATGGCTAATAGATAAGAGTTATCTCACCATTTCAGATTGTGTATGATAAAGAACAGAAAGGTCCGGTCACAACACTGTCTCACTGTAACGGCTTCCTAGTCTCCGCTGTAGGACAGAAGGTATCCAGTCTGACAAACTGCCGATTTTTAATGTACTTTGTAAATAAGACTTTTATGAGCGGATATACATCTATATTTTCGCAAGTTCAGTAGAACATCAACATCATTCATTTGAATTTTTTATGAGACTGCCTCTTTTGTTGAGTGGTTAAGGTCGCTGACTTGTAATCACAAAACCTCTCACAGATTGAGGGCCATGGACTTGAGCCCCACTACAGACCATGACTCTTAATGTGAGGAAGGTAGTCATATAAAGTACGTAGGGAATTTGTTGCTTTAGGGTGGTGTCATTTGAGGAGGTTAAACTGTATGTTAAACAAAAACATCTTTAAAATATGTATTTTCACATGCTTCCTTACCATTTATAGATATTTCTATATTTCCTACCGTTTCTAGATATTTCTGTGGACGTTGAAGAATGATGATCTGATTGGTGTAGCCTTCATTGATACTCACATCTACATTCATTCATTGGTCACTTTAAAGAACCTCATATTCGCTGCCGATGTACAAAAGAGCGTCACTTTGTACAGATACCAGGAGCAAGAAAGAGTGCTGTCACAAGTCTGTAGGGTAAGATGTCACATTGTATAGGTGTTGGCAACGAAACAGTAATTTGTGACAATTGATATCAGAAACAAAAAAGGCTGCTCCTACAGGTCTGTTGTGAAAATGATACATTGTTCAGAAGCAAGAAGGGATGTTGTCAGAAAACTGTAAATTAAAATGTCATATGATACAAAAATTGAGAGATTCTAGTAACAGAATTATTTTAATTGTCAAGTTAGTTACAGGAATGATGCTACGGTCCATGACTGTATAACAAGTCACCTACAGTTTCTATACTTGTTTATGATTACCAGTAGGTGTTCTGCTACTCCATTGGACACTAGTGAACAATTAACATTATTCACTACTCCATGAACAATTACCATGATTATAACATAATATTATATTATATGTTTATTTTGCAACAGGATGTGAAGCCACTAGAAGTGTATGGTATAGAATACTTCGTTGATGGCTCACAGTTAACATTTGTTGGTATGTAACTAGTTTTCCTGTTATATCTATATAATCATTCGGGAAGGTTTGCATAGGAATCTGATAAGCACTTCGAGTAGAATTTATACTGTGCATTTATATCCGAGTGAGTACCCAGTCGATCAACGAAGCAAGTTTTACAAAACCTGTAGACTCTTTTGACATGTGGATGTATTTTGGAGTCTTTTTGTGTGGCTGTCTTTGGATTGAAATAAGACATATAAACATAAATTGTCTGACTTGTAGCGAGTGCTGTTTGATGGTGTTAAGAGAATTTGTCCTTTGTATTATTATGTCTCTCCATATAATGGGGGAGAGACATATTTTTTTTTATCGAGATGTCTGTCAGTTCGTCAGTCTCATATGTCACAAACTGTGTTACATATCTGTTGATCCCCTTAAAGGATTTTAGAATAGCTCACCACAAATGTTCGACATATTGAGACGATGTGCGTTTGTTACAACCACCTTGACTCAAGGTCACAATTAGAGATCAAAGGTCATATGACTATATTTTGTGTCCACTCCATATCTCTTGAACCCCTTGAAGGATTTTATAATAACTCACCACAAATTCACCATATTGAGACGATGTGCAGAGCGCATGTTACAACCATGTACGGTCAAGGTCATTGTTACTGAAACAAACTGGACAAACTGCCATGGGGGAGACATATGTTTTTGTGACAAAAAAATCAAAGAGGGCCAAGTTGGCCCTATATCGCTCACCTTGGTACAAGTCCTTTTGCCTGGTGGAAGATCACTAGACAATGTTATATACCAAATAGGTTTTCCTATTATACATCTTTGTAAAACAAATAACCCTTCCCCCCAGGGATTGACCCCAGGGGCATAATTTGAACAAACTTTGAAGAGGTCTACTAGACAATGCTACATGCCAAATATCTAAGCTCTTGGCCAATCTTCTTTCAGAGAAGAAGATTTTTAAAGTTTTTCCTATATAAGCCTATGCAAAACTAAGTGACCACCCCTTGCGGGGTCAATTTTGACCCTGGGGTCATAATTTGAACAATCTTGGTAGAGGTTCACTAGACAATGCTACATGCTAAATATCTAAGCTCTAGGCCTTGTGGTTTCAGAGAAGAAGATTTTTAAAGTTTTTCCTATATAAGCCTATGTAAAACTAAGTGACCACCCGTGCAGGGTCAATTTTGATCCAGGAGTCATAATTTGAACAATCTTGGTAGAGGTCCACTAGACAATGCTACATGCCAACTATCTAAGCTCTAGGCCTTGTGGTTTCAGAGATGAAGATTTTAAAGTTTTTCCTATTTGTTGTCATAGCAACCAGAGTTCTGCATGGAATCGAATTCTTAGAACAATTTTGGTAAAGCTTCATGCAAGGAACATTCCTGCATAGTTTTATCAACATTGGCCTAGTGGTTTCAGAGGAGATGTCATTTGAATCAAAATGTTGACGGACGACGGACAATCATCAATCAGAAAAAGCTCACCCTGGGGTAGCCAGGTGAGCTAAAACATCTAGTTTTATTATACCCCCGAAATGAAGTTTGGGGGGGTATGTAGGAGTCACCCGGTGGTTGGTTGGTTGGGCGGTCGGTCCGTTGCATTTCCCTTGTCCGGAGCATAACTTGAAAACTACTACTTGGAATTCAATACAACTTCATACAATAGTCAAGCACATTGAGAGGAAGTGCAGTGCACAAAAACCATAACTCCATCTTGACTTATTACAGAGTTATTGCCCTTTGTTACTTTTCCTTGTCCGGAGCATAACTTGAAAACTACTAGTTGGAATTCAATACAACTTCATACAATGGTCAAGTACATTGAGAGGAAGTATAGTGCACAAGAACCATAACTCCATCTTTACTTATTACAGAGTTATTGCCCTTTGTTACTTTTCCTTGTCCGGAGCATAACTTGAAAACTACTAGTTGGAATTCAATACAACTTCATACAATGGTCAAGTACATTGAGAGGATGTGCAGTGCACAAGAACCATAACTCCATCTTGACTTATTACAGAGTTATTGCCCTTTGTTACTTTTCCTTGTCCGGAGCATAACTTGAAAACTACTGGTTGGAATTCAATACAACTTCATACAATGGTCAAGCACATTGAGAGGATGTGCAGTGCAGAAGAACCATAACTCCATCTTGATAAATTACAGAGTTATTGCCAAGGACAATATCTCTATTTTAATTTTTTCTGCAAGGTATCAACGAACTTCCTCAGTTTATAAAGCAGTCTTTCAGGGGTATTAATCACATTTAGTGATAGCTCTAGTTTGTATTTTATTTATTGGCTACAGTTACACTTCTGAGTTTCTAACAATGTTATTTTTCTTTTTCAGTAACGGATAAGTTGAAGAACATTTTAATTTACCATTATCTGCCAGAAAGTAAGTGTACTTTATTTTACTGCTCCTATCATCTAGTGTGCTACTGACTACCATTTAGCGCCTGTTACACGAATCATAAATATTTCATACTGTAAATTTCATTTAAGTATGTTTTATTTCCTGTTTATAAATGAGTGATATACCGCCTTCCTACTCTCACTGAAGGGCCATGGGTTCAGTCAGCTGTCTTGACTCTTAATTTATCAAGGGTTGTTATCCAGGATTGGAGACTAGAAAAAGTCTCTCCAATGAATGATGGTTAGGTAAACTGCCTGCCTGTTAATAACTGAAATAATGTTCAAACAACCATTAAACCCCTAAGAAAAAAATGGAAATAAACAGTACTGTCCAACTTCTCCAAGATCTCTTCCATCCATGAAACAGAAACTTGTACTGAATTGGATTGGTTATTTCTCTCTAACCAGTGGCAGTTAAATAGCACGCAGGAGGTATATAAATATCTGACATTTTTTTATAAAATTTAAGTAAATCACTTGATGTGTTTCAATGTGGTTACATATAAATTAAATTAAATTTACAAGCAAAGTTCTGGTAGCACAATTACATCTGGCTAGGAGGGTCCAAGGTTCAATCCCCACCAGTGTTGGTCGACCTCCCTGTATGAATAATATTGTTTAAGATATTGTTGAATAAGCTAAACTTGAAGTACGGTCTTGTTTGGTCTAATGGTTTAGACATCCAGCTTGTTAGGTTGATGGTTTGCCAGCAGGTGTCCATTTTGATATAGCTAGTTTGTAAGCCACCAGCTAGTTAAATAATGGTTACCATATCCCTTTCTGTCTGGTGACT
This sequence comes from Saxidomus purpurata, assembly GCA_022818135.1. Taxonomy (NCBI): domain Eukaryota; kingdom Metazoa; phylum Mollusca; class Bivalvia; order Venerida; family Veneridae; genus Saxidomus; species Saxidomus purpurata. The sequence continues at coordinate 17,311,590 of JAFMSR010000012.1, read as the reverse complement.
GGCATTAAAGGATAGGATTTAGAAGGTAAATGTTCTCAGAAAGAAGGTTCTCATGAGTCGGAAATAGCTGGTCCTTTAAGTAAGAGTGACATTACAATAAACAAACACTTTACTATAAACTCTTCTTTGCATCTGTAATATTTCGTTATGTGAATTTATTTCTGAAATTATTGAATTAATTATTTAAATATATTGTATTGAACTCCATATGTATATTTGAGATGAATGTTTCAGAAATGATACCTGAAATGTTTGGTTTCAGCACGAGAAAGTCATGGAGGGACGAGATTATTGCGGAGAGCGGATTTTAATGCTGGATCTCATATCAGTACGATGTTCCGTGTTAGATGCAAACTTTCTGATCCGTCAACTGAGAAGAAACTGACTGGCCCAATAGAGCGAAGACAAGTCACTTACTTTGGTAAGGTTGAAATGAATTTAATAAATATTTTTAGTTTGACTATTCGAAGAATAAGGAGGCTATTGCACTCGCCCCGGCGTCAGCGTTGGTTAAAAGTTATTTTTATAAAGTCAAATATCTTGAATATTATCAAAGGTATTGACTTGAAACTCAAAATATATCTTTACCATCAACATCTACACCTGAAAAAACAATTCTCTTAACTCTTGTTTTGATTTTTGATAGATTTATGCCCCTTTTTAACTTAGAACTTTAGTTCTAGAACTTTAGTTTAAGTTTTTTATAAAGTCAAATATCTTGAATACTATCAAAGCTATTGACTTTAAACTCAAAATATATCTTTACCATCAACATCTACATCTGGGGAAACAATCCTCATAACTCTGTTTTGATTTTTGACAGATTTTTGCCCCTTTTTAACTTAGAATTTTAGTAAAAGATTTTTATAAAGTCTAATATCTTTTTAACTTAGAATTTTAGTAAAAGATTTTTAGCTCACCTGGCTATGCCAGGGTGAGCTTATCTGATCGATGATTGTCCGTCGTCCGTCAACATTTTGATTCAAATGACATCTCCTCTGAAACCTCTAGGCCAATGTTGATAAAACTATGCAGGAATGTTCCTTGCATGAAGCTCTACCAAAATTGTTCAAAGAATTCCATTCCATGCAGAACTCTGGTTGCTATGGCAATAAATAGGAAAAACTTTAAAAATCTTCTTCTCTGAAACCACAAGGCCTAGAGCTTAGATATTTGGCATGTAGCATTGTCTAGTGGACCTCTACCAAGATTGTTCAAATTATGACCCCGGGTCAAATGACTTGCGGGTGGGCACTTAGTTTTTGCATAGGAATATATAGGAAAAACTTTAAAAATCTTCTTCTCTGAAACCACAAGGCCTAGAGCTAAGATATTTGGCATGTAGCATTGGCTAGTAGACCTCTACCAAGATTGTTCAAATTATGACCCCCTGGTCAAAATTGACCCCGCACCGGGGGTCACTTAGTTTTGCATAGGAATATATAGGAAAAACTTTAAAAATCTTCTCTGAAACCACAAGGCCTAGAGCTAAGATATATAACATGTAGCATTGGCTAGTGGACCTCTACCAATATTGTTCAAATTATGACCCCGGGGTCAAAATTGACCCCTTGGCACGGGGTCCCTAGTCTTTTTACATAGGCTTATATAGTAAAA
>JAFMSR010000012.1:17129973-17304973 GCA_022818135.1 Saxidomus purpurata | reverse complement strand
ACAGGTTTGAATCCTGGCTTGTTTTGTAATAAATTGGTCAAATGTTTCTAGCTGGTAAGATTGTGAGATCAGATAGTTTACATGAAGAAGTTTTTTCTAGTTACTGCTAAACATTTGATTATACAGAGTCAGTATTCGGGCTTCTTGGTACTAGTTGCTACGTTCACGGAATCATAAAAGAGAAACTAGAAGTTGTTTGAATTGATACACGTCTGCTTTTGTTATACTGGTATAAAATGAGACTCTGCATCATACATTTGCATAGTGTAAATTATGTTTCAAATTTAGCCAAGTGTTACACGTTGCATTTTTCAGCTGGTGGAAGACTTGATGGAGGTGGACAGACAGACAGCTCACTTTTGATACCACCATGGTAACACTACATAGAGACACGCCTTGGAAACAGCACATGGAGAAACAAAGCTGAACAACTTGCCTGAATACAGACCGGTACACCAGAATGCACCAACTGTAAAAGGCACTAATATTGTTCTGGTGCCCAGCATAGTATTGTTCTGTTACATACAAATGTACTCCACTCTCACAAGTGTTATTGACAGCAAACAGTATTCAGGACCAATGATGCCGTACAAGGAAGTACTGTGACAGCCATCTCTATTGAGAGGATCTAGTGTACCTGTATGTAGGGGACACAGTGTTAGTTAAAAGGTGTTTCACCAGGTTCTTTTATGAAATTCAGTGGAATTTGATTGGTTGAAATAGAATGTTATTGAAATTATCTGGAATGTATGTGAGAGTGATTCGTTCGACAGTTAGAACTTACAGTAATGAAGTGATTGCATTAAAAATGCAGCTTTGTGAATTTTAAACCACATCTGATTTTGAACAGACACAAAAAGCACCATATTTGTAAAGAAAATTATACATTGAAGACTAAATGTTTGATGTGTCAAATTGTAAATATTCCAAAAAACTCAATTATCTGCTGCTTGTCACTTGGATACTCATGTGCAAGATTTTCAAATTGAAAAGTAAAAATAATTGTTGTGTGGTTAAAAGTGATTACTTTGCAGTTGGAAAGCCAGGTATTAGGGGTTAAAGGGAATTATGCTAGTCATATGTTCTCTGTTTCATAGAGGAAATGTCTTTGTTCACAATTCAAACACAGTAGAAAGAAAAACACAGTAGAAAGAACAAGATACATGCCCAACACCTAACATATTTGGTTATTAATGATGCAACTTTTCATACATTCTGTTTTGTGTGTATACATATATGTATGTATAGTATGTTGTCTATGTTAAAGATAATTGTCTGTATTGTTGTACAGAATAAATAATTAAAACAAGTTGTCAGTGTTTAAAACTGGACATGTATTTTCGGCAGGTCTCTCTGCAGAAAACAAGTGTGAAGATATGTGAATTTAGCTGTTTAAACAATTTTGTCATATTTTTTAGCTCCACTGTTCGAAGAATATGTAGAGCTGTTACAGTCACTTGTGTGTCAGTGTCAGTGTTGCAGCTTTGGTTAAGTTTTGCATGCAATGTACCATCATGGAAATAGCCCAGTAACTACTTTTGATATTAATTTGAAACTTCATTTATGTATTCAGGGGTATCAGACAGTCAAGTAAGATAACTCTTGTATGAATTTAGTATACATGGCCCTTGTTTGACTAGAAAATTTGGTTAAAGTTTTTCATACAAGGTACTATCATGCACATATCTCAGTGACCACTCATTGGATGGACTTCAATATAGTCTTTAAAGGTCTCGAACAATCCTGGCTGGATGTATTGTAAATTATGGCCCTTGTTGAACTCATAAAGTTTGGTTAAAGTTTTGCATGCAATCTGAATGTGGTTAAAGTTTTATGTGCCAACTACTATCAGGCAAACTACTAAGTTACCCTTGCTGAAATTTATTTAAAACATCTTTAGAATGTTTAGGGGTCTCAAACAATCGAGTTAAGATTACTCTTGACTGAATTAATAACAAATTCTGGCCCTTGTTGGAAGTTTGGTTAAAGTTTTGCATGCAAGGTGCTATAATTCACGTATTTATGGGATTGCTTTGAAACTTATAAATGTCTTCAGGGGTGTCAGACTGTCGAGCTAGATAACTCTGTATGAAATTAGTACAAATTATGGCGCTTGTTAAAATTTGATTGTAGTTTTGCAAGCAAGGTACTATCATGCACATATCTCAGTAACCACTCATGGGATTGAATAAATCTTCAGTATAGTTTTAGGGGTATCAAACAATCAGGTAAGTTAACTCCTTGCTGAATTTGTTATAAATTATGACTGTTGTTGAACTTAAAAAGTTCGGTTAAAGTTTTGCATGCAAGATAATATGATACACATATTTCAGTAACCTCTTGTGGGATTGATTTGAAACTTCATTAAAGTCTTAAGGGGTGTCAGACAAGTTAGATAACTTTTGTATGAATTAAATTCAAGTTACAGCCCTTGTTTGACTTAGAAAATTTGATTAAAGTTTTGCATGCAAGGTACTAACATGCACATACTTCAGTAACCACTTATGGGATTGATCTGAAACTAACCAATAGTGTTCAGGGGTATCAAACAATTAAATTAGACAACTCCTGACTGAATTTACTACAAATGATGACCCTTGTTGAACTTTGAAACTTTGGCAAGTGCGAAGGTGAGATATTGTGATCACCTTATGTACGTCGTCTGTCCACACTTAACCTTGTGTATGCAACAGAGGCTGCACTTTTCACTGGATCTTCATGAAACTTGGTCGAAAACTAGGTCACCAAGTCAAATCATAGAAAAACTTTGTGTAGCAATAGAGGTTGCATCTATTATTGGATCTTCATGAAACTTCAGTATGATTGCCTTGATCAAATCTAGGTCGAGTTTGAACATGGGTTATTTAGGGTCAAAAACTAGGTCACAGGGTCAAATCATAGATAACCCTTGTGTATGTTATAGAGGTTGCATTTGTACCTTCATTAAATTTGGTCAATATGATTGCCTTGATGAAATCTAGGCCGAGTTCATACATTGGTCATCTAGGGTAAAAAACTAGGTTGGGTCAAATTTATAAAAACTTTGTGTATGCAATAGAGGTTCTTTTCTTGATCTTCATGATTGGTCGAGAATGCTTGATGAAATCTGGGTCGATTTCGAACATTGTTTTGTCAAAAAAGGTCACGGGTCTGTGAAAGTGTATGCAATAGAGGTTGCATTTTTTATTGGATCTTCATGACACTTGGTCAGTATGATTGCCTTGATTAAATCTAAATCGAGTTCGAACATGGGTCATTCAAGGTCAATAACTAGGTCACGGGATCAAACCATAGAAAAACCTTGTGTATGCATTTTTTTTCTATCTTCCCGAAACTTGATCAGTATGATTGTCTTGATGAAATTTAGGTCGAGTATGAATATGGGTAATCTGAGATCAAAAACTAGGTCACCCAGTTAAAAAATCAGCATGTAAATTGGTCAAAAGGTTTGCCTTGTCAAGGTCAAACAGAATGTTTGTGTTTATGATATATAGTTTAGAGTTGAAGTTTGGTCATATATTGTCATAAGTCACAGGTGAGTGATATAGGGCCATTTTGTATGACCTTTGTTTTGCTAATTACTGATAAAAGTTTTGTTTTCTTGGTAGGTACTGAGTATAGTCAAGCATGCCGTCCTACGAACAGCCCTTATCATTATGTTTTTGTTTGTTATTTCAAATACAAGCTATGACTGGCGTGAACAAGGACATGTAACTCTGGTTTTCCTTTATTCAAATCAGTATGATTTGTGTCCCTTCAATTTTTGTGGATTTGGTCCGACGCCATTTGGAAAAAAACAAGGGAGACTAGTCATACTGATCTGAATTACCGGAGTAACCTCCCTATGTTCACCTTACGCCATTTGCAAAACATCGAGAGACAAAGCGAACAGCAATGTTAAATAGTAACATTTACCTTTCCAGAAGAGTTAGTTACCGTTTTGCAATAAATTATTTTCATACATGTAAAATATGACGTGAATAGTGAAATAAGTAATACATGGCTTATTTATAGGAATACTCCCATATATGCTTGCCTGTAGTGTATGCCCATATATGCTTGCCTGTAGTGTATGCCCATATATGCTTGCCTGTAGTGTATGCCCATATATGCTTGCCTGTAGTGTATGCCCATATATGCTTGCCTGTAGTGTATGCCCATATATGCTTGCCTGTAGTGTATGCCCATATATGCTTGCCTGTAGTGTATGCCCATATATGCTTGCCTGTAGTGTATGCCCATATATGCTTGCCTGTAGTGTATGCCCATATATGCTTGCCTGTAGTGTATGCCCATATATGCTTGCCTGTAGTGTATGCCCATATATGCTTGCCTGTAGTGTATGCCCATATATGCTTGCCTGTAGTGTATGCCCATATATGCTTGCCTGTAGTGTATGCCCATATATGCTTGCCTGTAGTGTATGTCCATTCTCACACAATTTACTGGCCAAAACACTCTTTTTTTCTATTATTTGAATTAAATAACGGCTGTAACTGCATAGCAAAGGACTTGATCCTTGTTCAGTACAGTTAATATTTACTTGTAGATTTTGAATCCAGTTGACATATCGCGGGAAAATGACTGTGCAATCAGATCGTCCCATACCATCGTTCCATACCAATCCAGCAAGTGGGAATAACGTAAACCGGAAGATGAGAGCTAGTTCGAGTTGAAGATTTTGTCTAAATGTTGATAATCGTTTAAGTTTTAGTAACAATCGGTTTCTGTTGACAACGATTTCATATTACATTGTGTTAATTTAATGTTAGTCTTTTCAAACAGTGATCAGAAGTCAGCGTTAGGACCTAGCTCCGATGGTAGATCATGCTCATTCCTTTCCCACTAATTTCCCTGGTTTCAGCCTTATGTGAGAAACTGCCTGTGTGAGCTAAAATCGTCCGCATTGCCCTTCGTACATTGTAGATCAAACGTCCACCATTTCTTTTAAACGAAATCTCCTCTGAAACTATTAGGCTAAGGCTGATGAAACTGGGTAGGGATGTTCCTTGCATGAAGCTCTGCCAAAGTTGTTCAAAGAATATCAGACCATGCTGAACTGTTGTTGCTTTTCAAATAGATTTTTTAATATAATTAAAAACAAAATTTCTCACAAAACGAAAGGGACAGGGCTTAAATATTTGGTATGTAGCACTGTCTAGTGGACCCCTACATCAATCTCCAGGTCAAAGTTAACCACACCGAAGGGTCACTTGATTTCACGCAGACGTCAAAGGTCTTGTCTAAAACCATAAGGTCCAGAGTTTAAATATCTGAAATGTAGCAATATGTAGTGGACCTCTAAGAATATTGTTCAAACCATGATCTCCAGATCAAAATTGACCATTTCTGTGATACGATTGTTGACTTTACATGATAGCCAATGGTAGCCATGTGGGCGTTTTAGGGCCATTTGTTTAGAAAGACAACCATCTTAAAAATCTGAGAAAAAATACAGCATTTTTGGAAAAGTGTGTTTGTGTGTATTAGAATTATTTTTGGAGCTTTATATTTCTTCATTTGTCATATGAGGAGGCATGGTCGTGACCCCAGTGGGGCTCGAACCCGCACCCTCTGGGATGAACGGCAGACACTTTAACCTCTACATTAATATTTTGATAACATAAAAGTATAAAATACTCTAAATTTTATTAAGTTCTTCATCCACTTTTAAGGTTTGTCAAATTGACAGAAACTGCACGTATGCAACCAAACATCTGGTCTGTAAATCGACTGTAAGTGTTTCATATCAACTGAGATCACGCAGCAAAACTTATACTGGTCAGGTGGAAGGGAGACAACTTAAACACATGTACAAGATAGTTGACCTATTGTTCGCCTAAAAGAAAGCATAATCCAGCATGAAGAAGTCATTTGATAACATAATACATATGCAAAAACTTAAACGTAACAAGAACTTTCTATAGAAAGATAGTCGGCACGATTATGAGTACATTGTAAATGAAAGAGATGGGTAGCTTGATTTCATAGTAAATTATATTCAAGTATGCGGTAAGAGGGTGCCAAATGTCACATGCAGAGGAAAACGTGTAGCCTCTCTGTAGGACTCGAACCCGGGGCCCTTTGCTATGCGAATTGCTTCTGGCTATTCGCCGTGACATATTTGACCCAAATAGATAGTTGTTTCGGAAAACAAATTTTATATTTTTTTTTAAAAAAAAAAAATCCACTATTCTTTTTTTTTTAAAATTTTTACATTTAAAAAAAAAAAACCACCCCCCTCCTTTCTTAACCACAGAGTAAATTATTTGTTTTTCAATTATCTAGAATATAACACCAACCATCTCATTTAACAAACAACTAAATTGTATTTCTGATTGCCTCGGAACAGGTATAAACGTGTAGCTCGGGTTCTGAAGTCAAAGCTACCACCTGTAACAGTACTGAAATAGCCACGATTTATTCGTGCAATCTACTTTATTCGTGCATCTATAAGAATGTACTATTTTATTGCAAATTATGTATGGCAGAGGGATGAGTTGTGCTTGTAAATGGTCAAGGTAGGTGGCGACTTATTTAGGATTTATAGCTGGAAATACAACAGAACGAAGCTGTTTCTATATATAAAGTAAGTGCGGGCTTTCATTTAAGTGAGTTTTAAGAAAGAAAGTGGGCAGCAAAATCACGACTATAAACACTGTCACGATGGATGAACGACCACCGGATATTCATATTGGCTCGAAATTGAGCACATGGATATTAGTTTTCGCGAGGAACGTTTTACCACTGGGGTAAGTTGAAATTCAATTTTAACACTGGTGCATACTATTTTGTGTTTATTTGTGTGTTTTAGATGCTTCAATGACTGTCCCAGTCATATTTATTCCAGAGGTGTAACAGATATACATTGAAATGTTGAAAATATCCAAAAAAGATGGGCTGCGCATTCGGCAAATCTCGACCTTTGGCAATTTAGGAAATCGTTTGCATGTGAATAACCAGAATGGGGCGATTCATTTGACGAAAGAGCACATACAAATGTTTTTAAATAAAAGTATAGCGTATAGACCTACTGATATCTATTACAATGTTAAACGTGTATCGAATATTGACAGAATGAGCGAAATTACTGTACAGAGACTTACACCAAGAAATGAGAGAGAGAGAGAAAACTTTGCAACTAAGTTTGGACACAAACTTCCCAGAATAAAAGTACCGGCAAATGCTAACGAAAGTTACATAGCATACACGCTCCGATTTACGACGTTCGCCTTCTGGCATGCAAATTTTAATAGAATTACAATTTTGAATTTAAAACAATTATTATTTCTATTAAAGGGACATACCCTATAACTGATGCCAAACCAAATAACATCCAAAACATAAATAATAGAATCTTTGGAAGTATTATAACTTACAATAAATTTCTTCAAATATTCCTCAGGGAATAATAAGTATAACTGTTTTTCTGTTTAAAACAAAAACGAGCCCGTCTTAAAATTGTCTAGTTTCTGAAAATTCCTACCAGTTAATATACTCGTGTTCTGAATTGTATTTGATTTCTTCGAAAAAGGATAATTATAATTATATTTGTCAAGTAGTTCGAATGTTTTTCGCATTAATTAGGCTTCAAAATGGAGGCTTCTTCTTTAAATTGCACATAGTCATGACCAGTGTTTTCTCATGAACGCGTTCTTAAAATGTCGCGTCAAAATGACGTCAAAATTATGTTTTATTGACAGAGAAATTATTTCTTTTAGATCGTTTGCTTTGTTACGTGGTAAAGTTGTGCCAAAGCCTTTGAATAGTATTTCATATACTATACAATACAATACAATACAATATTTATTTATTGTCGGATAGGTTTAAAATTTAACACAAGCTATGTACTCTTGCTTTGAACTTTAAATTAAATTGCGATTCGGTTCAGATCATCTGAAAATGATTCAATAGCAGTTAGTTGCTACTGCGCTGAAATGAAAGAGAAAGCAATTTCACCAGCCTCACTGTGCAAAGAGAAAATCTTATACTAGTATCAGGCTACTAAGACACCGGAAAACTTGGAACAATAAAACGACGGCTGTCTCGTGAAGATACAGAACTGTAATGTTATGGAATGATAATTATTTGCCGTCAGCTTTCATTCAGGAAACATTTCAATATGTGTAGTCATCAATAAGTCACGCTGATCAGGGTGTTGGCCTCCAGAACGGAAGGGCCCGGTTCGAATCTCATGTGCAGGTGTATTCTTGGTAAATGATACAGATGCCACACGTGCCTCACTCAACCTAAAGCGATCGAAATCTGGCCGGTGAGATATCACAAACATGCTTTCTTCATCGACTTAAACTCACATTGACCATTGTCACTAACATTATTCTTTCAGTGAGGTGGAATACAAGAATATAATAGTAAATAGGACAAATATCTCCCCAAAAACGAAAAAGACAAAATTTTGACGTCGTTTTAAATGTTATAGGCAGAGTAGTGACGCTTTTTAAACCAACTGCTTTACATTCACCCCACCTCCTTACAAACAGCTGTTTGCCTTTTTTGCGTTTGTTCTTATTGCGCCCCACATTCAGTATGAACTACTTCGAAGTGGTTTTCACTTTTTCAGCGTTCACAAAATCAACTTAATTGCACTTATCATGATGAATAGCTTATTGAAATTCTTTCCACTGAATTTTTAATGTAGGAAAGATATGGCGTAACGAAATTGTTTTGATTTTTAATTACTACCAGCAGTCTGCTTGTTTTAAAGGGACAGGTACACAGTTCAAGCGGTTGTTGCTAGCCTTACAGGACATAATGAAATAAAAAGTAGTGTGGAAATGGGTAAAAAGTACGTAATGGTAGTAGCATCAATGCTAAGTCTCATGAAAAAGTTCAATATTCACGACATTCGTTTATAAAGCTAAACGTTAAATTCAGACGAAAACGGTTACAGCTTAAGAATGTTTCAGCTGGGACTTGCATCTATAGCTTTAACTCTTGTATTAAATTGTCGGTAGTTTATTCAGAATGGTCACAGCATCTTAAATTTAATTTTCAAATCCCCAACACTGCGTAGTGAACATTTATACATGTATTATACGTCAAAACTTTCATTGATTTTAATTTTGATTCGTTAATCATTTCACATCAGGCTCGGTGATGATCCGAATGGAAAGTTGATACATGTTTGAGGTTTCCTGAAGGGAAAAGATGTATTAAACTCGGACTTTGCTGTGTTCTCATTGACTTTCTTTCATGTGTTACCCTTTTTGCTGCCTCATACCCCCGATACCGTTATATTTTGCCGAGTAACTATCGTCACTTCGAATCGAATACAATGTACAAATACAATACCATATAAGGCATTGAGCAGTTTTAAGTATTAACAATAAGATCCGCATTCTGGGGGAAAGCACGTCGGACGTTGTAAGTTAGTTTAAAATACTCATTTTTCAATTTTGCATTTGTTAAAAGAATGTGCTTAAAGATAAGGTACTTTTTATTTAAAGTCAGCAAGACATAGAAACAGAACAACAAAAGCGACTGGCGCTTCTAAAAAGGGCAAACAAGGGGCTGTGTATGTAAAATAGCAATAATTCAATCAAACCTGTGAGAGACCTGCTGGTCTAGATCAGAGGCGTTATATATATATTAAATCATTTTAGAAGACGATCATGAAAAAAAATTAGAAAAACGAACGGGTGCAATAAAGCTGCTCGCTCTTAGATTTTGATGAAACAAACATGTGTCACCATCGAATGAGTCTTTACCATGGTAGCCTTGGATTCGAACCTCTCTTTTCTGCGTACAGTAGTTGTTTATTTCGGTTTCTGTACTGTATTTTAAGGATACTACCAGAGAGTGTTGAGCTTATACCGATTGTGCCTTCCTTATAGAAGGAAGTATATGCAAGCTGCGTATCAGTTTTAAAGATCATGAAATTTCCTTTTGAACTATGTAACGGCTTTATTATTATTATTTTGTATATTTGCGCAAATGCAGATTTTGTGTTTTTCCATTATTCAACCTTGGTGTTCAAATTTTCCTGCCAGGTATCTAGATGGTATGATGTACAAAAGGGTTTCTTGGATTTAATTTATTTCCTAGGGAAGAAGTTATAGTAAAATCAAAGTTTTTGTACTGGCATATTATGTACCACCTACACTAGACTGGCACTCAGTCATTACATTTACTATTTCTTACTCAATTAACTCCCTTTAAGATGATCAAGCCCTGTCAGTAAATATGGGCCAGAAAATATTCTGCTTAAATAATGAAAATATACTATCATCTAGCCTGGTGGCGAGGCTACACCTACACCAAAAGGGTCATAAAGTTTGAATGGAATCTTTTATCAAAATTCTGAGATACTCTTTTTAAGATCACACCTGTCAAGTTTCGTACATTTTGATTCAGAATTGATTGGCTACAAATCTGTGATTGCACTTGCAAAATGAAGAAAAATGGAATCTGAATGAAACCTCCCATTTACACCCATAAAGCCTCTTAACCTGACCAAGCTCAAGAGCTTATGGTACTACATTTTGTTAAAACCATTTATTTTCTATGAATATTAATGAAATTTTAACAAAATTTCTTGGTAAGCTACCAATGCTGGACACCTCAGTTTGAATAGCTTAATAAGCATTAAGGATATACCAGGGGATCCATATATCAATTCTGGTCATTTGTTTTTGTTTTAACATAATCTAAATGCCTTTACTATTTTCTATCGCCACAATAAAAACTATTTTTCTAAGTAATTTAGAAATAAGTGTTTTATCTGCATTATTCTGGTGTAGCAGTAAATAAGTGCTCTGTTTGATTTAACATCTGCCTGTAAAGGTCATTAATTTTCTCAAGGGGATACGTTTTGAGGGAAAGTTTACAATGAAATTGGTTTTTATAAAAAGAAATGTAGCAATATAACTAATAAATCAATAATGATGACAATTGTCCATTGTCACATGAAAATAGTAAAGGCACATAGATTATGTTAAAACCAAAACATGACCACAAATGGATCCCCTGGTGTATCCTTAAACAATCTTCAAGATGTTGCTGACAGATAAATTGGCTGGTGTCGCGTAATCATCTGTATGTAGTGAGCGCGTTCAATACTTAAAAAGTTTAAGGATATGCAGTTGCCTTATATAGTTACTATCAAAGTAGGTTTTCTTTCGAGCGTTTGTGTGTTCCTTAATGTTTGTGAAATCACTTTGACATTCCTGTATGGGTTCCATTTTACTATGTTTGACTCACAGTAATTAAAATTGCATATCTACAGGTACACGCTAGTCAAGTGTAAAGCTTATGTCAGACTGGAAGTGTTGAATCAGCTGACTGCCATCTAACCACACAGAAGTACATGTCGATCATGATCTACACTGGTCACAAAGACAGACTCGGTTGCCTTTAACTGGTATGTTTGTACATGTTTATGTTACATACGTTGTATCGTCGTCAGCTGATTCACTTGTCATCAATACCAGATAAAGATTCCAAATGACCAAATTTGTTCTTCGTTGTTTCTCGTAATTTATAATTCTGCTTTTGTTTTAGTTTTGGGGTTTTTGTCGTCGATACTTTATTTAGGATGCTATTGTCGCTTTACAGAAGGCTTTTTTTCCATGACAGCAACAATTCCACCAACAGGATTTCTGTATCATAATAGAGCCTGTTTTTATATCTTTTTTTTTTTTTTTTTTTTTTTTTTTTCCTCCCTTTATTTCCTAATTATTCTGCCTTCTGTAAAGCGACATGGAATCCTAAATAATGGAGTAACTAATATTAATGAATGGCAACAACTGATGAAAAAAATGTGATGAATAATGATGATGATGATAATATAACATAATTATGAACAACAAGAACAACATGATGCTGCTGATGATGATAGTAATGCTTATAATAGTAATGAAAGTAATAATAGTAATAATAGTAATAATAATAATAATCATGTAGGTCAGCTGTTTGTTTTCATTTCTGTATCATATATATTGACCAGTCTAATGAAATATATCTGCTTTTACTCCATTTCAGGCCGGAGCGTGCGTGCCTACCATGGCCAAGACTCCAAATACATCAGGTGTGTAACTTATTATGTTGTTATTATTCAGCTTTTGTTTTACTTTTGGGGTTGTTGTCGTCGATACTTTATTTAGGATGCTATTGTCGCTTTACAGAAGGCTTTTTTTTCGCATGACGGCAACAATTCCACCAATAGTTTGATTTCTGTATCATAATAGAGACATGTTTATTTACACCTATTTCCTTTCTTTTTCATTCTGAATGGCGAAGGGACATACCAGGGGACCTGGCGAAGATCCAAAGACATCGGCACAATCAGGTGTAAAACTTTTATTTCCTAATTATTCTGCCTTCTGTAAAGCGACATGGAATCCTAAATAATGGAGTAACTGATATTAATGAATGGCAACAACTGATGAAAAAAATGATGATGAATATGATGATGATGATAATATAACATAATTATGAACAACAAGAACAGCATGATGCTGCTGATGATGATAGTAATGATTATAATAGTAATGAAAGTAATAATAATAATAATAATAAATAATAATAATCATGTAGGTCAGCTGTTTGTTTTCATTTCTGTATCATATATATTGACCAGTGTAATGAAATATATCTGCTTTTACTCCATTTCAGGCCGGAGCGTGTGTGCGTACCATGGCCAAGACTCCAAATACATCAGGTGTGTAACTTATTATGTTGTTATTATTCAGCTTTTGTTTTACTTTTGGGGTTGTTGTCGTCGATACTTTATTTAGGATGCTATTGTCGCTTTACAGAAGGCTTTTTTTTCGCATGACGGCAACAATTCCACCAATAGTTTGATTTCTGTATCATAATAGAGACATGTTTATTTACACCTGTTTTCTTTCTTTTTCATTCTGAATGGCGAAGCGACCAGCAGACCTGGTGAAGATCCAAAGACATCGGCACAATCAGGTGTTAAACTTTATTTCCTACTTATTCTGCTTTCTGTAAAGCGACATGGAATCCTAAATAATGGAGTAACTAATATTAATCAATGGCAACAACTGATGCAAAAAATAATGATGATGAATATGATGATGATGATAATATAACATAATTATGAACAACAAGAACAACATGATACTGCTGATGATGATAGTAATGCTTATAATAGTAATGAAAGTTTGTATTAATAATAATAATATTAATAATAATAATAATCATGTAGGTCAGCTGTTTGTTTTCATTTCTGTATCATATATATTGACTTAAAGTCTAATGAAATATATCTGCTTTTACTCCATTTCAGGCCGGAGCGTGTGTGCGTACCATGGCCAAGACTCAAAGACAACAGGTGTGTAACATATTATGTTGTTATTTATTCTGCTTTTGTTTTACTTTTGGGGTTGTTGTCGTCGATACTTTATTTAGGATGCTACTGTCGCTTTACAGAAGGCCTTTTTTTTGCATGACGGCAACAATTCCACCAATAGTTTGATTTCTGTATCATAATACAGACATGTTTATTTACACCTATTTTCTTTCTTTTTCATTCTGAATGGCGAAGCAACATACCAGGGGACCTGGTGAAGATCCAAAGACATCGGCACAGTCAGGTGTAAAACTTTATTTCCTAATTATTCTGCCTTCTGTAAAGCGACATGGAATCCTAAATAATGGAGTAACTGATATTAATGAATGGCAACAACTGATGAAAAAAATAATAATGATGATAATGATGATGATGATAATATAACATAATTATGAACAACAAGAACAGCATGATGCTGATGATGATGATAGTAATGCTTATAATAGTAATGAAAGTAATAATAGTGTTAATAATAATAATAATAATAACAATAATCATGTAGGTCAGCTGTTTGTTTTCATTTCTGTATCATATATATTGACCAGTCTAATGAAATATATCTGCTTTTACTCCATTTCAGGCCGGAGCGTGTGTGCGTACCATGGCCAAGACTCCAAAGACAACAGGTGTGTAACTTATTATGTTGTTATTATTCAGCTTTTGTTTTACTTTTGGGGTTGTTGTCGTCGATACTTTATTTAGGATGCTATTGTCGCTTTACAGAAGGCTTTTTTTCCATGACGGCAACAATTCCACCAATAGTTTGATTTCTGTATCATAATAGAGACATGTTTATTTACACCTATTTTCTTTCTTTTTCATTCTGAATGGCGAAGGGACATACCAGCGGACATGGCGAAGATCCAAAGACATCGGCACAATCAGGTGTAAAACTTTATTTCCTAATTATTCTGCCTTCTGTAAAGCGACATGGAATCCTAAATAATGGAGTAACTAATATTAATCAATGGCAACAACTGATGAAAATAATGATGATGATGATGATGATAATAATGATGATGACGATGATAATATTACATAATTAAGAACAACATGATGCTGATGATGATAGTAATGTTTATAATAGTAATGAAAGTCATAACAGTAATAATAATAATAAAAATAATAATAATATTAATAATCATGTAGGTCAGCTGTTTGTTTTCATTTCTGTATCATATATATTGACCAGTCTAATGAAATATATCTGCTTTTATTCCATTTCAGGCCGGAGCGTGTGTGCGTACCATGGCCAAGACTCCAAAGACAACAGGTGTGTAACTTATTATGTTGTTATTATTCTGCTTTTGTTTTACTTTTGGGGTTGTTGTCGTCGATACTTTATTTAGGATGCTATTGTCGCTTTACAGAAGGCTTTTTTTTCGCATGACGGCAACAATTCCACCAATAGTTTGATTTCTGTATCATAATACAGACATGTTTATTTACACCTGTTTTCTTTCTTTTTCATTCTGAATGGCGAAGCAACATACCAGGGGACCTGGTGAAGATCCAAAGACATCGGCACAATCAGGTGTAAAACTTTATTTCCTAATTATTCTGCCTCCTGTAAAGCGACATGGAATCCTAAATAATGGAGTAACTAATATTAATTAATGGCAACAACTGATGAAATAATGATGATAATATGATGATGATAATATAACATAATTATGAACAACAAGAACAACATGATGCTGCTGATGATGATAGTAATGCTTATAATAGTAATGGTAAAGTAATAATAGTATTAATAATAATAATAATAATAGTAATAATCATGTAGGTCAGCTGTTTGTTTTCATTTCTGTATCATATATATTGACCAGTGTAATGAAATATATCTGCTTTTACTCCATTTCAGGCCGGAGCGTGCGTGCGTACCATGGCCAAGACTCCAAAGACAACAGGTGTGTAACTTATTATGTTGTTATTATTCAGCTTTTGTTTTACTTTTGGGGTTGTTGTCGTCGATACTTTATTTAGGATGCTATTGTCGCTTTACAGAAGGCTTTTTTTTCGCATGACGGCAACAATTCCACCAATAGTTTGATTTCTGTATCATAATACAGACATGTTTATTTACGCCTGTTTTCTTTCTTTTTCATTCTGAATGGCGAAGCAACATACCAGCAGACCTGGCGAAGATCCAAAGACATCGGCACAATCAGGTGTAAAACTTTATTTCCTAATTATTCTGCCTTCTGTAAAGCGACATGGAATCCTAAATAATGGAGTAACTGATATTAATGAATGGCAACAACTGATGAAAAAAATAATAATGATGAATATGATGATGATGATAATATAACATAATTATGAACAACAAGAACAGCATGATGCTGCTGATGATGATAGTAATGCTTATAATAGTAATGAAAGTAATAATAGTATTAATAATAATAATAATAATAATATTAATAATCATGTAGGTCAGCTGTTTGTTTTCATTTCTGTATCATATATATTGACCAGTGTAATGAAATATATCTGCTTTTACTCCATTTCAGGCCGGAGCGTGCGTGCGTACCATGGCCAAGACTCCAAAGACAACAGGTGTGTAACTTATTATGTTGTTATTATTCAGCTTTTGTTTTACTTTTGGGGTTGTTGTCGTCGATACTTTATTTAGGATGCTATTGTCGCTTTACAGAAGGCTTTTTTTTCGCATGACGGCAACAATTCCACCAATAGTTTGATTTCTGTATCATAATAGAGACATGTTTACTTATACTTATTTTCTTTCTTTTTCATTCTGAATGGCGAAGCGACATACCAGCAGACCTAGCGAAGATCCAAAGACATCGGCACAATCAGGTGTAAAACTTTATTTCCTAATTATTCTGCCTTCTGTAAAGCGACATGGAATCCTAAATAATGGAGTAACTAATATTAATTAATGGCAACAACTGATGAAAAAATAATGATGATGAGATATATGATGATGATGATAAATAACATAATTATGAACAACAAGAACAACATGATGCTGCTGATGATGATAGTAATGCTTATAATAGTAATGAAAGTAATAATAGTAATAATAATAATAAAATTATAATAATAATAATAATAATCATGTAGGTCAGCTGTTTGTTTTCATTTCTGTATCATATATATTGACCAGTCTAATGAAATATATCTGCTTTTACTCCATTTCAGGCCGGAGCGTGCGTGCGTACCATGGCCAAGACTCCAAAGACAACAGGTGTGTAACTTATTATGTTGTTATTATTCAGCTTTTGTTTTACTTTTGGGGTTGTTGTCGTCGATACTTTATTTAGGATGCTATTGTCGCTTTACAGAAGGCTTTTTTTTCGCATGACGGCAACAATTCCACCAATAGTTTGATTTCTGTATCAAAATAGAGACATGTTTATTTACACCTATTTTCTTTCTTTTTCATTCTGAATGGCGAAGCAACATACCAGGGGACCTGGTGAAGATCCAAAGACATCGGCACAATCAGGTGTAAAACTTTATTTCCTAATTATTCTGCCTTCTGTAAAGCGACATGGAATCCTAAATAATGGAGTAACTGATATTAATGAATGGCAACAACTGATGAAAAAAATAATAATGATGATGATGATAATATAACATAATTATGAACAACAAGAACAACATGATGCTGCTGATGATGATAGTAATGCTTATAATAGTAATGAAAGTAATAATAGTATTAATAATTATAATAATAATAATAATTATTAATAATCATGTAGGTCAGCTGTTTGTTTTCATTTCTGTATCATATATATTGACCAGTGTAATGAAATATATCTGCTTTTACTCCATTTCAGGCCGGAGCGTGCGTGCCTACCATGGCCAAGACTCCAAAGACAACAGGTGTGTAACTTATTATGTTGTTATTATTCAGCTTTTGTTTTACTTTTGGGGTTGTTGTCGTCGATACTTTATTTAGGATGCTATTGTCGCTTTACAGAAGGCTTTTTTTCGCATGACGGCAACAATTCCATTAATAGTTTGATTTCTGTATCATAATAGAGACATGTTTACTTATACTTATTTTCTTTCTTTTTCATTCTGAATGGCGAAGCGACATACCAGCAGACCTAGCGAAGATCCAAAGACAGCGGCACAATCAGGTGTAAAACTTTATTTCCTAATTATTCTGCCTTCTGTAAAGCGACATGGAATCCTAAATAATGGAGTAACTAATATTATTAAATGGCAACAACAGTTACTGATGAAAAAAATAATGATGATGAATATGATGATGATGATGATAATATAACATAATTATGAACAACAAGAACAGCATGATGCTGCTGATGATGATAGTAATGCTTATAATAGTAATGATAGTAATAATAGTAATAATAATAATAATAATAATAGTAATAATCATGTAGGTCAGCTGTTTGTTTTCATTTCTGTATCATATATATTAACCAGTCTAATGAAATATATCTGCTTTTACTCCATTTCAGGCCGGAGCGTGCGTGCGTACCATGGCCAAGACTCCAAAGACAACAGGTGTGTAACTTATTATGTTGTTATTATTCAGCTTTTGTTTTACTTTTGGGGTTGTTGTCGTCGATACTTTACTCAGGATGCTATTGTCGCTTTACAGAAGGCTTTTTTTTTCGCATGACGGCAACAATTCCACCAATAGTTTGATTTCTGTATCATAATAGAGACATGTTTATTTACACCTTTTTTTCTTTCTTTTTCATTCTGAATGGCGAAGCGACCAGCGGGCCTGGTGAAGATCCAAAGACATCGGCACAATCAGGTGTAAAACTTTATTTCCTTATTATTCTGCCTTCTGTAAAGCGACATGGAATCCTAAATAATGGAGTAACTAATATTAATTAATGGCAACAACTGATGACAAAAATGATGATGATGAATATGATGATGATGATAATATAACATAATTATGAACAACAAGAACAACATGATGTTGCTGATGATGATAGTAATGTTTATAATAGTAATGAAAGTTAATAATAATAATAGTAATAATAATAATAATAATAATAGTAATAATCATGTAGATCAGCTGTTTGTTTTCATTTCTGTATCATATATATTGACCAGTGTAATGAAATATATCTGCTTTTACTCCATTTCAGGCCGGAGCGTGTGTGCCTACCATGGCCAAGACTCAAAGACAACAGGTGTGTAACTTATTATGTTGTTATTATTCTGCTTTTGTTTTACTTTTGGGGTTGTTGTCGTCGATACTTTATTTAGGATGCTATTGTCGCTTTACAGAAGGCTTTTTTTTTTGCATGACGGCAACAATTCCACCAATAGTTTGATTGCTGTATCATAATAGAGACATGTTTATTTACACCTGTTTTCTTTCTTTTTCATTCTGAATGGTGAAGCGACATACCAGCAGACCTAACGAAGATCCAAAGAAATCGACACAATCAGGTGTAAAACTTTATTTCCTAATTATTCTGCCTTCTGTAAAGCGACATGGAATCCTAAATAATGGAGTAACTAATATTAATTAATGGCAACAACTGATGAAAAAAATAATAATGATGATAATGATGATGATGATAATATAACATAATTATGAACAACAAGAACAACATGATGCTGCTCATTATGATAGTAATGTTTATAATAGTAATGAAAGTAATAGAGGATAATTGTTGGTTTCGGTGTAAGATCCGTTTAATTACCGAGTGGGCCCAAGGTGATTTCCGAGTGGCACGCCACAGGAAATAACTATTGTGTTACGGGTACGATTCACCGAACCACTTTGTTATTTTATAGTTAAACTCTATTTTGATGAGTTTGTTTCAAAAACATGAAAATCGCGGAACGTCCAGAAAACAGAACAATGCGTCTTTAACGACTCATCGTCGCATGGTCTCCCATTAATGACGCTCGGTAACGTTTTGACGTAAACCGGGCTAAAGATTGCAAAAACGTGAAAAATAAAAAATGGTAATCCACTGTTTCAAAACTGTGGATTATCACTTTTTTTCACTGAGAAAACCAAACGGAAACAAAATAATAATAATAATAATAATAATAATAATAATAATAGTAAAGTATTTTTATTAATTCATTGTCAGCTGTTTGTAATATATATTGACCAGTCTAATGAAATATATCTGCTTTTACTCCATTTCAGGCCGGAGCGTGTGTGCCTACCATGGCCAAGACTCCAAAGACAACAGGTGTGTAACATATTATGTTGTTATTATTCTGCTTTTGTTTTATTTTTTGGGTTGTTGTCGTCGATACTTTATTTAGGATGCTATTGTCGCTTTACAGAAGGCTTTTTTTTGCATGACGGCAACAATTCCACCAATAGTTTGATTTCTGTATCATAATAGAGACATGTTTATTTACACCTATTTTCTTTCTTTTTCATTCTGAATGGCAAAGGGACATACCAGCGGACATGGCGAAGATCCAAAGACATCGGCACAATCAGGTGTAAAACTTTATTTCCTAATTATTCTGCCTTCTGTAAAGCGACATGGGATCCTAAATAATGGAGTAACTATTTATAACGACAACTTATGAAAATAATGATGATAAAAATAAACATCATTATGATCAACAACTGTGACAACATGATGCTGCTGATGGCGAAAGTGATGATGATAGTAATGATGACAACAGTAATAATAATCATGATAATAATAACACTTATAATGTACGTCAGCTGATTTTTTGTATTTCTGTATCATATTTGGATTGCATTTGGTCGACTTATTTATCATGCAACTGTTACGAAATGTTAGCTAGCTTTTTCATTAGGACATACGCATTTTTTATATATTTATTTTATATTTTTATATCATGCTCAATTTCATCTCGGCTTTAAAAGGAGAAATTGTATATATTGTATAGTTTTATCAATGTATTTACTTTCATAGTTCCGTTCTGAATAGTCATTACCTGTTTCTCATTTATATCTGAAATGTTAAAGTATATATGGACAACGCCTTTATAAATATAATAACAAAAAACGAAAAAGAAATGTGTTTTGTTCATTTGAAAGGATGCGAGTCATTCATCTGAAGATATTGAGACTTTTGACCCTTAACTTAATTTTTAGAATACCAGTTACTTCCTTTTGTTCCGTCTGTCAAAAAATCATGGGAGGTTACTCTACCTGTATCTTTTAAAACTTCACAGTCACGTTTGTTCCAAACAAATCTGCCATTTGCAATACTATTATCATTCTTACTGACTGAATTTGTAAGGAATCACGTAGTTACCACCCTTCCTTTCCACTACATCATTTGCAAAAATGTCTTAAGAAAAACAGTAACATCCCCTGGTTTCCTGGAAGCCATTTGCAAATATCTGTGAAGGTCAACTTAATTTTTCTAAGGAAATCCACAGTTACCTCCCTTTGTTTCAGCATCATTGGCAACCACCTGAATAGTAAGATTAAACACTTACCTCCTCTCATTCCAAGACAATATTTGCAAAGTTATCAAAGGAAGTTTCATACATCAGTATTACCAACCGAATTTTCAGGTAACCCACTTACCTCCCCTTTTTAAGGAAAAACAGTTACCTCCCTTTGTTTCCACGACGCCATTTGTAAAAAATATCGGGATCACTTTCCAACATTTTTTAAGGAAAACAATTGCCTCCCTTTGTTTCCACGACGCCATTTGTAAAAATATCAGGGGTTTCTCTTTCCGACTTATTTTTTTTAAGGGAAAAACAGTTACCTCCCTTTGATCAACTGACGCCATTTCCACATATATCGGGGGAGGTCATCACATCGAATTATTTTTTAAAGAAAAGGAGTTATTTCCCTTTGTTTCCACGACGCCATTTGCAAAAATATAAGGGGCAGTTAATCTTACTGACTTAATTTATAAGAAAAAAACAGTTATCTCCCTTTGATACAATGACGCCATTTGCAAAAGAAAGGGTCACTCTTACCGACTTAATTTTAAGGAAAAGCAGTTATTTCCCTTTGTTTCAACGACGCCATTTGCAAAAATATCAGGGGGAGATCACTTTTAATGACTTAATTTTTAAGAAAAAACAGTTACCTCCCTTTGTTTCCACGACGCCATTTGCAAAAAAAAAGGGGAGGTCACTCTTACCGACTTGAATTTTAAGGAAAAGCAGTTATTTCCCTTTGTTTCCACGACGCCATTTGAAAAAAGGGGAGGTCACTCTGACTTAATTCTAAGGAAAAACAGAGTTACTTCCCTTTGTTTCCACGACGCCATTTGCAAAAAAGGGGAGGTCACTCTTACCGATTTGATTTTTAAGGAAAAACAGTTACCTCCCTTTGTTTCCACCACGCCATTTGCAAAAAAATCAGGGGAGGTCACTCTTACTGACTTAATTTTAAGGAAAAACAGAGTTACTTCCCTTTGTTTTCACGACGCCATTTGCAAAAAAAGGGGAGGTCACTCTTACTGACTTAATTTTAAGGAAAAACAGAGTTACTTCCCTTTGTTTCCACGACGCCATTTGCAAAAAAAGGGGAGGTCACTCTTACCGACTTGATTTTTAAGGAAAAAACAGTTACCTCCCTTTGTTTCCACCACGCCATTTGCAGTAGTTCTACTTCAGTTAGGCAATTTTTTTTAGTCACCTTGCCTAACTGTAGATTCTCAGAGTTAGGCATTTCCATCCGAGACTGGCAAACAACCACAGTTAGGTAAAAAAGTTGGTCCAAATACAATAGAGAAAATTGGTAAACTTTTTTTCCTCACTTTAGTTAGGCAATTTGAGTGTCATCTTGCCTAACTGTATATTTACAAAGTTAGGCATTTCCATCTGGCACACAGGTAAAAAAGTTGGTAGTAATACAATAGCAAAAATGGGCAGTAATTTTACCTAACTCTAGTTCAAATATCATATTTCCGACTTACGGTTTGGTGATCTGATGCCTAATGTGCCTAACTCTAGTATTACGAAGTTAGGCAATTCCAAAACTGACAATGCAACTGCAGTTAGGTGAAAAAGGTTATACTGTGTTAGTGCCTTACTGTCAACTACAGTCAGGCAATAGGTTTTGAAATTCAGGAAATAGGGCTGTAGTGCTACCACAGTTGGCAATAGGAGCACAGTTGGGAATAAACATGATAGCATTTCAGTTAGAAAATGGGGCCTATAGTCAGGTTTCCAGTTAGGCAGTTCCAGTAGGGCTGTAATAGTGCTACCAGTTAGGCAATTGCAGTAGGGCATAGAAGTGCTACTGTAATTGTTATACAGTAACTGCATACTGTAATTGTGTACTGCATTTGCCTAACTTGAGTACTGCAGCCCTATTGCCTAACTTATCACTGCCAGTAAGGCGAAATAAATTTGGACACTGCCCGGCATCAATGAATTGACATTTTAAAGTTGGATAATTTTGGCCATGTAAGAGATTTGTTTGAAACTTTAACATTTGATTATTTACACTCATTTATGTTAACTTAGCGCTTAATTCGAGTAAGATTTTCTGGTGGTATTTTTAAAATTTGATTTCCCTTTCCTGGTTGCCCAACTAAGAGTTATTTTATCATAAGTACAAATTTGATACACATGCTTTGCCTAAGGAAAGATATAAATATAAGATCTATTGTATTATATTTATAAATTATTTGCATTAACAATTATATATATTTTGATGGAATTCATTACAAATGCAAGTTTGAAAAAATTATTATAACCACCCTTTACCCATCTTGGTTGCGCAACCAAGATAGATTGGAAATAAATGAATTCAGAAGCTACACATAGTTTTAAAACTTGCCTTTTGGTTTAGAATGTTAAAATATTTGTATATCTATCAAATGCAAATGTAAAAGTAGAAATTCTATTGAAATAAAAAAGAAATACTCAACGTTTTAAATACTTTTATATTAAAGGGGAGTAATAACAAAATTTTATAAAAGTTAATAAAATGTAAATTTGTAATAGGGATCTAACTCTAGGTAATGGGTCTTTTTGTTCCTTAAATAAATCTCTAACAGAATATACAAAAAGTAAAAATTGCCATCAAATGTTGCTTAAATGCGATTGACCACCTTTAAAGTTTGTGTTTTCATATTATACAAGGATCTTGGGAGTTCTTGGTGCCATTGTTTTACATCGTCTCCAAAACAAATCAGTAGTTTTCAGTTGCACCTTGAGAAAACAGTATTAATTGCTTGGGACGTCTTGAATTTCAGAATATTTCTCTTCTGTAAAGTACACTGAATAATACCCATTAAAAACAGTTAAGTACAATCTTTTGAAACACGTTTTAACCAGTAATTTTGTGTCAAATTCTTATAACTAAGAAAAGAAGAGTGTGCAAACAAATTTAAGGTCTGTGAAGAAAACTGGCCTGTTTTTTAAACGTAAGATGCTCATTGCTTATAAGACACATGACACATAAAAATAATGGAATTTAATTCCTACTTTTTATACTAAAGTCTGTAAAAATCCTACTAAAGGCAAGACACAATGAGGGGAGGATGGGGTATGGGGCGGGGACTTTACTGGTACAGGCATGCATAGGGCCTTCTACACTGGTTTATGATGTAAAGTTTACCCTTGTCATATACCTATTTTAATTTTTAACACTTCAAACGTTCAAGTGCAAACTGCTTTGAAAATCATAGTAGATCCTACAAAAGGCAAGACACAATGGGGTTTGGGCAAGGGAGCATGTAGCTTAACTGTTTAAGGCATGCATAGGGCTTTCTTAACTGGTTCGTGTAAAAAGATAAAAATTATACAGTCATGTAAAATGTATAAACCAGAATGTTGCACTGTGTACACAACAACTGGTAATGTTTAGGTTCAATTGAAAATTCACCCTCGTCCAACTTCCATTTTTAATTTTCAAAATAGTGAAAACAGCTTTGAAAATCATAACAGTATTTAGTCCACTTATACACTAAATATAAATGTTATCAAAGAAATATGATGGTAATAATACAAGAGGCCAATAAAGGCAAATATCGCTCTACTTGACTGAGTGAACCATTCTGAGTAAGTTTCGTGAAGGTCTTCTACAATTTCATCAAGGAAAAGCTAACAAAGGTCTCTGTGACCTCGATCCACTGACTCCCAAAACAGTAGGGTCTACTCAGTAAGACCAAAACTGTGGGTGATATAGAGATATGTAGTGTGTTATCACGGAATAGTTTACAGACAGATGGACAAACTACCAGAGCATTTGACGTCTAGCAGAGCTAAACAAGAGGGCCATGATGGCCCTTTATCGCTCACCCGAGTACAACTGCTTTTAACAAAGTTGCTAGAAATCATCGAAACAACCTTTCTGACAAATTTCCAGGATATTTGGGCTGAAAATGTTACCTCTAGAGTGTTAACAAGGTTTTTCCATATTTGGGCTCTGTGACCTAGTTTTTGACCCCAGATGACCCATATTTGAACTCGAGCTAGAAATCATAGAAACAACCTTTCTGACAAATTTCCAGGATATTTGGGCTGAAAATGTAACCTCTAGAGTATTAACAAGGCTTTTCCATATTTGGGCTCTGTGACCTAGTTTTTGACCCCGGATGACCCATACTGAAACTTGAGCTAGAAATCATCGAAACAACCTTTCTGACAAATTTCCAGGATATTTGGGCTGAAAATGTAACCTCTAGAGTGTTAACAAGGTTTTTCCACATTTGGGCTCTGTGACCTAGTTTTTGACCCCAGATGACCCATATTCGAACTTGAGCTAGAAATCATCAAAACAATGTTTCCGACAAATTTCCAGGATATTTGGGCTGAAAATGTTACCTCTAGAGTGTTAACAAGGTTTTTCCATATTTGGGCTCGTGACCTTGTTTTTGACCCCAGATTAACAAAGTTGCTAGAAATCATCGAAACAACCTTTCTGACAAATTTCAAGGATATTTGGGCTGAAAATGTTACCTCTAGAGTGTTAACAAGGTTTTTCCACATTTGGGCTCTGTGACCTAGTTTTTGACCCCAGATGACCCATATTCGAACTTGAGCTAGAAATCATCAAAACAATGTTTCCGACAAATTTCCAGGATATTTGGGCTGAAAATGTTACCTCTAGAGTGTTAACAAGGTTTTTCCATATTTGGGCTCTGTGACCTTGTTTTTGACCCCAGATGACCCATATTCGAACTTGAGCTAGAAATCATCTTAACAACCTTTCTGACAAATTTCAAGGATATGTGGGCTGAAAATGTAACATCTAGAGTGTTAACAAGGTTTTTCCATATTTGGGCTCTGTGACCTAGTTTTTGACCCCAGATGACCCATATTCAACTTGAGCTAGAAATCATCAAAAAAACGTTTCTGACATATTTCCAGGATATTTGGGCTGAAAATGTTATTTCTAGAGTGTTAACAAGGTTTTTCCATATTCAGGCTGTGTAACCTAGTTTTTGACCCCAGATGGCCCATATTCGAACTTGAGCTAGAAATCATCGTAACAACCTTTCTGACAAATTTCCAGGATATTTGGGCTGAAAATGTTACCTCTAGAGTGTTAACAAGGTTTTTCCATATTTGGGCTGTGTGACCTAGTTTTTGACCCCAGGTGACCCATATTAAAACCTTTCTGACAAATTGCCAGGATATTTGGACTGAAACAGTAGCCTCTAGAGCCTTAACAAGATTTTTCTATTTTTGGGTCATGTGACCTAGTTTTTCATCCGAGATGACCCATATTCGAACTCGTCCGAGTAATTACTGGGACAAACATCCTGACCAAGTTTCGTGACAATTGAGGCAAAAATGTGACCACTAGAGTGTTAACGAACTAAGTGTGGACGGACGACGGACGATGGACTTTCATCGATCCAAATAGCTCACCCTGAGCCAGCTCAGGTGAGCTAAAAATCAACAATAGAGAGATGGAAATTTCTTTCATGTACTGGTGTGAAACATTATTAATTTTATACACTAAAATGTCTGAAACTTTCAAGTAACAGACACTGCTCTTCAGAAGCTTTACAGCTTTTTACAAGGTTTTTTTAAACAAGGTTTTGTGCCTTTAACAAGGTTTTATGCCTTTAACAATATATAAATGGCAAGCACTTGACCTAAACACCAGGTATAGGATGAAGTACTAACTTTTATCACAAAGAATGCAACATATCGCTTTTCATGACGCATAATTATTATAAATTCAATTCTTTGATAGGTAGTTTTACATTTTTATTCTTGGATTTTGTAAACTTTTAAATAAAAGATGCACAGAGGAATCACCTTTCCTGAATAAAGATAAATCAAAGTCGTAAAACATGGAGCTGTGTTATTTCTTTTTGCATTAAACATAGATAACCTAGTCTCACAAAAACACTACACTTGCAGCCTTAACAGTTTCTTTCCCCGTAGAGTTTTAACCCCCTACCCTGCTTAATCACTAAAATAGACTTGCCCATCTTTCAATTTGGACCGTGCTATTAAATATTCAAAGGGGTGCTATATATTTAATCAGACTTTTACACAGGTTCAAACATGTTCCATTCAAAATGATGACAATGTCACAAATATGATATAAAAGAAGGATGTTGCTCGGCACAATCTGAGCGTCATAATCAATAACAAGAGCTGTCCCTCACAAGTGATGAATGCCCTCGAAAGAGGTGTCTCACAGTCTGTGCTCAATAAATGTGCTATACTTGCATGCGACACGTTGTTTTGATGTGCCAGACATTTGTGCCAAGTAATTTTAAAATCCTTCAATGCATGACAAAGTTACAGTCCAGACACGAATGTGTTAGGGGGGACACACAGACGGACGGACAGACGGTGCTATTTTAATATGCCACCCTTTGGGTGCATAGAAATATCAAACTTTTCATCTGAGCATGAAATACACCTAACACTAAATTTGTTACAATAAAAGTTCGAGAATATTTCGTCTTGCGTAGAACAGCTACTTTCACATCAGCTATTTCACTGAAACAAGCATCTAGCCGCTATATTTTATCACAATTTCTCATCTACATCAAAAGGGGCAGTAACAAAGCTGTAACAAAAGGATACAATAGCTGTTGACACAGTTTTAACAAACATTTATGTGTAAGTTCCGTATGGTTTATATAACACAGCATTTACATTACATGGATATACAGTTGACTCTCAGTATCTCAAACTCGCTTACCTCGAGTTTCCGTTTAAGTCGAAGAAATTCTAAAGTCCTGTTAAATTTCCTTCTTTATTTATGTACTTTAACTCCTTTTAAGACAAAATTTGACATACCGAGACTCTGGATGTGTCGAAGGGATTTTTTGGTCCCGTCAATCAAATTCCAGTGTATTGTCAACTCGTTAAGTCGAAGTGCGAAAGTCGCCGACGGATCAAAGGTGCGGCGGGTCAAAGCAATGGTGAGACGTTGTCATGCCAATTCACACGTGTAGTAATGATTGTTGTTTGTTTTCCATGGATTTACTTTAATTGCCGGTGACTACGTGTAATTAATGATGAAAATGCGGTAATTACTTTAAAGACTTAATTTATTTGAGAGGTTAAATGATAATAGTGATTGGGTTTTATGAAAAAAAAGATGATTTCTGAACGAATGTATCAGTCTGTAAATATTTTGTCTTGTAGTTAGATGCTGTTCTTATGTTTATTAGAATATACGAATGTTCTGACTTCCGATTCAAGAAACGCTACTTTCACTTTCGCCCGACGCGTACTTTCGTTTTCGCTCGGGCCGATACATGTAGATGTTGGGTATATGCAAAATAAAATGTAATTAAAATTGAATTTGAGTTCCAATGTTTCAGGGAAAATTTGCATCAATAAATTAAATACAAATGATTGCCTGTCTTAAAAACTGGGAATTTTGTGCACTATTCGTCCATATACATCCAAAAAAACAACTAAAAGCTCCTCCTCTTACCTCGAACTTCGTTTATCTCGAAGTAAAAGGTCTGGTCCCTTGAAATTTGAGATAACGAGAGTCAACTGTATATAGCTGTACATGTAACATATGTGTAATAATATTTGCAGACAATTCTAAAACAATCGGGACATTCTAGAAGAAATGAACGATAAAAATAAATATTTAATTTTGTGCACATTTACCACATGAGAAGAAGCATTTTACGCGAACAGTTAACAATTACAATAACTTTATTGCTATGGTTACTTTTATGGTAATTCGCAATTCCATCATTCCAGATTTGGCCAACCACCACTTTCTCAATCCTAGTTTTGGGGAATTCATTTTACTTCTAGTACAAATTTTCTAAAGTTACAACATAAATTTCACCACAATTATGAACTGTCATACTAAACTGAAAACCAGCAGTTTTAAATGCAAAACAGTTTCAAGTCCTTCTTACTACTTCGTTGCACTATGCACACAAGAACACCAAAAATTGACATTTGGAAAATCTCAAAGAAAACTGAAAAGCACATTTGTAATTCTTGTAAAATATTTGTAAAATGATCTGACACCAGAGAGCCTGTACATCACCAACTGCATTACGAAACTTCATTTGACAAGAGGGCCAAGATGGCCCTATATCGCTCACCTTGGTACAAGTCCACTTGCCTAGTGGAAGATCACTAGATAATGTTATATACCAAATAGGTTTTCCTATATACGCCTTTGTAAAACAAGTGACCCCCCCCCCCACGGGCAAGGTCAATTTTGACCCCAGGGGCATAATTTGAACAAACTTTGAAGAGGTCTACTAGGCAATGCTACATGCCAAATATCTAAGCTCTAGGCCTTGTGGTTTCAGAGAAAAAGATTTTTAAACTTTTTCCTATATAAACCTATGTTAAACTAAGTCACCCTCCCGTGCGGGGTCAATTTTGACCTGGGGGTAATAATTTGAACAATCTTTGTAGAGGTCCACTAGCCAATGCCACATGCCAAATATCTAAGCTCTAGGCCTTGTGGTTTCAGAGAAGAAGATTTTTAAAGTTTTTCCTAAATATGCCTATGCAAAACTAGAGCTATCACTAAATGTGATTAATACCCCCAAAAGGATTGCTTTATAAACTGAAGAAGTTCGTAGTAACATAATACCTTGCAAACAAACTAAAAAGAGATATTGTTCTTAGCAGTTCCTCTCATTGTGCTTGACCATTATATGAAGTTGTATTGAATTCCAACTTGTGTTTTTAGTAAAAATGCTCCAGACAGGGAAAAGTAACAAAGGGCAATAACTCTGTAATTAGTCAAGATGGAGATATGGTTCCTGTGCACTGCACTCCCTCTCACTGTGCTTGACCATTGTATGAAGTTGTATTGAATTCCAACCAGAAGTTTTCAAGTTATGCTCCGGACAAGGAAAAGTAACAAAGGGTAATAACTCTGTAATGAGTCAAGATGGAGTTATGGTTCCTGTGCACTGCACTTCCTCTAAATGTACTTGACCATTGTATGAGGTTGTACTGAATTCCAAATATTAGTTTTCAAGTTATGCTGGACAAGGAAAACTAACAAAGGGCAATAACTCAGTAAATACTCAAGATAGAGTTATAGTTCTTGTACACTGCACTTTCTCTGAGTGTGCTTGATCATTGTATGAAGTTGTATTGAATTCCAACTAATAGTTTTCAAGTTATCCGGACAAGGAAAAGTAACAAAGGGCAATAACTCTGTAATTAGTCAAGATGGAGTTATAGTTCTTGTGCACTGCACTTCCTCTCAATGTGCTTGACCATTGTATGAAGTTGTATTGAATTCCAACTAGTAGTTTTCAAGTTATGCTCCGGACAAGGAAAAGTAACAAAGGGCAATAACTCAGTAAATACTCAAGATAGAGTTATAGTTCTTGTACACTGCACTTCCTCTGAGTGTGCGCTTGATCATTGTATGAAGTTGTATTGAATTCCAACTAGTAGTTTTCAAGTTATGCTCCGGACAAGGAAAAGTAACAAAGGGCAATAACTCTGTAATTAGTCAAGATGGAGTTATGGTTCTTGTGCACTGCACTTCCTCTCAATGTGCTTGACCATTGTATGAAGTTGTATTGAATTCCAACTAGTAGTTTTCAAGTTATGCTCCGGACAAGGAAAAGTAACAAAGGGCAATAACTCTGTAATTAGTCAAGATGGAGTTATAGTTCTTGTGCACTGCACTTCCTCTTAATGTGCTTGACCATTGTATGAAGTTGTATTGAATTCCAACTAGTAGTTTTCAAGTTATGCTCCGGACAAGGAAAAGTAACAAAGGGCAATAACTCTGTAATTAGTCAAGATGGAGTTATAGTTCTTGTGCACTGCACTTCCTCTCAATGTGCTTGACCATTGTATGAAGTTGTACTGAATTCCAACTAGTAGTTTTCAAGTTATGCTCCGGACAAGGAAAATGCAACAGACCGACCGACCGACCGACCGCCCGACCGACCGACCGACCAACCACCGGGTGACTCCTATATACCCCCCTAAACTTCGTTTTGGGGGTATAACTAAGTGACCCCCCGTGCGGGGTCAATTTTGATCTGGGGGTCATAATTTGAACAATCTTGGTAGAGGTCCACTAGCCAATGCTACATGCTAAATATCTAAGCTCCAGGCCTTGTGGTTTCAGAGAAGATTTTTAAAGTTTTTCCTATATAAGCCTATGCAAAACTAAGTGACCACCCCGCGGGGTCAATTTTGACCCGGGGGTCATAATTTGAACAATCTTGGTAGAGGTCCACTAGACAATGCTACATGCCAAATATCTTAGCTCTAGGCCTTGTGGTTTCAGAGAAGAAGGTTTTTAAAGTTTTTCCTATATATTCCTATGCAAAAACTAAGGGCCCACCCCCCCCGGGGTCAATTTTGACCCTGGGGGTCATAATTTGAACAATCTTGGTAGAGGTCCACTAGACAATGCTACATGCCAAATATCTAAGCTCTAGGCCTTGTGGTTTCAGAGGAGAAGATTTTTAAAGATTTTCCTATTTGTTGCCATAGCAACCAGATTTCTGCATGGAATGGAATTCTTTGAACAATTTTGGTAGAGCTTCATGCAAGGAACATTCCTGCATAGTTTTATCAACATTGGCCTAGAGGTTTCAGAGGAGATGTCATTTGAATCAAAATGTTGACGGACGACGGACAATCATCGATCAGAAAAGCTCACCCTGGCGTAGCCAGGTGAGCTAAAAAAGGTAATGGCACATAATGTTTCTTTCTATTTATTTTACAAGTATCGCGTTTTCAGTGTCCAAGTCTTTTTCTTCCGGAATATCCAGTTTATCATCCGACGGCTTTTTCAGATCTGGTCGACTCCCAACCACAGCAAACATTGACTTTGGTTGCTTTGAACTCTCCTGTGCCTCTGTAAAAATGAGAAACCTTACCAATTACAACTGAATATATTCCATTCATGTCTCTACTTTATTTTCTTTTACACACAATATATCATACTCATTTATATCTCGCTCTATTTTGTCTCGATATACAAAGAGAAAATTTAGATTTTATTATACATGTTCTATAAACAATGCTTTGTCACGCGAGCAAAAATAACGTCACATTGTGTCACATGACATCAAATAAATATCCACATAGAAAATAACCATTTGCATTTTTTCAGCAAGTCTTGTGAAGATCGAATGAAAACTGTTCAACTTAGAGAGGGGACAAGGTAATTTGGCCAATTTTGGGTATTTCAAGGGCCATACTCCAAAAGTGCATTACGCAATTAGGATGGTTATCGAACCTGGCCTTGAGCAAGTTTGATGAAGATCACATGAAAACTGTTTGACTTAGACATGTGTGGAAGCCGCCAGCCAGCCCGCTGCAGGTGTTCCCATAATACATCCCTTCCGGTGTATAAAAAGAGGGTCATAATGGCCTTTTATATTGGACCACATGGGCCGAATATGGAAGCAGCTGTTCTTACAAACTTCTCACAGCAAAATGGTTGGAAAGGTACCATGTGACAATAGATAAGTGATGACATGTAAACAACTATTAAAGCAAGAATGCCAAGATGGCCCAGTATTGCTCACCTGGCTACCATTGGCTTTATATAATGTCAAAAATCGCATCAAAGAAAGGGTCATTTTTTATCTTTGGTCTCGATTTGAACATTATTTGTAGAGGTCGTCTACACAGTGCTACATTCCAAATATCTTATCACTGGGCCTTTTGGTTTTGGAAAAGAATGTTTCTGAAATTTTCTCTTCCTAAACTTATGTAAAATCAAGAGGACTGGGTCAATTTCGACCCCAGTATCATTATTTGAATGATTATAGTAGAGGTCAACTAGGCAATGTTGCATGCGAAATATCTTAGCTTGAGTCATTTTAGTTTCAGGGAAGATTTTTAAAGATTTCCTTTAGTAATGTAATTTGTAAAATCAAGGGAGTCATGATTTCATCAATCTTGGTAGAGGTTTACTAGGCAATGCCAGATGCTTAATGTCTAAAATCTATGCTATATGGTTTCAGACAAGTCGATTTTTAAGGTTTTTCCTATACATCAAGTGACTTTCCAGGCAGGGTCAATTTTGACCAAGGGGTCATGATTTGGACAACCTAGATAGAGGTCCACTAGACAATGCAACATGCCAAATATCTCAGCTCTGTGCCAGTTTTTCTAAAAGTTTTTCCATTCGGTTACCATAACAACCAGATTTCTGCATGGAATGGAATTCTTTTAACAATTTTGATAGAGCTTCATGCAAGGAACATCTCTGCCAAGTTTCATCAACACTGGCACAGTGATTTCAGAAGAGAGTAGTCTTAAGGAAATGCGGGACAATAAGCGACCTTAAAAGCTATCACTCACCCTGTCACATTGTGCTCGGTGAGCTTAAAACAAGTTTGAATTAATATTACGTATCTGACTCACATAAAATTAAAATTCAAAATTTAAATTCAAAACATAACTGTACATGCAGTATCAAAAACTAAAATATATGTGTCTTCTAAAATCAGAACCAGATGTGTTAAATGGGTGTTCAGTAGAACACTACTGTCTTGTGTCGACCTCTTACACTTTGTCAGAATAACCTATAATTTTGTGACAAAATCCAAATACAAAAAGGGGCTTAACTCTGTAAAATATCACCTTGATCTACAAATTTTGGCAGCATCACCACCCTTTTGTCATAAGCAATGTAATTTGAAAGTTTTATAATGAAATCTGAACAAATGGCAAAGTTATAGATAACAGAAGTTTCCTGCCAAAATCTAAGTACAACAAGAGGGCCATGATGGCCCTGTATCGCTCACCTGTCTACCATTGGCAAAAATAACAAGAGGGCCATGATGGCCCTGTATCGCTCACCTGTCTACCATTGGCAAAAATAAAAAGGTTATTAATAGCAGAAAGGATCAATTTTTACCTTTGGCTCATGATATCCTCTTAATAAGCCTATGTAAAATCAAAAGACCCCCCCCCCCCAGGCAGGGTTACTTAGGTCAGGATTTGAACAATCTTGGTAGAGAGTCAATTATTGCCACATGCTGAATATCTAAGCTCTAGGCCTCATTATTTTGCTGTCTGATCATGATCTGCACTGTTGGCTATTCATTTTTTTGCTGTCTGATCATGATCTGCACTGTAAGCTATTCATTGTATGTTGGCTGGTCATGATCTGCACTGTCAGCTTTTTATTTTTTGCTGTCTGATCATGATCTGCACTGTTTGCTATGCATTATTTAGCTGTCTGATCATGATCTGCACTTTCATTATTTTGCTGTCTGATCATGATCTGCACTTTCTGACAAATTTCAAGGATATCTGGGCTGAAAATGTAACATCTAGAGTGTTAAGAAGGTTTTTCCATATTTGGGCTGTGACCTAGTTTTTGACCCCAGATGACCCATATTCGAACTTGGGCTAGAAATCAACTTAACAACCTTTCTGACAAATTTCCAGGATATTTGGGCTGAAAATGTTACCTCTAGAGTGTTAACAAGGTTTTTCCATATTTGGGCTGTGTGACCTAGTTTTTGACCCCAGGTGACCCATATTAAAACTTGAGCTAGAAATCATAGAAACAACCTTTCTGACAAATTGCCAGGATATTTGGACTGAAACAGTAGCCTCTAGAGCCTTAACAAGATTTTTCTATTTTTGGGCTCTATGACCTAGTTTTTGACCCCAGATGACCCATATTCGAACTCGTCCGAGTAATTACTGGGACAAACATCCTGACCAAGTTTCGTGACAACTGAGGAAAAAATGTGACCACTAGAGTGTTAACGAACTAAATGTGGACGGACGACAGGAGGCGTCCCAAGCCGGCGTCCGACGGACGACGGACATTCATCGATCCTAATAGCTCACCCTGAGCCAGCTCAGGTGAGCTAAAAAGGTTATTAATAGCAAAAAGGATCAATTTTTACCTTTGGCTCATGATATCCTCTTAATAAGCCTATGTAAAATCAAAAGACCCCCCCCCAGGCAGGGTTAATTTTGACCCTGAGGTCAGGATTTGAACAATCTTGGTAGAGAGTCAATTATTGCCACATGCTGAATATCTAAGCTCTAGGCCTCATTATTTTGCTGTCTGATCATGATCTGCACTGTTGGCTATTCATTTTTTTGCTGTCTGATCATGATCTGCACTGTAAGCTATTCATTGTATGTTGGCTGGTCATGATCTGCACTGTCAGCCTTTTTTTTTTTTGCTGTCTGATCATGATCTGCACTGTTTGCTATGCATTATTTAGCTGTCTGATCATGATCTGCACTTTCATAATTTAGCTGTCTGATCATGATCTGCACTTTCATTATTTTGCTGTCTGATCATGATCTGCACTTTCTGACAAATTTCAAGGATATCTGGGCTGAAAATGTAACATCTAGAGTGTTAACAAGGTTTTTCCATATTTGGGCTGTGACCTAGTTTTTGACCCCAGGTGACCCATATTAAAACTCGTCCGAGTAATTACTGGGACAAACATCCTGACCAAGTTTCGTGACAACTGAGGCAAAAATGTGACCACTAGAGTGTTAACGAACTAAGTGTGGACGGACGACGGACATTCATCGATCCTAATAGCTCACCCTGAGCCAGCTCAGGTGACCCATATTAAAACGTGAGCTAGAAATCAACCAAACAACCTTTCTGACAAATTGCCAGGATATTTAACAAGATTTTTCTATTTTTGGGTCATGTGACCTAGTTTTTCATCCGAGATGACCCATATTCGAACTCGTCCGAGTAATTACTGGGACAAACATCCTGACCAAGTTTCGTGACAATTGAGGCAAAAATGTGACCACTAGAGTGTTAACGAACTAAGTGTGGACGGACGACGGACATTCATCGATCCTAAAAGCTCACCCTGAGCCTACAGCTCAGGTGAGCTAAAAATGCAGCAAACAATCAACAGCTGAACAAGCAGTGTCTGATATTCTTTGCATAAATGAAACTTGTCAATATGACCAAAGAACTTACTGGCATCTTAACAGCCAGTTTAATTGGTCCTTATTGTTCCCAATCAATGCTAATCCATTTAATAATCGATGTTTGCTCAACTATAAAATTGACAATAAACATTATAATTGTCAAAACGCACATGTCAACCTTTAAATCGCTATGTTGTCTCACCACTTTTGATTAGCTTACCGTTTTTAATTGACCAATGAAAGCTGATTTACCAAACAGTAGCGAGTAGGCGGTGCAGTATCGAGATTGACACTCGAAAACATTGTCAGTGTTTACGAAAAATAGAGCGACTTTGTTTTCGCTTTTCTATGCGATCACGGCGAAATGGCCAGGGATACAGCGACTATTTCGCCCATGTCGCCCTCAAACGTGATCCCTGCCTAACAGGCAAAACTTTAACCAAAGCTGCAACGCCAACATCAATGCACAAGTGACTATAATAGCTCTCCATATTATCCGAATAACACCCCGGGTGTTCGGCTACCTACACACCTGAACGATACCTAGAACGCCGGTTCTATGAACATATCGAATGCTTGTTGTAGGTACTAACAAAACCTAAATACACACCTATTTTTGCATTTTGCAGACAGTTAAGTCAGCATTCTTCTGGTAAATGAATTTGCTCTTAATGGTTAAAATACCTGTCATTAAAATTAAAGATTATGGATAAAAATATGAATAAATATGTGGAAATATGTATTTTCCCTGATAGAACTATACTTAACCGACGGATGAATGTACGTTTCACTTACATTTTTTGTGTTTTTGTTGCCAAATGTTGCGTTTTACGCAACCAAGAGAAGAATTTAGAGATACTGCTGACGATCATCAGTTATAAACAATGATACCTAATCATGAAGGCAGGGATACCAACTTCGTAATGGCAAACTACCCCAAACTCCCCACAGAGGTTACTTCCTCTTACAGCATACATTTGAGAGAGGAGCTCACCAAAACAAATCAGTGAGGAAAGACAATTTCTTCCATGTGTTTTACAGGGGACTGGAATGTTAACATTTCGGACATGTAGAAACTGGTAAAGGCACTATTTTAACAATATTTGGCCTTGCCACGTACCCAATGGTGCCCCGCCAAAGTGTTTTTGACGCACAAAATAATTTTTGTTCCAGCTAAGTAGTCTGGTAGGGAAGGTATACAGGTCGTGTTGCCGTAAATGCACAGTTTATTTGTTTGGACTTTGATCTGTATACATGGAATATAAACAGTTTTTATTAGTAATTTCGCTTAGCAGAAGCCTATAATATAGTAACTATATAGAATATACTTAACGGCACATCAGCTGAACGAAACCTTAACATTTCTTGGTATTTCTTTTATATATAATGCATGTACAAGATGAACTTTGCATACATGTATACCGTAATGTAGTCTCACGATTTCCACTTCAAAGACAGACTGATTTTACACGTTGACATTTTAGAGTTGTCTGCCTAACAGCCTCACTTTGATGTGCAAATAGCTGGGACCACATCCCCAACATAATTCTGTTGGGCAGTTATAAACGCAATAAAATCCAATATTCTAACATGACTCACAATTTTGTCTCTATATGCAAAGAGTAGAAAAATTATGTTATATTACACCATAAACAATGCCGGAACCGATATGCTGTAAACAGGACGTCATATTGCGCCGCATGACATTAAATGAGCGTTCGCGAGAAAATAAAGCTTTGCGTTTATTCCCCTTTTGTAATATCTGGTCATCTAAGAATCTAAATAACATCCTTTTCAGCGTTGTTATCATCCAATAAACAATAATTTGTCGTACTGATGCGCAGTTATAAACCACTCAGGCCTTCGGCCTTCGTGGCTAATTACTGCGTATCAGTACTCCAAATAGTGAATATGGTTTGTCAAAATCTTCAAGGTTGATATACTATTTATTATGTCCAGGATTCATGCAAACCCATACACTTTTAAAACGTCAGATTAATATGTATACAAATTAAAAGAAACAAATGCAGGAGCTCATTTCGACTGAAACAAGAAGGTCATAAACTGTTAAGTTTCTTTAACTCATAAGCAAAGTTGAACAGTTCTGACAGCTACGGGTACCACTTGCTATGTAAATAGTGTTTAATATGCACTATTTTCTGCATTAGGAAACTTGGTCACATAGTTTATTATACCTGTCTTTAAAATATTTTTAAGAATTGCAATATTCTGTTGTGGCTTGAGGTTATTCCTAGCAGAGCATTGAAGCGGGTGGGACTTTTGTTTTGTATGCGCTGTGACCATCCAAATCATACAATATTTAATAGTTTAAACTAATTTGAAGACAGATATGGAATATTTGTGACACTGGTCCCTCAGGCAAGCCATAGTACATTAACAGCTTTTCATTATATCTCACACCTTAGTTGTAACCGGTTTTTAAAATTGAAGAGATCTTTAACATTTGGCGACCATCATTTGCATCACCATTTCGTTTGTTTGAATTAATATTGGTACATAAGACCTCTCTAGAGATGTATAAGTGTACATACTTTCTAAACGCAATGAATAGGATATCAAATATTGGTAAAATACGGTGTTCAGTCCAAATAAAAAGTATTTTCCGTCTGGTATTTATTTTCAGATTCATATGATACACTCATTATGCCATTATATCATAGGTGGTTCATTACACATCATCTCTCATATTTCTATGGTTAACTTCTATGGCAATTGCGGTATCCCTTTGATCCACAAAACCAGCGAGGATGGTATCTATGCTAATCGTCAGCGGTAGCCAAAATTCCACACATGCCTCCGAAAAATTGATCTTCTTTCAATATTTTTTTCATTTTCATGTTTCGTGAAACTAAAGACGGACATCTTACAGATATGTAGTGAAAAGTGTGTATTTACTTTTTCCTTTATAAAACATAATCAAATCTTCAATAAATGTTGAATAAATATCTTTTTATTAGCATGACCACAAACATTATACATGTACACTGAAGTGGCGTTTTAGGTATCGCTCCGGCATGTAGGTAGCCGAATACCCAGGGTGGAATAATCGAGCTAAAAATAGAAGCAGTTTTGACTGATTGTCAACTGATCTGGCAGCTACTCAACTAGACAAGTAACACTAAACAGTTCTTTTTCCCTCTGAAAGATTCCATAGATTGTCCCCAAACATATAATTTGATCACTGTTTTGACTACTGGTATCGAAGCAGTTTCCGTCACGAAATGAAGATTTTCTTAAAATATTTTAATTTAGAAAGGTTCAGTCATTCAAAAGTTCGGCAAAATATAAATTTTTTAGCTCTTTAGCTTTAACGGAACATAAACATTGACTTTTTTCCTTGCGCATGCGCACAAGTAACAGGGCTCAAAAAGGGTATACAAAATAGACAAAACCGGTTCGCTACAGAAGCAGTTTCCGTCACGAGAATTTGTAGAACAAATGTGTACTTGTTGATAAATAATACTACCAAATAATGATGTTATATGTTTCTTTAAACCTTTCTGATGACTACCTACTACTCGTATAACAAACAGAAACAGTATACTGGTTACCTCCCTTGGATAAGTAAGTCAGGCAGCGGTCCGCTTACTAATTTATGATTTGGGCGATATCTGTATCATTACAGCTATTTTTCATATTGATTTTAATAATAAAATAACTATTTAATATCGATTGGATGTAAAAATCATGTATTTTGAGTTTTCTTTGGTGTTTTTGGGTAGTCGTCTGTTTTTGACCGCCAAGGGAAAATACTTGTCCTTAAATTGGACTTGACTGAGTTATCCTTTGCGCATGCGCAAACAGTGCGCGTGAAATCCCTCACGTGCGACCTGTAAACAAAACAGGTGTTGCACTTTTAAACCTTGAATTTATAAGTATCATTTTACCTTTGCTGGAAAAAACTATACTCAACTCTGGCATATAAGGCAATGTTATGAAAACAATCGAGACTTCTTTGTAGAGAGTTACACTGAATGAAAAGTAGCGCTATATCGGATACTGCTAGCATACGGATACTACTTCGATACCAGTAAACTGTCAAAATCCATCTAGGTATATAGTTTCACTGTGATGGATTGGTGTTAATAATGTGGTGCCAGAAAAGTGCAGTCTTCTATCTGAATCTATTTCTGATTGGCATTTTCTCTCCTGAATGTTTGTTCTTGTTTTATGTCATTATTCTTCAGTCATGACTACTCCGAGTTTTGGTACAATGTCCATGTTCCAATTTATTTTGGGTTTTTGTGTTACAATATTCTTTGTTGTTTAAACATGTATTTTTTGTTAAATTCTAGTTTGTTCAAATTGATGTATTTT
Organism: Saxidomus purpurata; assembly: GCA_022818135.1. Lineage (NCBI taxonomy): Eukaryota > Metazoa > Mollusca > Bivalvia > Venerida > Veneridae > Saxidomus > Saxidomus purpurata. The sequence goes on along the minus strand of JAFMSR010000012.1, from coordinate 17,265,078 downwards.
CATAACATGTTTTATTAATATGATTTTTCTTGTATAGGCTTTTTTGCGCCATTTGCATTCAAATTTGTCGATGTTGTCTTGATGGTTTGCCAATGTTTGTAGAAGTCAGATCAGATGATGCATATCTCTCAACAACCACAAATATGTAAACTCATTACCTAATAACTCCATCAAGATAAACATTACCACTACCACTTGGTTAATCATGTTAGAAATTAATTCCGCTGTAACTGTCTTTCTTTGCCTGTTTGTACTGGTCAATCATGGTGGAGCTGTGAATTTTTAAGGCTTGGATCTTTGAAGAATTCTTTCCAAAAAGCTGGGTCTCCAAGCTGATGGAATTTACACATAAATAGGGTTTACAATGTATTTACCTGATTCATAACTTGACATACCATAATCTATTCTGCGAGTAGATCTTTTCATTCTGCATAACGTGTGTAAGACATCTTAGTACCTGAGATTATAATGCAACATTAATTACAACAATTCCATCATTTAGAATAGAAATATGAAATTATTATCGTTTCGAAATTATCAGTTTTACAGTATATTGTTCTCTTTTTGAGTAAATAAAGTACTGGTCAGTGTAGTTTGAGCAGGAATTTTTCATGATTTTCACCTGTTTATAAGCTTGGTTTATAAAAGATTGTGTATCGATAAATCGTCACTTCAGGTTTAGTTATTGACAGCTAAGTTTGCACATCATGACCCAGCTCACCCGCCCTTAGAGTTTTGGACAGGCGACAGTGGAGTGCAATTCTTATCTTTCAGAAATGAAATTATTGCAATTTTTCTTTTTTATCTATTCTTTTTTAATTTTCTATGTTAAAATGTCTGCATATGATTCATTAAAATTGTTAATCATAGAATTTTTCTGTCGATATTTTGAAATTCATTTGATTTTTAATTTCGTTTCAGATACCACCAATACAGATGGACTAGGTCAAAATCGACAAAGAAAGAAATGAATTAACAATACTGAAATGCTTGCAAAATTGTCAATGATATTAGCTGTCAATACAATAGCCTAAACCTATTCTGGTGTTTCTGTTGTTCTTCTTTTGATGTTTAACGTTTTATAATGAAGATAAGATAATAATTGATTTAGTCACTGCTATAGCAGGAGTTATATTATTTTACAACAGTTCATAAAAATTTCATGTTTTAGCAGTCAAATAGGTTGTTTGAAAATATAAAGACAGTTGTTGCAGCTTTAATCAGGTGGTAACCCACACATGTTCAGTTGTACTCCTATTTGACATCAAAGGGCCATAATGGCCCCTATATCACTCACCGCAAGTCATATTTGCTCAAGTTACAGAACAAAAACACCGGAACATCATGTGCAGCTTCCATCACTCCTGGTGTGACACATCTTTCCATCACTCCTGGTGTGACACATCTTTCCATCACTCCTGGTGTGACACATCTCTGACCTCTGCTTTTACACCAATGTAGTCTTGGCTACTGGTCAAAACAGAAAATTTTCAAAAATTCCAAGGTCAGTCAAAGCTCAAATACAAGCAAAGTACCTGAAGATCTTTAAAAATTCAATGTGATCCCCTAGGCAAGGTCAATTTTGACAGTGGGTTATGCTTTGACCAATCTTGGCATAAAACTATAAGGCAATGCTATCTTCAAAATATATAAGCTCTTGGTCTTGTGGTTTGAGACAAAAGACTATTAAAGACTTTCTTTTATTAGCATATGTATAAATATTTAAGCGGAGGTCATGATTTAAACAGACTTGATCGAGGTCCACTACACAATGCTATATTCCAATTAAGCTTTGGCATTATAGTTTTAAACAAGCAGATTTTTTTAGCTTTCCCCTCCCCCCTCTCATGCATGGTCCATTTTGACAATGGCCAGTAGTCAAGGCAATGCCACATGCCAAATATCAAACTTCTAGGCCTTGTGGTTTTTAACATTTTTCCTATTTGTTACCATAGTAACCAGAGTTCTGCATGAATGTGATTCTTTGAACAATCATGCAAGGAACATCCCTGCCAAGTTTCATTAACATTGATTGGGATTACTGAAGAAATGAAAGTTGAGCATAAACATAGCTAAATTTAGCAATTTTTGTTCAATCAGGGGCAATCACTCTGAAAGAACAAATCCAATCATGACCATAATTGAACTCATCTGAGATCTTATTGTCATACACATTCTCTGTAAATATGATTAGGAATAGTGAAGAAATCAGGGTGCTAGAGTGAAAACAGTAACATATTTTAATTTTTGTTAAATCTGGGGCCAAGAACTAATCACATCAAGCCTATAATTAAACTCATCCAAGATTTTAGAGTGTAAACATAGTAAATATTGAATCTTTATGTTAAATCAGGGGCCATAATTCAAGACGTATTGATCCAGTCAAGCCCATAATCAAACTCATCAAAGGCCATATACATTGTGTTAAGGTTTCATTAGCAAATCTATATTCACCCAAAACCGATCTGCGTTCAGTAAGACTGCTGAAATATGAGTAAGTTAAAGCTATATATTGTAACCCAATGCTGCATATCAGACATCAGAGTTAGGGGATTAGGAACCCTTCTTCTAGCAAGAAACACTACTAACTCTACATATCTCTGTCACAGAAGCCCATATACGGTATTTCATGCTCAGCTGAACGTTAAAAAGACTACTTTTAAATGGCTTACTGTCTAAATATTCTTTATATGCCTCTTAGTTAGGCCTCTTAGTTTGAACTAAATCATTTTGCATCAATTGTAAAACAAGTTATGACACTCGATGACTGCTTCCTGAAGTTCTGACCAGAACTCTCGCCAACAGAAGGGATTGTGGTCAAGGTCAAATGCTGCTGCCGAGAATTAAACCCACAACCTATGGATTAAGAAGGTTTTAGACCAAAAGAATTTAAGTTTTTCTCTATAACCCTATGGATGTGAAATCATTTTTGACCAAGGGTCATGATTGGAACAATCTTGGTAGAGGTCAACAAGGTTATGCTACATGCCAAATATCTAAGCTCTACACCCTGTGGTTTCAGTCAAGAAGATTTTTAAAGTTTTCCCTAATAAACCTAAGAGGGTCAATTTGATCTGTGGGTCATAATTTGAACAATCTTAGTAGAGGTCCACTAGGCAATGCTACATGCTAAATATCTAAGCTCTAAGGCCTTGTGGTTTCATAGAAGAGGAATATGAAAGTTTTCCCTATATAAACCTGTGTAAAATCAAATGACCCAAGGCAGGGTAATAAATATCTAAAGCTTTAGACCTTAATGTTTCAAGGAAGAAGATTTTCAAAGTTTTTTCTATATAAGCCGATGAAAAATCCAGTGGAGTCAAGTTTGGCCAAGGGGTCATGATTGAACAAACTTAGTAGAGGTCTGTTATGTATGATACATGCTAAATATCTAAGCTTTAGACCTTGATGTTTCCGTGAAGAAGATTTTAAAATATTTTCCAACAGAAGCCTATGTAAAATCAACTGATCATCGGTTGGGTTCAATTTTAAAACAAGTGTCATGATTTGAACAACCTTGGTAGATGTCCAGAAGGCAATACTACATGCTAAATATCTAAGCTCTAAGGCCTTGTGGTTTCATAGAAGAGGAATATGAAAGTTTTCCTTATATAAACAATTTAAAATCAAATGACCCAAGGCAGGGTCATTTTTGATCAGGGGATCATGATTTGAACAATCTTGCAAGAAGTCCACCAGGCAATGCTGCATGCTACAAACATGTATCTAAGTTTTATGCCTTGTGGTTTTGGGGTAAAAGATTTAAGTTTTTCTTTTTGGTTGCCATGCCAACCAGAGTTCTGCAATGAATTTAATTCTTTGAAGTACATTGATAGCACTTCATGCAAGGAACATCCCTACCAAGTTACATCAACATTGGGCGATTGGTTTCAGAGATGTCATTTGAAAAACAAGAGCACCGCCTACAGGTGCCTGACGCTCGTCTGATTTTATCCTTTTACGGTATATTTATTACCATTTTTTTAAGTAACAGTGTCCTTGACCTTGACCCCAAAACACAATCCCACAAAAGGTTTTCATAATAATTACTAGACATAAGTTTGGTCACAATTATTCAACTGCAACTAAAGATCTTGTGTTTTTCCCATTTTTCTATTTTTAGAAAAAAATCCTGAGCTTTGACTCCATGAGCCCCAAACACAATCCCAATAAAAGTCTTCATTTATATATATTACACACTTAATAATTTAGTTACATTATGTCAATTGTAACTAAAGATATTGAACATATTATTGTTTTTCTAATTTTAGTTAAAGTGACCTTGACAATGACCCCAGGAGCCCCAAAACACAACCCCATTAAAGATCTTCTTAAATACTTACTACAAACGAAAGTTGGTTACATTATGTCAACTGTAACTAAAGATATTGAATATATTACGGTTTTCCTATTTTTAGTAACAGTGACCTTGACCCCAGCAGCCCCAAAACACAATCCAATTTAAAAAATATTCATAAATACTTCCTATACACTAAGTTTGGTTGCATTATGTTCACTTTTACAAAAATATTGTGTGTGTGAAACTTTCTAAGTTAAGAAGGGGCAATAACCCAGTCAAAATACATGACAGGGTTATGTAACTTGTAAAACTCTTCTTTCATTCTATTGTACATTTGATAGTGAACATGTATTCCAACTTGCAAAGTAATAGCTTTGATAGTTTGCATGTAACTGACCTAAACGCAAAACTTAAAAAATCAGACTAGCTAAAAACTACAAAGTCCAAAAATATTAAAACATCCCCCCCAAATGTAAAACTCAAAACCCCGTTTGATATGTTGAAGTACATTATCCATTTATTGTTTGTGAAAAATTTGAAATCAATCTATCAAAAAATGAAGAAGCTATGTCCAATTCTCAAAATCAACCAAAATCAATCAAAATTCATGTTTTTTACCCAAAACTAGAGCTATCACTAAATGTGATTAATACCCCCAAAAGGATTGCTTTATAAACTGAAGAAGTTCGTAGTAACATAATACCTTGCAAACAAACTAAAAAGAGATATTGTTCTTAGCAGTTCCTCTCATTGTGCTTGACCATTGTATGAAGTTGTATTGAATTCCAACTTGTAGTTTTTCGAAAAATGCTCCAGACAGGGAAAAGTAACAAAGGGCAATAACTCTGTAATGAGTCAAGATGGAGTTATGGTTCCTGTGCACTGCACTTCCTCTAAATGTTCTAGACCATTGTATGAGGTTGTATTGAATTCCAACCAGTAGTTTTCAAGTTATGCTTCGGACAAGGAAAAGTAACAAAGGGCAATAACTCAGTAAATACTCAAGATAGAGTTATAGTTCTTGTACACTGCACTTTTTCTGAGTGTGCTTGATCATTGTATGAAGTTGTATTGAATTCCAACTAATAGTTTTCAAGTTATGCTCCGGACAAGGAAAAGTAACAAAGGGCAATAACTCTGTAATTAGTCAAGATGGAGTTATAGTTCTTGTGCACTGCACTTCCTCTCAATGTGCTTGACCATTGTATGAAGTTGTATTGAATTCCAACTAGTAGTTTTCAAGTTATGCTTCGGACAAGGAAAACTAACAAAGGGCAATAACTCAGTAAATACTCAAGATAGAGTTATAGTTCTTGTACAATGCACTTCCTCTGACTGTGCTTGATCATTGTATGAAGTTGTATTGAATTCCAACTAGTAGATTTCAAGTTATGCTCCGTACAAGGAAAAGTAACAAAGGGCAATAACTCTGTAATTAGTCAAGATGGAGTTATAGTTCTTGTGCACTGCACTTCCTCTCAATGTGCTTGACCATTGTATGAAGTTGTATTGAATTCCAACCAGTAGTTTTCAAGTTATGCTCCGGACAAGGAAAAGTAACAAAGGGCAATAACTCTGTAATTAGTCAAGATGGAGTTATAGTTCTTGTGCACTGCACTTCCTCTTAATGTGCTTGACCATTGTATGAAGTTGTATTGAATTCCAACTAGTAGTTTTCAAGTTATGCTCCGGACAAGGAAAAGTAACAAAGGGCAATAACTCTGTAATTAGTCAAGATGGAGTTATAGTTCTTGTGCACTGCACTTCCTCTCAATGTGCTTGACCATTGTATGAAGTTGTATTGAATTCCAACTAGTAGTTTTCAAGTTATGCTCCGGACAAGGAAAATGCAACAGACCGACCGACCGACCGACCGACCGACCGACCGACCGACCGACCGACCAACCAACCGACCGACCAACCACCGGGTGACTCCTATATACCCCCCTAAACTTCGTTTTGGGGGTATAAAAAACAGGTCAGACTCAGCATCTTTAGCATACAATGTGAAGAAGGGTATTAGATGAACAAGCTTTCCAACTTTCAAAGTGATAGCTTTGATAGTTTCCATGTAAGTGACCTAAACGCAAAACTTAACCAACGCTGACGACAACGGCAACGACGAAGACGACGACGACAATCAAGTGACGACAATAGCTCGTCATTTTTTTCAAAAATCAGACGAGCTAAAAGTGGAGGACGGATGGAAGATGGAGAGTGAGTGATCCTAAATTCTTAAAAGCTAAAAGCTAACCCACTGGCGATAAGTTGCTATTATTTCAACTGTATGTTAATCAGATTTACTGGGGAGCAGATCTAATCATTGCTCCTGGGGAGAACCAGTACTAGATCCCTATCCTCCATACGAAACTGCTAACTTTCTCACATAGTGACATGATCGTAGGGCTCAAACTCAGCTGGCAGCAACTAAGTCTGCTTTCTCCACCAATATAGATCAGGATCAACTTGCACATTGATCACTCTCCTCATATGACAGCCATCTCAATTAGCTCTGTCATACTGTTGTTACTTATATGCAAAGGTATAGTATATACCAACAAAGGTGTTTGTCATTGTGTATTAAAATTTACATGTTTAAACCAAGTGAGTCTCCATGATCAGCTTGTACTGAATGAGTACAATAGATGAAATATACAATGTATTTGCAAATTCAAACCTGTGTGCAGCAAAATGTAAACATGTAGTATTTGAACCATACCTTATTCACAACAGATGAGTCTGACTTGAAGACCAATTATCAGCTTTCCATATCCATGTCACTGACAAGCAATGGCTGAGGTGGTCATCCAACATGTACCCTGCTGGCAAGTGATTCTGCCTTTACAACCAATGTCAACCACAACCATCCACATTACAATACATGTAAAACATGCAAGCTGTCTGCCAAGACTGTTGCAAGTAGTTATACCATCCTGCCTTTACAACAAACATAAACCACAATCATCCGATGCAGTCAATATGAAATAAATAATTTTAATTCATCCTCGTCTGTCTTTGTGACTTGTGTATATCATAATCAACATAATTATACAAGCAATTGTAAAATAAATCAGTATCTTAGAGAGTCTGCATTTGCTATCATTGTAGACTATGACCAATATGCATATCCGTGTGGTCAGAGGACAGCCAGCTAATCAACAGCATAATTCTGTTTTAAGTTTTACAAACGACTATTTTGTACCTGTTAACAAATTTATTTAATCATGTCTATTTCTGTTCATTTAGTTCAATTATTAAATTACTTGCAAGTCCTTTTCATTCCACTGACAATAGTTTATTTCATATTCTGTGTCGAAATACTTAATCTAATCAAAATTGCAACAAAGGACCCTATATCTCTCACCTGACTAACAGTGCACTTACTTAAGGAAGTCACTTGTTGCTAAAGGGAGTAAGTACCCGGTAGTTGCTAAGGAAGTCATTGTTTGCTAAATAAGTCACTGGTCACTAAATGTCACCAGCTATCAGGGGCAGTCAGTGGTTGCTATAGGGAATCACTAATCACTATGGGAAGTCATTGACTGCCAAAGACAACTGTAGCAAAGGATGTCAATTGTTGCCAATGAAGTCACTGGTGGCAAGATGATGCTAAAGGTTGTTATGGAAGTTGATTGCTAAGGAACTAAGTTATGGCTAAGGAAGTCAATGGTTGCTAAAGCAGTCATTTGATCACACAGTAAGTTAATGAGTACTATAGGAACTCATTGGAAGCTAGGCTTTTCATAACTCTATACACAAGACAAGGAGCCCAACCCACCTGCAGGGAGTGTTCAATCTTGACCTCAGTGGCCTAATGTGAACAATTCCTAGTAGGAAACCACTAGACAATGCTAGCAGTACATACCAAATATCTTAGCTCTAGGCCTTGTGGTTTTGGAGAAGAAGATTTTTAAAGGTTTTCCAATACAAGTCTTTATTAAACAAGAGCTGTCCATAAGACAGCAAGCTTGACTATTATTGGTGTTTGCTAATAAAACAAAACTTTTATCAGTGTAACAGCAAAACAAAATTCTGCTAACTATTAAGTATAAACTAGGAAAGTTGAATCATAAAAAAAGTCAAAATCTATCACTACATATTTAATTTTTGGTAAATTAATTGTTTGATACAAAATGTACCCCTGAACACTATTGCTAAGTTTGATATAACTACCATAAGTGGTTACTGAGATATGTGCATGATAGTACCTAGCAGGCAAAACTTTAACCAAATTTTCAAAGTCAAACAAGGGCCATAATTTGCACTAAATTTAAATAAGAGTTATCTGTCTTGACTGTGTGACACTGCTAAGACATAAACAAAGTTTCAAGTCAATATCATAAGTGGTTACTGAGATATGTGCATGATAGTACCTAGCAGGCAAAACTTTAACCAAATTTTCAAAGTCAAACAAGGGCCATAATTTTTATCAAATTTATCCAAGAGTTATTTGACTTGACTGTGTGACACCCCTCAAGACATAAACAAAGTTCAAGTCAATATCATTAGTGGTTACTGAGATATGTACATGATAGTACCTAGCAGGCAAAACTTTAACCAAATTTTCAAAGTCAAACAAGGGCCATAATTTGCACTAAATTTAAATAAGAGTTATCTGTCTTGACTGTGTGACACCCCTTAAGACATTTACAAAGTTCAAGTCAATATCATAAGGGGTTACTGAGATATGTTCATGATAGTACCTAGCAGGCAAAACTTTAACCAAATTTTCAAAGTCAAACAAGGGCCATAATTTGTATTAAATTTATACAAGAGTTATCTGACTTGATTGTATGACACCCCTAAAGACATGAACAAAGTTTCAAGTCAATATCATAAGTGGTTACTGAGATATGTGCATGATAGTACTTAGCAGGCAAATTTTTAACCAAAGAAGCAACGCCGACGCACAAGTGACTGTAATAGCTCTCCATATTCTCCGAATAGTCGAGCTAAAAAAGAGGGCCAAGATGGCCCTATATTGCTCACCTGACTACCATTGGCTATAATACAAGGGGTCATAGTTTTAACACAATTCATAGAGGTCCAATACACAATGCTAAGTAATATTCCAAATATCTCAGCTCTGCCTGCCTGCCTGGTTTCTCTGAGTTTTCCCTATATAAGCCTATGTGAAATTAAGTGACCTCCCCCCTCTCGGGAAAGTTTAATTTTGACCCTGGGGTCTGGGGTCATGATTTGAACAATCTTGGTAGAGGTCCACTACGCATTTTTACATGACAAATATCTTAGCTCTAGGCCTTGCGGTTTCAGCAGAGAACAAGATTTTTAAAGATTTTCCTATAAGCCTATGTAAAATTAAGTGATCCCCTGGGCAGTTACATTTTTGACCCGGGGGTCATAATTTGAACAATCTTGGTAGAGGTCCACTAGACAATGCTTCATGCCAAATATCTAAGCTCTAGGCCTTGTGGTGTCAGAGAAGAAGATTTTTAAAGTTTTTCCTATTTTTGCCATAGCAACCAGAGTTCTGCATGAAATGAAATTCTTTGAACAATTTTCGTAGAGCTTCATACAAGGAACATCCCTGCATAGTTTCATCAACATTGGCCTAGTGGTTTCAGAGAAGATGTCATTTGAATCAAAATGTTGATGGACAACGGACAATCATCCATCAGAAAAGCTCACCCTGGTAAAGCCAGATGAGCTAAAAAAAGGTTTTAGGTCAACAGTAAAAAGTTAAGGACAATTATGAGATTGGAACCACACATGTTTTAGGTAACACTCCGAGAATCAATTTTAGTTTCAGCAGCTATACCTGTATGCCCTTGGATTAAGCCCAGCTGTATGAGGTAACTGAATATTCAGTGCATTCTGTAACACAAGTAACCTTCTATATATCTTCTCTGAGATCGGCAACAGATAACCAAGGCTTCCATCTAATGATGCTGAAAACAGAAAAAACATCAGTCTATGATCTTGCTTGCCTTGCTACTAACTGCAGCAACCTCTACAATAAAATCTTATACTGTATATTGGGTCATTTTTACATGAAGAAAATTTCGCAATTTGTGAGCATGCAATTTTTAATTTCACAAAAGGAGAATACTGTTTATAGTACATCTATGCAAAATGAATCTTTTGAAAGATTTATAAATAAGCGAAGTGGGAAATTCGTGAAAAGAGCAAACATGAAATCATTGTGATAATTACTTTATTTACAGCATATTATGTATACAAGTCAATTATTTTCCAGTTACACAGTTCTTTTTGGTAAGCTGATTTGGACTACTGGTCATAAACAACAGTAAAACCTGCATTAAAGACCACCTCAGAATAAAGTCTTCTCTGCAAAAAGGACCTGCTGAGAGACAACCAGATCACCTGTCAACATTATACTACTTCATCTTCATTGTTAAGGGGATTGTTTCCTCATATGTAGATGTTGATGGTAAAGATATATTTTGAGTTTCAAGTCAATACCTTTGATAATATTCAAGATATTTGACTTTATAAAACAAGAGGGCCAAGATGGCCCTATATCGCTCACCTTGGTACAAATCCACCTGCTTGGTGGAAGATCACTAGACAATGTTATATACAAAATAGGTTTTCCTATATACATCTTTGTAAAACAAGTGACCCCCCCCCATTTTGACCCAAGAGGCATAATTTGAACAAAGTAGGTGGAAGACCACAAGACAATGTTACATACCAAATAGGTTTCCCTATATACATCTTTGTTAAACAAGTGACCTTCTTGGTGGGGCCAATATTGACCCCAGGAGTATGATTTGAACAAACTCTGAAGAAGTCTTCTAGGCAATGCTACATGCTAAATATCTAAGCTCTAGACCCTGTGGTTTCAGAGAAGATTTTTAACGTTTTTCCTGTATAAACTTATGTAAAATCAAGTGACTGCCTGCAGTGGTATTTTTTGACCTGGTGGTCATAATTTGAACAATCTTGGCAGAGGTCCACTAGGCATTTCTACATGCCAAATATCTAAGCTCTAGGCCTTGAGGTTTGAGAGAAGAAGATTCTCAAAGTTTTTCCCATATAAGCCTATGCAAAACTAAGTGACCACCCGCCCAAGGTCAATTTTGACCCAGGGGTCATCATTTGAACAATCTTGGTAGAGGTCCACTAGAAAATGCTACATGCTAAATATCTAAGCTTTATGCCTTGTGGTTTCAGAGAAGAAGATTTTTAAAGCTTTTCCTATTACTTGCCATAGCATTGAATAGAATTCTTTAAACAAGTTTGGTAGAGCTTCATGCAAGGAACATTCATGCATAGTTTTATCATCATTGGCCTAGTGGTTTCAGAGGAGTTGTCATTTAAATCAAAATGTTGAGGGACGACGAACACTCATCGATTAGAAAAAACAAAGCTGGAACTTCCCTATGCCTCATATGAAAAGATAGACACTGTGCAACACCACAAGTTTCATAGAAGAATATATATTGAGAAAGCAGAAAAGCCATAAAAATGCCTTTATTTTTAAGGGACACTGTTCATTTTTTAGTGTGTTTATGTATAAAAGGCATGTTGTAGCTCCATCTATTTAATCTATCAAAATTTCTGTCCGCTTGTTGTACACCATATTCTACACAAAGTTGCAGAAATTAAATTAAAACTAATGGCTTATATTTGTATGCTATTTTCTTGCAGTAATGCACTAATTTACACATTCATTCATAAAAAGAAGTGCGTTCTGACATCATTAAGTCATCTTACACCAGGGGGTGTAAATTGAGATTTTCCAGCATTGGTAAAAACTGCAGATACCCGATCTGGTATGCAAGAATATATTAGCCCATATTCTACAGTCATCTCCTTCAAGTGACCACTTCTGATGTATTACTTTGCAGGCTACTTAAGACTGTTACATAAACACCTGTTTTACACATTCTCTATGCCAACTAATCCTTGAACACATACATAGTTAAGTGCAATTACAGTTTAACCTCCACTATTGGTCACCTCCCACCAACAGCCACCTAAAAACTCAACAACTTCTATTTTTCATCCCAAATTATCATTTACATACTGGAGAAGCTTTCCATCAAGCATTTTTTTTCGGAAAATCCCAAATGTCTGTTTGTTTTATCCATTTCTTGGTCTTGACGTTTTAACATCAAGATTTAATGCAACACTCTAGACATACTCGCTTTTATATAAAAGCTTTTTCACATTGTTTAGTGCCAAAAGCATAAACTCAAACATAAACAACAAGAGGGCCAAGATGGCTCTATATCGCTCACCTTGGTACAAGTCCACTTGCCTGGTGGAAGATCACTAGAAAATGTTATATACGTCTTTGTAAAACAAGTGACCCCTCCCCCCCCCCCACCGCAGGATCAATTTTGACCCCAGGGTCATAGTTTAAACAAACTTTGAAGAGGTATACTAGGCAATGCTACATGCCAAATATCTAAAGTTTTTCCTATATAAGCCTATGTAAAACCAAGTGACCCCCGTGCGAGGTCAAATTTGATCCAGGGGTCATAATTTGAACAATCTTTATAGAGGTCCACTAGACAATGTTACATGCCAAATATCTAAGCTCTAGGCCTTGTCGTTTCAGAGAAGAAGATTTTTAAAGTTTTTCCTATATAAGCCTATGTAAAACTAAGTAACCCCCCCCCAGTGGGGTCAATTTTGATCCAAGGGTCATAATTTGAACAATCTTGGTAGAGGTCCACTAGACAATGCTACATGCCAAATATTATAGCTCTAGGCCTTGTGGTTTCGGAGAAGAAAATTTCAAAAGTTTTTCTTATATAAGCCTATGTAAAACTAAGTGACCACTGGTGCGGGGTCAATTTTGTCCCGCCGGGGGTCATAATTTGAACAATCTTGGTAGAGGTCCGCTAGACAATGCTACATGCCAAATATCTAAGCTCTAGGCCTTGTGGTTTCAGAGAAGAAGATTTTTTAAGTTTTTTCTATTTGTTGCCATAGCAACTAGAGTTCTGCATGGAATGAAATTCTTTGAACAATTTTGGTAGAGCTTCATGCAAGGAACATTCCTGTATAGTTTTATCAACATTGGCCTAGTGGTTTCAGAGGAGATGTCATTTGAATCAAAATGTTGACGGATGACGGAAATCATCAATCAGAAAAAGCTGATCATACATATTACAGAAAAATATTCCCTATGAGCAACAGCCACTCTGGACAACAGCCACCTTCCAGTCATCTGGCTGTTGTGAAGGGGTTGCACTGTACAAATCAAGCTATGAAATTGCATGTTTTTATACACAATAATCAGGTCAGGCACTTGGAATTCCAGAATAGGATAAATATACTGCAAATTTGGTTTATTAAATTCAGTTTAGCATTCCATCTAACCAAAGTTTCCAAGTTGAAAGTTTCAAATTTTAAAGTATTACTATTTGTTTATTCCATCATCTTGATGTCATTTTGATATAACATTTATAATTATATAAATGTGGTGCAATGTAACTTGTCAGATTGCTTTGTCTGACTTTCTGTCTTGCAGTTAAACATACTTTGCTCCTTTTCTGCCTTTTCTTTCAGATTTTGATATCATTATGTAACCTACTCTATTCGTTGGTGGGTTTTCAGATCAGTGTCAATTTGTCATCAAATTTTAGTGTAAACATGTTAGTTGCATATTATAATTCTGACTTTCCAAAACACATCTTTATCAAATCAGTGAGTAAAAGGAAAATGATTAACTCGAAAATGCATATTAAAACATATTATTATAAGTGTATTTTATTACAAGTTAGTAACATTAACATTGTATTATAATCACTTTGCTTGTTTAAATTCTGAGCCTCTGATATATAATTTTCCTATCCTCATTGTTTCATTTGTATATGAAATGAGAGAATAAATGGAATTTGACTTTTGAATTAATCCTTAGTAAAATCATAATTGATAATTAAATTTCACTAATTGGTAACTGATTTTCATTGATTACCATAATTAGAGACTTATTTGATTGATAAACAAAACTAATTAATAACTGATATTGTTTGATCTTTCTTTGATGTTTTAATGATTAAAGAAAATTGTTTGCACAGTGTAAGCTGTGTTCAAATCATTAAAACAAACTGGTAAGACAATTAAAACAATGGGTATACTTTATCATAAATACTGACAAGACACCAGACCCAAGCCAACACACTTTTGTGGCTGTATAAGGAACACACTGAGCAGAATTACTCCAAGCTAATTTATCTAAATACACTAGACAACAAAACAATCATCAGAATGGATGTTTTCTCAGCAGCTTCAACCTTGCACATTCAGATGGTAGCTCTCCACAACAGTGATACAACTATCTCACAACTTGGTAAGAACATTACACATCAATGTACCCTTTCTTTTTGTCCAACATTTGAATATATGTTATACATTATATCACAGATAAATAAATGCATTAAAATTGTGTATCTTTTTCAAAACAGATGTTAATGTAGATAATGAAGTACAATCATGTATTTACTGTATATCATTTACATTTTTAAAATAGCTATGCTTATTATTATATCATTTTTTGCTATCTTTCAGAGAGAGATGTAACCAATCTAGGTCAACAGTCTTTGATGTCAGCTATAGAAGACAACCATTCTTACCACCTACGTCTGGTTCTACGACTCTCCGTCAAAGAGGGTGTATGCCACATGTATAAACAGTATTCAAACAAGAAATGGACTGAGGTAAGTTAGATTTCTTTCTTTCAATGCTTTAACGATTACCATGAACAATGCTACAGGTTTAGTACTCCATTGCTTATCTCTCAGAGGGGATTCTTTTTTTAAACTTCATACGGTGCCATTTCTTCCTTTTTACCAGATTTTGCCAGGATCTGTTACAATTATTGTTCTCATTCTATATTACAGGTACAGAATACAGCCAGGTCAATCAAGTCCAGTCTAGAGGCAGACAACAGTGAGCAGACAACACCAGTAATAACATCATCACCTACAAGGGGCAGCAGAACAAGTCAAGACAAGGCTTCAGATATCTGGACAAGTCTGTTCTGTGAACATTCTAGGTGTGACTGACAATTGACTAGTGTGTACTAGATAATGATGCTGATATTGTGTAATTATTGTTCTGCTAAAATGCTCAAACTGTCATTCATGTGCTATCAATATTTGTTATGGATTATCTTTAAGAATAAATAATTTAAACATATTCTGTTTTCATTTATAATACCCTTACATTTTAGGTATAAATGTAACAAAAATACAGCTTAAATCATGTAACATGCAAATTACAAAGATAGTCACCCCCATGATCAGGTATTATTTCTTACATATTAAAGAAACAAGAGGGCCAATATGGCCCTAAATCCCTCACCATGGTACAAGCCCACTTGCCTGGTGGAAGATCTAGACAATGTTATATACCATAGGTTTTCCTATATACATCTTTATAATACAAGTGACCCCGCCCCCCTCCCCCGGTGAGCTAACAAGAGGCCCACCTTGGTATAAGTCCACTTGCCTAGTGGAATATCACTAGATACATGCCAAATATCTAAGCTCTAGGCCTTTTGTTTTCGGAGAAGAGGATTTTAAATATTTTTCCTATATAAGCCTATGTAAAACTAAATGACCCCAGTGTCATAATTTGAGGTCATAATGGGGTCATAATTTGAACAATCTTGGTAGAAGTCCAATGCTACATGCCAATTATCTAAGCTCTAGGCCTTGTGGTTTCAGAGAAAAAGATTTTTAAAGTTTTTCCTATATAAGCCTATGTAAAACTAAGTGACCCTCTGTGTGGGGTCAATTTTGAATCAGGGGTCATAAAAGTGTTTCCTATGCAAAACTAAGTCATAATTTGAACAATCTTGGTAGATGTCCACTTGACAATGCTACATGCCAAATATATCTATGCTCTAGGCCTTGTGGTTTAAGAGAAGTGGATTTTTCAAGTTTTTCCTATATAAGCCTATGCAAGACTAAGTGACCATCCGTGCGGGGTCAATTTTGACCCAGGGATCATAATTTGAAGAATATTGGTAGAGATTTGCTAGAAAATGCTACATGCCAAATATCTAAGCTCCAGGCCTTGTGGTTTCAGAGAAAAAGGTTTTTAGTGATTTTAGTAATCTGAAATGCAGTTTTACACAACATGAAATGAAGAAAAAGTATACGTAGTTTGTATGCGAAAAAAATACACTTGGTTTACCCTCAGTCTTTGGGACAGTAGAAAACACTTAATCATGTTTAAACAAATTGAAATGGCAATAAAGTAACCCGACATGCAGTTATGATTATAATGATGACATTTACACAACATGAAATGAAAAAAAATATAAGTAGTTTATAAATATGCAAATATATGATACCTGATTCTCCCTCAGTCCTTGCGACAGGAGAAAACATTATATTTTGATTCTCCCTCAGTGCTTGGGACAGGTGAAAACATATTATATTTGATTCTCCCTCAGTGCTTGGGACAGAAGAAAACATATTATACTTGATTCTCCCTCAGTCCTTGCAACAGGAGAAAACGTATTATATTTGATTCTCCCTCAGTCCTTGCAACAGGAGAAAACATATTATATTTGATTCTCCCTCAGTCCTTGGGACAGGAGAAAACATTATATTTGATTCTCCTAAGTGCTTGGGACAGGAGAAAACATATTATACTTGATTTTTCTCAGTCCTTGGGACAGGAGAAAACATTATATTTGATTCTCCCTCAGTGCTTGGGACAGGAGAAAACATATTATACTTGATTCTCCCTCAGTGCTTGGGACAGGAGAAAACATATTATACTTGATTCTCCCTCAGTCCTTGCGACGGGAGAAAACATATACTTGATTCTCCCTCAGTGCTTGGGATAGGAGAAAACAGTTAGTATGCAAACTTATTATACATGATTATTCCTCAGTGTGTTGGACAGGAGAAAAAACTTCATCCTCTTTCAAAAGATTATCATTCATAGCATAGTACCTCAGTGCTTGGGATCAGAAACAACATGTTATCTTCCTCTTATCAGAGTGCAATGTTTATACAGTTATATGGAGTGGTATAATAAGTTTAATCCATTTCATTTACACAACATCCAATGATTTAACTTGTCAGTATTTCGTCTGCAAAAATGTGATTATTCTTAGTACCTCAGTGCTTGGAACCGGACAAAAACATGTCAGTTCCTTAGTGCTTGGGACACAAAACAAACAGTTTATCTTCTTCTCAAGACATGGAAATAGTAATAAAGTTATCTGGCATGTTACAATGATTATATTTCAGTTACTTTAGACTATATTCCGTGTCTTCAGAAGAAAAGTAGTTCTTTTGCAAAAATATCATCCTACGTATTTCCTCAGTGCTTGGGACCGGAAACAAACATTTCATATGTTTTAAAACTGACTGGAATTGTACTATATTAATATGATATGTATATTTGTTCTCTTACTTTAAACAGCATCCCCTCTTTTAACAGTATCAGTAGAATTTAAACTCCCTCAGTACTTGGGACCGGAAAGCTACTTTTCATTTTCGTCCCTGAAATTAAAATTGAAAACACATTTTATCTTCTCAACAGACTTTTATTGTACAATAAAGTAATATGGAATGGGATAATAAAATATTATTAATTTAAACCACATTCAGTCCATTCATATTATCTGTAGTATGGTGCAATATCTATTGTTTTGAAATCCCTCAGTGCTTGGGACTGGATCTTCCAAGGCATAAATATTATTTCTTTAGTATCAAATGTACACCATCAGTAGAAAGGATAATACCCCAGTGCTTGGGACTGAATACATTTATACATTTTGACTATCAGTACATATACAAATTAGACAACTATTTTATGCTATGTACATCTATATAGATTTAAAGTCATCCTATGAATTCAATATATTGCAAAAACTTCAATGTTTTATAAAATGCATGTAACACAACAAAGTATCTACGTTACTGTATACTTTTAAAGTCAACGAATCACAGTACCGATATTTTCCCTTACTGCTTGGATTTTAGCTCTTCATTCAAATATTCAATACTCGGACGGTTCGCTACCCATTTGTTTACATGAACAACTGAAAAGGGGAAGGGAGGAAACTCTGAGCGGCATTCATATAAATGTTTTCGTTCAAAAAGATTAAGGGAGGCGACTCTTATCACTTTAAATAAATATTTTCTTTCAAACAATTTTGATCAGTTTGATTTACATGTAAACAAAGTGCAGAATGATGACAAAATCAATTCATGTAAAAGAAAAGAATCACGTTTTTTCCCGTAAAAGCAAGAAATTGATAGTCTGTAGCAGAATTAAAGATTTTTTTCTAAAAGCTGTCCTTTAATAAATGCCTATGTAAAACTAAACGGTCTGTACACAATAAAACCTGTACAATAATTAAAATCGGGTATTTATGTTGGCCACCATATTTTTTAAAATCCCCCCTATTTTTTATGGTAAGGGGGAAAATTCACCCCTATTTTTTTAATTTCTAGAATAGACACTGAACATTCTTTAAATGTGCACTTGCTCATGAATACATAATAACAGCACTATACAATATTTTTTACAATTTGTGTCGTGTGAGTCATTACTTTTGATGGCAACAATCGTCTCCTTTTAAAGACATGAAAACCCTATCAAAATACAGTTTCTAAAGCCCTTTTCATATGGAAAAAGAAGTTATATACTTAAGTATAAAGACAACATATAAAAAACATTGCATTGTATTGAAAATGTCAGGGTATGAATCGTGAATTGGATCATGTGCTAGGTACTCAAAATTCCAATGTATCCTATCGAACAGTTACACCTCATTAACAATGACCTTTCTGTCAATTGTTTGTACACGTTATTTTCAGTTTTAATTGTGGGTCATTATCTACGAGTACTATGCTTCATACTTATTGCACTTCACAAACTATGATATACTACTGCACAGAACCTCAAATTGTTATAAATTGTTACAAAATGGAATGAGTAACTTCCACTGTCAGAACTTCTCGCCTAGAGATTTTAAGATTTTACAGTACAAATATCAATTGCAACCAATTGTTGTGGTATAGAAGAGTATTTTTGCTTTCAAATGATTCCCATATTACTTGTGTATTCAGTACCTTTGTATTTTTTTCATGAAATGAACATTTCAAACTAATTTCCATATGCTATTGCATTCAGTTTGGTTGTTATACGAATCCAACTAACCAAACCCCAGCTGAGATATTGTGTTATTTTTGTATGGGCAATATCTTTTCTCTGAATGCAAGAGCCTACGGAAATTTGTTGCGATATAGTTTATAGAGAGACAGTGACCTAAAACAAAAATATCTCAGAATTTGCTCAAGACATCACTTTGATCTAATTATTTTGACTAGGTGTTATATTAGCTACTTCAACTATAATCATATTGGGCTATCTCTGAATACAGTCATTAATTTTTATTAAAAAACTGTATATTTCACAGAAGAGCGTAGAAAGTACCTAAAATAAAATGTCAAGGGGTCAGTATTTTAACTTAATTTTTAAATTATCTCCCTTGAGTGACATGTGCTTGATCGCTAAAGAAACGAAAAATCAACTTTTGACCATATTGCCATATAACAGCACCAACACATGGCGTAAGAAACACAGTTAACTCATTCAACAATAGTACAGAACAAATAACCTGCATTGTAGAAACCTAGGGAGGCTGTATTTTGCACTGAATTCGGCACATTTCTTTTAACTGCAAATGGTGAAAATTATTCAAAGGGCGACAACCTGTGCCAACATCTCAACGCTCAAACTCACCGTAGCGATTACTCCCCCTTACAATACTTCATTGTGTCCAAAGAACGGCACAATCAACTTGCACATCCGCGTCCTTGTGGGACATTCGAGTTGACCAACACCAATCCGTCACTCTGTTGTACTGAGTTTCACGAGGAACCTTGAATCTCCTAGGTTCCTGGTTTTACAAAACAAATGCTATACTGTACTATAAACAAATTATGCAA
Organism: Saxidomus purpurata; assembly: GCA_022818135.1. NCBI lineage: Eukaryota > Metazoa > Mollusca > Bivalvia > Venerida > Veneridae > Saxidomus > Saxidomus purpurata. Next base: position 17,244,855 of record JAFMSR010000012.1, on the reverse strand, counting down.
AGTTTAACCACTGTCACCAGAGTACTGAACTGCCCTATTACTTTAACCACAAAAATCACCTAAATGATACTGTGTCGTGATAACAATAAACAAAACATTGTTAAAAAGTCATTTTCTGACAATACACTGTACCCTGTACACTGTAAAGTATAATGGGAAGTTTCACTTTTTTAAAGTTATCGTCTCTATAAATTCCTATGATGGGATGTCTCGCTCTGTTCATTTTCCTGATATTTTCATAGGATCTCGCTGTGGGGATTGTGTATTTTTTCCGGCCTTTGTTTCAACACCAAGTTAACAAAATACGATTTCATTTTCGCCTGATCTTAACTTTTCAGTTTTACCACAGAAGTACCCGATATACTACTTTTTTACATAAACATGTTTAAAAAATACAGGATGCACTTGTACAGTTATTTCATCACTGGTCACAATACCAGGAGCTTGTTTCTAGAGAAATTTCAGTAACACTTTACTTAAAAGAAGAAGAAAGCCAGGCATTAGATGTTGAGAAGACCGGAAGATTGCTAGCGGACAGTATGAGCTGATCTTTCCAAGTCCAGAAACAATTTTAAAGCAGCACAGAGATATAATTTGGAATTCATCAAATAATATCAGAAGAATTTATCAAATTGCATTGCCTATATCTATATTATACATCCATGTATATGAGACAAGCTTAAAACAAGGACTACTTGGATCTTTTGCAACCTTAGAGTGATCGATAACAGTCGCCTAGCAATTGCCACTTTACCTGCTGGTGGCATATAAATCTGCCTTTGACGTTCGCTGTTCAATGACGGTAAATGTTCACACACGATTTCTTTGAAGCAAATAACTGTGTTGTCCATTTTAGAAGAAGTGCAAGTCCATTTTTTTTATAATTAAGCTGTGTACAGGTTAAAGCACGTGCGCTATATCATTGCATTACCAGGTCGGTTCTTCGGCCCATTTGATCAGTGACCATTCGAGGAAAAAATGGCCCGACAGTCTGACCACCAACGATGACACTGTTTTATAGAAAACTGAAAGTATATTTCTTGAAACTAAAAGATAGATTCCTTTATTTTTAAGAGGTTAAAAGATAATAATTATGTTTACATGTACAGGGTCTGCTTCTATCTTTGTACTGACATCTTAATTATGTCTCCCTTTACCTTTTGCCGCATGCCGCTAGAAATTAATGTAACTTTGCATTGCCGGCACATGATGTCAAACAATGTCGCCAGTCCATGATAATTTTCTTTAAAAAAGTTTGCCAAACCTAAAGGCGAGTTGAGACGGAACAGAAACAGTTGTTCTTAAAAAAAACATCATTTTGTTTTAAAAAAAACTTCCGGAACGCTGTGTGACTACATGCAAGGTCTTTCAAATACTATTTGAAAGACCTTGCTACATGTTAAAGTCGTGCTCGCATTTTAGCCCTTTTGGAGCAAAACTATAACAGAATGAAATATCATATAGGATGTCATGAAAAATCGACCGCCACTGCCGGGACTCGGAATAACAGAATGGTTATCATTTTGCACTAAAAACATATATCGCAACGCGCATGTTGTTTCACGTCATCCCCGTCATTTGTGAAAATGTGAAGTTATATTTTCTTTTTGACAATGTTTGAAAGCAAAAAAGTTTCTTCGATGACTTACGATTTCATTTGATCAATTGAATCGGCTACTATATGGTATCAATATCACGGCGGGGGAACCCGCACATGAAGTGCAAAATGCACTTCGCTAAAAATCATATGCGGAGCTTCCGGAACTCCATATGCGGATAACTTTAAAGGAAAAACAAGGTAGGTGATGTTACATTGGTTCATTTTTCATATAATCATAGAAGAATTGCAAAAAAACTCGAATGCTTTTCGACCCTCACATAAATTCCGCGTCTCTCCATACATATTGTTTACCTGTACGTTTAGAAATGACAATGAAAACTTTGAACAAAGTGTCTGACAGTACATGTAGTCCAACATTATGAATGATCATGTTTTTGTTGTAAATCGCATTTCTGGCGCGGTATGAACCAAAAATATTAGAAAATATGTACAAATCTGCTCTTGTAAGAAAAGAAAACATACACAAAATGATCTGGGAAAGAATTTCTCGGCTTAAATGTAGATGCATTACATATGCGCTGTGTGCACTCCATATGACGGTATAGGTATAACAAGAGGGCCATGATACCCCTATATCACGTACCTGAGTACCAGTGCACTTAACTATGGAAGTCACTAGTTGCAAAGGAAGTCACTTGTTCCAATGGGAAGTCACTGGTTGCTAGGGGATTTCAGTGGTTGCTAAGAAAGTCATCGGTTGCTGAGGAAGTCAGTGGTTGCTATAGGAACTTATTGGAAGCTAGATTTCTCTTATTCAGTGGTTGCTTGGTTTGTCTGTGGTTGCTAAAGGAACTCATTGAAAGCTAAATCACTCTTTGAAGAGATCCACACTGTTACATGCTAAATCCGTAGTCTCTAGACCTTGTGGTTTTGGAGAAGAAAATTTTTAATGATTTTCTTATATATGTCTGTGTAAAACATGTGACTCACTGGGCGGGACCAATATTGGCAACCTGACCATGGTGGCTAGGTGAAATCACTGGTTGCTAGGGAAGTAACTTGTTTCAAGGGCAAGTCACTGGTTGCTAGGGGACGTAAATGGTTGCTAAGAAAGCCACAAGTTGCTAAGGAAGTCAGTGCTTGCTTGGTAAGTCAAAGGTTGCTATAAGAACTCATTGGAAACAGTAATATACGGACCCTGTTGGAAGCTAGGTTTCTCTTATAACTCTATATAAAGGCAAGCCCCCGCCCCCTATCCTGCAAGCATGTTTAAATTGACCCCAGGGGCATGATTTGAAAAAACTTGAGTACCACTACACTAGAATGTCTAAGCTCTAGGCCTTGTGGTTTTGGCAAGATTTTAAAAGTTTTTCTTGTAACAAGTGAACCCCTGGGGAGGTTCAATTTTAACCCCCGGGGTCATGAATTGGACGCACTTTTAAGAGGTCCACTAGACATTGTTACACATTAAATACATAAGCTCTAGACCTTGTGGTTTCAAAAATGAAAATATTTAAATGTTTTCTTATAGAAACCTATGTAAAATCAAGAGGTTATATTTTGAACAATTTTGGTAGAGGTTCACTTGGCAATGCTTCAAGCCAAATATTTAAGCTTTAGGCCTTGTGGTTTCAGAGAAGATTTTTAAAGTTTTTCCTATTTGTTGCCATAGCAACCAGAGTTCTGCATGGAATGCAATATTTGAGTATTTAAGGTAGAGCTTCATGCAAGGAACATCCCTGCAAAGTTTCATCAACATTGGTCCACTGATTTCAGAGGAGATTTCGTTTGAAGTAAAAGTTGACGGGAGGAAGGAGGACAGACAATCATTCATCTTAAAAGCTCACCCTGGCACAAAGTGCTAAAAGAAATTCATATTAACACATGACTGGAAAAAATTTCCCTGTCAACACAAGACCAGAACAAATATCAATTTCTTTCAACACAGGCGCACAACGAATATCAATTGCCAAAATGCAGGACCACAACAAATATCAACCCCAGTGAGCAAAGAACCAGAACGAAAAACAATCCACATTAACATAAGAACAGGTGGATATCAATCCCTATCAACACAGCACCAAAACATTAACAATCGAGACAAAACCAATATGGATATCACTTTAATTCCAATCAACACAGGGAAAGAACACACATCAATCAATTCCTATCAGAACAAGGCCAGAACTAATATAAATTCCTATCAACACAGGACATAATTATAGGGATGTCAATACCTATCAATGCACGACTTGAATAGATATCAATTCTTTTCTACACAGCCTCAAGATGGATTTCAATCCATATCAGTCAAGGGCCAGAACAATACCGGTAATCGATTTCAATTGACACAGGGCTTGAACGGACACTAGAATTTGCACCAATTATTATTAGGGTCAGCACTGATATATCACAATCATTGTAGGGAAAGACCAGAGCTGGTATCAAATCCAATCAGCACAAGATCAGAAGGGATATAGATTTTCATAAAGGGATATCACTCCAAATTCCAAAACCCAAGGACAAGAACAGACATCAATCACCATCAGCACCGAATGAGAACGGAAACGAATAACCATGTTGTTATCATCACCTAACTTAGCAAACGACTGAGAGTAACCACCACCGCTATAATTCGCACTAGAATCACACAACTGATCAAATTTTGTATCGGCTGTAAATACTTTATATCACTTACAGAACAACTCTTATCTCTTATCTCTTAACACATCAATATCCTCTAAGTCATATAATTATAACAACACCAAAGCCACGTTATTTTATTTATTCTCTTTTTAACAACCTATTTTCACATGATCATAAATAATAAATTATAAACATATGATACAAAAATTCTGCAATGTGAGAATCATGACAAACTTTAGGACGGATTATTAGTATAAAACACAACTTGGTTACATTTTGTCATAAGCAACCATTGTATACACAACAAGTATGTCAACAAATGCACTACTAACTTTTACACTGACTTCTCACATACCTTAATAGTCATCCTTTTTTGTGAGGTTTTTATACTTTTCGCAAACTTTCACAAACTTTTGCAAATGAAGTACTTTGCGATTCATTAAACTTGCTAAAATAGCAAACAAACAATGATAATACAAATGTATATATAATAGTGCTCACCTACAAATTCAAAAACTAGCCAATAAACAGAAAATTGGACAATCATTGCATAAACATCTTGAAATATAAAGACTTATACAGTATCTTTGACGCTGCTTGGCTACATGGTCTACATCATAATCCTTGAAAAACTACAGTTGTAATCTGCAGGTTTTGCATCAAAGTAAATTGTAAAATTTCCAGATTACTAACACTTCTAGTGGAGACATAGAATATCTTTTTATATGTCTCTGCATCTAGTTATAATCTATCAATCCCAGACATTGATACAGACATGTTAAAAATAAAAAATTATCACAGATTGAAGGAATGTTCAAAATATCTGTCACAGATTATATGGAAAGAAGGAACATGCAGAATATCTGTCACTAAGGGAGAACTGCTCTGCAGGCTACGACAAAAATGTCATACTAGATTTTCTAGAACAAAGGTCTAGCAATATAAATATTCTATAAATAATGTAACACCGGTCTTAAAAAACTTTGCAGATATTTAAAATGGCAGGTAATGATTCATAAACATATATGCTCCTTGTGTTACATTTGTGTCACATTTGCTGTTTTTATCATGTCAGGAAAGTTTGGTGATTTTCTGTGTGTGTGGAAAAACCAGTTTCCTGGTAGCAAAGTCTGATGATTTTCAATTGTCAAGAACCATTTTTCCACCAAGTCAAGTAAGGTAGTACCAGTTTCTTGGTATAAAGGAGTGTTGAATTTCAGCATCTCAGGTAACACCGGTTTCTCTTTATCAAGGTCTGGTGATATTCAACATATCAGGTCACACCAGCTTCCTCAGTTAAATGTATGATAATATTCAATTTAATCCACCAGATAACACCAGCTTCCTGGTATCAAGGTCTAGTGATATTCAACATATCAGGTCACACCAGCTTCCTCAGTTAAATGTATGATAATATTCAATTTAATCCACCAGGTAACACCAGCTTCCTGGTATCAAGGTCTGGTGATATTCAACATATCAGGTAAGACCATTTTTCTGTATTTTTTCTCCAGATCCATCATATACTTGAGATTCTGAGCAACTTTAAAGTTGTGAACTGGTTCTTCCTGCAGTGAAAAAAATAGTGCAACTATTGAACAGACTAAATATACTATCCTTCCACCTCACACAGCAAAAAAAAGGTGACATTGAAGAAAATAGTTCTCTAAATCTTGTAACGGTATTGTAGTTATCATACTAGCATGTTTTCTTCAATCATAATGAGTAAATTCTTTTCAGATACACACACAAAGGCACAAGTTGTGCCAGCCATGTAACTTCCATAAATCAATGCTTTCTGGCAAGTGGATGGTATTGACTTTGTATATCATGCTGCACAGGTGGAAGCAAAAAATAAAAGTGAATTTAGAACGTGCTGTGGAAAGCAACAGCTGTGCCAGTGATTTACAGCAGTCTCAAATCTTACAACCTTTTTAAATAGTGTAAATTAATTTACTGCTTTTTTGCATATCAGAATGTAGATACTATCTAGGTTCACTTGAAAAATGAAATGTGGCAGAATGTGATTTTTTAAAAGCATTTGTAAGACTCAGAATGACAGAGACCTTTTTATTGCTTTTATTATCAAGGTTTCTTGTATCAAAACAGGTAGTTTGCAAATGAAAACTGAATATAGAGTTTATCGTAAGTGAGAAGTTAAACACAAAATGTTACCTTAAGGAACATGATGAGGTCATGGCACTGCATGTGTGACATGATGTCCCTCTGCAGGTGTTTCAGTATGGCAACACATAAGTAGACCTGATAATCCACCCCAAAGATCATACATACGATGATATAGTGACATATATCTGGCCAGTCTAGATAGTTCCAGAAACACTGTGTTAACCAATGCTGAGATATCTGAAAATAACATGTTTAATATTATTCATACATGCTCCAGCTGAGCACACTTCAGTAAATTGGGTTATATTCATGATGATATAATTTTTGCAAATTTCCGACTTCCCTAATTTAAAAATCTTGCGAAAAATTTTTTCACGTGAAACTACCAGAACCCAATATTTACAGTATCATGCTTTTTTTTATATAAACAATTCTGAAATACCGGTACGTATCAGAGAACCAGGCCAACATAAGCAAAAGCTGACAATTGACTGCTGTACATGAATACTTGACTAGAATATCAGAGTTAACACTGTGACCACTTATTATTAATCCAGAAAGACATGTGCCAAGTTTCAACATCAGTCATGGTGATAGAACAATGCATGCAAACAAATTTTATGTTCCGTGATGTGACGTAGACACCAAGTTGAGTTGCATAGATCACACTATTCTTCAAACAGATTCACTACAAAACAGCTTTTATGGTATCTATACTGACCTGAGCTGGTGTAAATCCTGACATCTTGAAGGCGGAGGAGACTAGAGGAAGCTCTATCTGTAAGATGAACTCTATGTTGTGTCCTGTACTTGAGAACAGAGGGTGAATTCCACTTGAACTCAATGCCGCTGGTAGATGAACCTATATTATAACATACAGGTAGTACCTTTACCCTACTGGTGGCTAATGATTATGCATAAACAACTCATGTAGACCATGAACATCCTGTACATTCATGTAGTCTGATTATAATCTACAATTTTCGTATTCAGTTGGTAAAATTTTCCTGAGCATCACTTTGAACAGTCAATGAACAAATTTAAAAATGGACGACTCAATTTCTTATATTTTGAGAGATGAACCATGTTCTATGTAAGTCTATCTATACACCATAATGATTTGCTGAACAAGATAATTTACTATAAAACATGTTAGGACTTTAATTGTATGTATGTTTAGTACTTACTGAAGCATGAAGTCTCGGTACCCAGAGGTAACCCGACGCCCCCAGAGTCGAAAACTGCTGCAGGAAATCCCAAGTCTTCTCATGATTTCCGTTGAATATCAGAAATGCTGTGGCTGCAAACCAGTCAAAACCTGGATACCCGGTGTGTAATGACTCTTGGACACAGTCAAGGTAAATAAACAAAACATTTTCAAATTACTGTAATGTATACATTCCTGGTAAATTGATTACATGTATTCCTTACATACAAGTATTATGCTGACATGCATTCTAACTTCTGCAAAAAAAACCTTGCACCTTTTCCCTTACACACCCCTAAAGTCATAGTTCCTTTGAATAACGCCCATCACATGGTGATCTTTGTTTACAGGTGTTTTTACAATTGGTGAATACTGCATTGTTTCCTAGGTACTGGTGAATGCACTATTCACTAATTGTAAAAACATCTGTGATTGGCTGTAAACAAAGATCACTTTTCTGGTTTTCAGTCACAGTTATGGCTGTAAAGCTTTTCATGTTTGTACATAAACACAACATAAAAGGATACTCAGATCAGACTCTGGAGTTTTCTGTTGTTGCTGTAGATAGAAATGTACTTGACGGAGCAGTAATGTGAGACTGTCTGTAGCATCAGATGAGGTGTGTATCACCTTCAGATGTATTCCGTATCTAAAAGACAAACAATATCATATACTGTATACTTATAGCTTACAGCTCCATGGGTTAAATTTGGCTATATCTGCAGATCTCTTTATGCCACAAAGTTGAGACATTATGAACAAGAGCCATGTTAGATATGGCTATCCCCCTGCTGAGTGCTCCTTCTATGACCAAGAAATTTGAGGTGAGAGGAATGGATATGGTATAGGTTCTAAATTCTGATTAATCGCTGATGAATTATGCATAGCTGATGAATTAAATATAGCTGATGAATTAAACATAGCTGATGAATTAAATATAGCTGGTGAATTGAAAATAACTGATGAATTAAACATAAATGATAAATTAAGCATAGATGATGAATTAAGCATAGATGATGAATTAAGCACAGCTGATGAACTAAACATAACTGATAAATTAAGCATAGCTGATGAATTAAGCATAACTGATGAATCAATAATAGCTGATGAACTAAACATAGCTGAAGAATTAAACAACAGCTTTACTGGGAAACATGGTCAATGAATAATCTGGTTAATACAAAGGATGAGGCAAGAATTTTTAGATGAGTAGCTCATCCCTGAATACCAGATGAAGTCAAGACTTACATATCTGACTCAAAACCTGAAACAGTCCACTAATTGGCACAACAGAAGCTTTCTGAAGGTTCTTTCTTTATTTCTTTCTCCCAGTAAGGTTGTGACAAAAAACTTTAAAATCTAGACTGTTGAATAAAAGTTAAGTGATTGACACAAAAGGGTTACTACATTGTACATATCTTTCTGCCTGAACAAGCACACAAGGAAAGAAGTAGAGTATTTCAAACAAACCTGATAGCCATTTTGATTCCTAACTGTTGGAGGGATGAGATACTCACTGCCTTCAGAGCACTGTCTGTTCCTAAAATGGAAAAGAAAGGAAAATTGTCTAAGTGGCACACAGAAAGTGAAAATTCAACTTGGCCTATCACTAAAAGTGACTTACCTGTCATTATCCCCATAACACTCATAGATATTTAACAAAGTCAAATGACATTGACTTTACCTTGCCTACACAGAAGCAAACAATCATGAACTTTATTCCTGAATTCTAAAATGTTTGCTAAGTAATATTACAATACTTTAAGAAATCTTCTCCATGAACTTTTTGCAGTAGACTACTGCAATGCAAGGCAACAACAATATTCCTCATCTAAGCTTCACTGTATGCAGTAGAATTACACAAATGTATTTTTGACAAAAATAGCAGTCAATAGATATTCATAGCTAATGCTTATCTGTTGACAACTACCAACTGTAAATAAAATTTTGTTTATTGTATCCTGTTGAAAATATTGAGTATTAAACACAGCTTCTGAATAGTCTCATATCTATTTGTCCAAAATAATTTTGAACCAAATTCCTGTTAGATTCTAATTGAAATTATGTGTTATAGACTTCAAATTTCCGGAATTTGAGGGTAAACACTGACCTGCATACTGCATCAAAGGGAACACTGATTCATCAGCTATACCACACATTACATTCACAGTCTTCTCCAGAATCTTGTGAACCACTAAAACAAAGTTCAAAAAGTAAACAAAGGTCAAAAAGTAAACAAAGGTCAAAAAGTTCCTAGGAAAAGGTCATTTTAAAATTTGTACTAGATTTATAAAATATTTCTTTTTAAATATTTCCTCGGCTAATTCAAATACAGTTATATTTAGAGCAGTCCATTAACAAGCTCTTAGCAATAATTACTAGAAGGACAACTGCAAACTTTGAAGAAATGTATTACCATTGCCTTTCACCTGGTCTCCTTTACCAGTGAGGAACTTAAACAACAAGTTTCTGCATTTCTCCAGCCACGCCTTGCCCTTTTCTCCCTTCTTGCTATCGAGGAACTCTGTCAACTCATTATCTGCAGTACATTTATTAAAAACATTCTATTATCTCCTTATTTGACTATCAATATGCAATTCAAGGTACATATTTTACAACAGTGACAACATAAAACAATTAAATCTACACAAATTGAGAGTTGATTTTAGTGTACTACAATTTTTTTAAGTTTCTAAAATTTTAATTTAATAATTATTAATATTATATTTGCATAATTATTTGATTAACATAAGGCATGGATCTTGACATGTTCACCTGGGGAGAAATCCCAGGTCGGCCTGGACTATAAACAATCTAAATGAAGAAGTAACTTTAAAAGTTACACAAGGCTATGAAAATACCTAAAGGCATACATATATATAGGACTGTCACAAGCAACAAAAAATAGAGTTTTTGTTCAAGACAGTGGTAATCTTGTCTGCTGCATGTTTTTATAGTTAAAGGAATGATTGTCTTTGGCAGTGTTTTGTCCTATTTTACATGTAGTACATAATGGTGAACAAGTAACAAAAAGAACAGATTCCAACAGCCCTACACATAATTTTATATGCATAAAACATATACTAATAATTACTAAAATAGTACAATATAAATGCAGTTATACACAATGCATACATGCTTTTGCTCCCTAGGGCTTGAACTTTCAAATGAATTGAAAATTGAAAACTCCTAAATAAACAATTTGCAAATATAAAGACATTTACAGTATCTTGGAATATCTTTCTTCTAAAATTAAAGATCAAGAAAACAACCAGACAACATAAATCATAATGGAATCATCTACTGGCTGATTTAATATGTGAAGCAGAGTCCATACTCTAATTAGCTAATAAGCATGCACACTGTCAACCGTCAATTAACTGACATTCACTTTGAAAGAGTATTCAATTACCACCATAAGTTCTTTACAAACTTTAATGGTGTTAAAAACGTTTAGATGTTTCTAAATTATAAAATTTGCGGAAAACTGACTTCTGTAATTACAACCTAAATCAGATGTACTCAAGAATGAGTCGGTTTACAACATGTTCTTATTGTAACGAGAGTTGACTATACACGTACATGAAATAACCTGAAACAAATGTTGAATCAATTATTTCAAATATTGTGATACATCAACTGCAAACTACAGTGAGCAAAAACAGTTTACAAATTGTACAAAGACTTCAAGCTTTGAGCTGTGCCATACACATTCTTCTCGGAATTTACCCGATGTATTCTGTCATAATCCAATAGTGCTGACACAGCTTAACCTTTAACCTGCTAAAATCTCAAAATGGACTTGTCCATCTTCCAGTGGGGGTGGGATCATTATTTGATTAAAGGGGTGCCCACTGAAAATTCATTGACAGAATATTGTACAGAGCCGCTCATGATCAGACTGTATGGATGTGCCAGCTGATCATGATCTGCAATGGTCGAAAAAACAAAATCATTTGCTGAGAAAGCGGTTAAGGTTTAAGCTTGAAATCGTAAGTTTCCTATGGCTAAATCTTGTTTATAAATGTGTATATATCTGCAAAGGGAGAAGTGAAGCTGCACGGCCACGTCACACATGGAGGATTGAGTGAATATTACAGGAAACAGGATTCACACACTCAGATCTTCATGTAGCAACTGATACAAAATATCTATTTAAAACATTCACACAAAAAACAACAAAAGATGAAGCATCAAGTAAACATAATATATTTGTTGTTCTGTTTATATATAAAAATAATATGAAGTCATAAAAACTGTATATGATAACAAAGTTCTTTTCAAGTACCATAAGCATCTAGAAGATACAACAATCTCCACGGATATACAGCACTGTTTTTCAAACTTGATAATTGGACAGCAATCTTTGGGGGAAAATGCAAATAAAGTTTCCTTTGAGGCTTCAGTTTAACTGAGTAAAAACCACAAAGTTTCTGTAATTCATTTAAATACATTTCCATACTAAATAAAAATATTGAAATTTGTAATTCAAGCCAAAACAAAATCTGTTTTAAGAATAGATTTGATAGCCTCAAAGACAGAAGAGGTCATGTGATTCTAATCACACTGACAAGTCACATGACCTGTTCTAAAACTGTAGGTGGCGCACTGTGATAACACGTCACACTCCTACCTTTTTTGTCAGATACATTTTGGTGGGTGGGGTAAATAAACCCTGTAACATGGTACAGCAGTTGAAAATAAGTCATGCAAGAAAACATATAGCAACATGAAGGCTGTGATGGCCCTGGATTGCTCACCTGAGAAACATTGCTATTATATCATTACCTGTAAGTCTTGCTTCAGTCAAGCCCATAATTGATCTCATCTAAGATCTAATGTTCATACAAATTCTTAGTAAAACAATTAAGACTAGTGACAACATGGAGATGCTAGAGGGTAAACTGTTCACATAGTTAAGTATAACAATTTTTGTTAATTCAGGGGCCATAACTCTTCAAGTATTAAGTGAATCAAGCCCATAATTAAACTTGTCTGGTATCTTCTGGTCATACACATTTTGTGTAAATATGATTAGGATAAGTGACAAAATGAGGGTGCTAGAATGTAAACATAGTTTTAAATATTTAAATTTTTGTTAAATCAGGGGCAATAACTGTAAACTTATTAGTCAGATCAAGCCCATAATCAAATCCAAGATCTTATAGTCATTCACATTCTGCATAAATATGATTAGGATTAAGGAAGAAATGCCGGTGCTAGACATAGTTAAATATTACAAAACTTCCTTAATCAGGGGCAATAACCCTAAAAGTATTGATCAAATCAAGCTTGTAATCAAATTATGTTCAAACTTTGCTTATGATTACTTCAGAAACGTGAGTGCTAGATTGTAAGAAAACTAAATATGGACAGACAACAGATGAGAGATATCTCAGGATCACAATAGCTCACCTTGAGTACTTTGTGCTCAGGTGAGCTAAAATGCAAATCACAAACATCGTATTAGAAAGCTTAACTATATGTTAGTGTGTCTAACATATTAAATCATATTTGACAGAATTAAAACATTGTCAATTTCATCTGCAAGATAATGACATGATCTCCCTTGACCGTGTGGTAATGGTATTTCTAGAAAAAAAGGGGAAGACAAAGGAATGAATATTTGAAACAAGGGATGAAGAACAAATCAATCAATAAGGAAGTAAAAAACAAATTGATTTATATACAGGATAGGCAAAATGATACAGGAAGCAAAAAAACCATATAGTAAGGAAAAGGGACAAAAAACAAAACAAAATACCTTGAGGCAAGGGACCTGGGATGAAATTTTCTTTATAGTGAATTACAAACAATACTGACAAATTTATCTTCAACTATTATTAACCAGTTCCTGTGTACAATAACCCAAATACTACACACAAGTATATGTACAACAAGCAGCTGCAATTGAGCACAGCATAATTCTATTTCTGCTGAAAATGTACATATTTTTAGCTGTGATGTAAGACCATTTTCCCCTTCTACACACAACAATGAAAAAAATAAATTAACTGAAATTTGTGCAGATTTGTGTTTACAGAAGCATCTATTTTCTGAAATATCCAAGTTTAAAAACCAATACTTCATTTAACAGACTTTTGCTGACTGTTTCTGAAGAGACAGAGTCAGTAGCAAGACTCGAAACCCATAACCCCCAACCAATGGGAGGCAACAGTGAGTTAAAGTCAGAGACTTACAACTTAACCACTGGGCCTGACTTCTATTTCTTTTTTGGAGTATTAACACTTGTTTCAATCATGCACTGGCAGGCAGTTTATTTCACCATCAATCCTGGAAAGGATCCAGTACTTGACTCCCATCTCTTGAGAAACCGTCAATTTTCTCACAGAAAAAATCAGGTGTACGACAGGGCTTGAACCCGTGTCTCTCAATCAGTGAAAGGTTGAGTGGGTATATTATCTGAGTAAATGATAAAACCTCAGTATGATTTTTGTTTATTTTAGATTTTTACTAGAACTTAGGAATGCGTAAAGACTACATTAACATTTACTTAGTATAAACATGCTACATGTAACAATTTACAGTACAACACATGATTATCAGAAACATTTACACATTAGTACTACACCCGCTACCTCTAGACATAGTTTACTCCCAAAGTACCGAAGACACAGACTGAGCCTATTCACCGCTCCAACTTTATTCTTCAGACTTTACTAAGAAAACCAGGCTTAAAGACATCATGGAAGGTTATTTCTTTTTAAGTACCGACCTATATTCTAAAATGAGGTCCATTTTTTCAATCAGGATCGGTCTTTTAATTGTTCATAGAGATGTTACGTTAACATTTACCAACTAAAACGTTAAAACTGTAGATCATGATCAGACTCATTGGATGTGCTTGCTGATCATGATCTACAGTGATCATAGACAGAGAAGCTTCTAGTCCACCATGGTAAAGTTTAAATCTATCTAGCAATTTTACTGTCAATGAAAAATGACCATGTAAATTAGTGTTTACTATCCAAGAATGTTCATATCTATGTCATTGCTTCTAAACTCCATTTAGTTTATTGTTTTCTTCAAAATTCAAAATGAGAAAATAACTTTACAAAAGACATCTAACAGCCTGGTTTTCATTGAAAATTGTGTATTTATTTTTCATACATTACCTTGTTTAAGGGCTGAGCGACCCCCAATATTCGGGCTGTACTCTCTCGGGATTGGGTATGATGAGAACAGTGGGTATGGGTAGGGAGTTCCCAAATCCTGTAATCAAAATGATTTTCAAATTGCATTCTTACTGTTGACAAGATTTTATTTTTGCTAATTACAAATGTACTGCTTACACAATAAATTACTGTTAATGTCATTACACTGAATGTTTGTCATTCACAAACTATTAATTTTACTAATATTGACAAAAGAAGCATTTCAAGCAGTCATTTTTGTCCTAAGATAGGATATAAATACTTTATTAGCTCTTATATAAGAGATTGTTCACCAATTCAAGCATTAGCAACTATTGCAAATAGAGTAATACATGTACAATGTATTTACAATGATTTGATTTTTCCGATTTTCCCATATTCCTGACTTTGCTAGTTACAAATAGGGAGAAGATTCTCATCGTCACACTCAGGAATGAGAAGGTACTTACATCTATATGCCGACTCGGCAATACCCTTTCTGATGGACCTCCAATCAGGTATGTTCTCACCAATATATTGTTTCTCTCCACTGATAACATATCCACAATAATCTCCTTCCTGGAAAATTTGTTACATATGCATCAGTAAATGTACACAAAAGCACTTCTTTCTAGTAGCTGGTCCCACTGGGGACAGGTAGTTATGATTTTTACATGAGTTTTCAAGAGTGAATTTTCTAAACATAAAAGGTACTACAAACTTACTGCTGAACATAACAAAATAAAACATACTGATCTTTGTTGATCTGATTGTCTGCCTGGGTAGCCAATAAGAAGTCTTGTATTCTGTACTGTGACTGTAGTAGCAGGAAGCAGTCCAGGCATGATATCATCACACTTAACACCCTGTAAATAATGAGATCATCACACTTAAAAACTCTGTAAATAATGAATCATCACACTTAAAACTCTGCAAATAATGAATCATCACACTTAAAACTATGTAAATAATGAATCATCACACTTAAAACTCTGTATACATGATGAAATCATCACACTTAAAAATGTAAATACTTAACATTTGTAAACAATGAGATCCATATATATTGCACTTTCTAAACAATTAGAAAATCACTTTACACTCTCTAAATAATGAATTCATCATAATAAATACTCTGTAAATAGTGATCTCATCAAACTGATGGAACTGAATTATATGAGTGAATAACTGAAACTGGTCACAGCAGTGGAGACAGGTGTTAGACAAGTGTTTTGTGTGTGGTTTCAATGGTTTCAATTTTTCACATAAATATGAGAAACTGAATCAGTCAGATATCCTTAATATGTGAACATTAGTTGGCACAAATTAACTGGTTCCTAGTAACTTAAGAACTTTGTCAAATAAGGAATATTAATTTACCTTAGTCCAAAGACATGAGACTGTTCCATATTGAAGAGTGAGTGCACCTTTGCTGGAGTGTCTAGAACCACCAGTCTGTCTATAAACCCCTGTAGTGAAATAATACATAATAGTTGATTGGTGTAACTTAAGACTGGCATCAGTCATTAGAGTCATTACTTTGTCTTTTCTGGACATTTTACAACATCTTCACAATTTCTCCTTCCCTTGACTCTGTTGAGATGAGCTTTGATTCAGACAAATTTTTGATAGAGATAGTTTTTTTAAAAGAAAATAAGACTTAGACAGAAAAAACACCTCTCAATCTCAACAGACTTTTATATGTCTAGTGTAACTTGGGTAATGTTCGCTGTGATTTATTTTTTGTTATTCTCACAAATTTCAGTTTGCTAATTTATCTTGTGGAATATTTATTTTACATATTTACTATTAGAGAAATTTTCTTCATGAATTTACAATATTTCCAAATGAATCTGTCTGCTCACAAATGGTAAAATTTTCGTGATGCAAAAATTACCCACTGTGCAGTAGTATCTATAGAAAGTGAGATGGCCAGCAATGTCGGGTGTAAGACAGTCTACTAATTCTGTCCAGGAGAAATGGCAGAGTGATTGCGACTATTAACATCACATTATCTTAATAAGTTAAACCTATGGAACAAAGTAAACGAGCATGACTGCACAAAAAACAACATTGCTTTCATTTAGAGACACTCTAAAAAGAAGACAAAGATACTTTATCATTGCAGAATGAGATGACAGATATGTCTGTACACAAAAATATAACATAAAATGCATAAAAAGGTAGAACAGATTTCAAGCCTTGAAACTATCCAAAGTATTCAGATAGTAACGGGGATTCTCCTGTCACATCACTGTGAACTCATCAACAACTATACCATAAAAGTCTTTATATTGGGAGTTGTTTATTTTAAGATTTTCTATTCATTTGCAAGTTTCTGAATTTTATATACAATCATTGTTTGTTTGCTATTTTAGCAATTTTGATGAATCCACAAAAGTGCTTCATTTGCAAAAATTAGCAAAAATAAAAACCTGTAATGACTTTTACAGTAATAATTTCAGAAAACCGTTGTTTTTCTGTTACTGTTGTTTCTCACGGGTCTTACCTCTTTAAGCTAACTAAAATAATGAACCCAAAAAACAAAAAAAAAAAAAAAAATTTTTTTTTTTAATTTTTAAAAAAAAAAAAAAAAAAAAAAATAAAAAAAAAAAAAAAAAAAAAAAAAAAAAAAAAAAAAAAAAAAAAAAAAAAAAAAAAAAAAAAAAAAAACCACAACCCCCACAAAAAAAAAAAAAAAAAAAAAAAAAAAAAAAAAAAAAAAAAAAAAAAAAAAAAACAAACCCCCCCCCCCCCCCCCCCCCCCCCCAAAAAAAAAAAAAAAACTTACCGGCAAACATTTTTAGAATGGTGGACCCAAAATGCACATAAACAAACAAATGGGATAGAAAGAAGTTATATCATTGATACATTGCTATAATTACAACTGTTCTGGATCCATATTGGCTGTAAATGTCCATTAACATGGCTCCAATTACAAAAAATCAAATCAAAATTTAGTTTGGTACTTACTGGCAAACATTCTGGCATCTCCCTAAAGCTGTATGCAGGTTTTGAAGGCAATGGTTTGTTCGCAAGGACCTCATACACAGCAGGAAATCCAGACAGGACATTCAGCAAACGAACTAGATGCTAAAAATATATATGTAACTAAACATGTCATTACTTTTCACATAATAAACTACTGACATTTAACAACATAGGATAAATTGCACTGTAATTTTGATATTTGAAATTTTCCCTGGCAAGCCCATTACTAACAAGGACAAGCTCTTAACAATATAAAGACATAAAAACAAAAGCTCTCTAAACATTTACAATAATAAGCATTGGCCTTGTGTTGACACCTGTGTGAAAATTAGATCCATGTAGAATGATAGTTCTGCGCTTGTCACTTCTTACACTCAGTCTATGCAACTAGACAGCCTTTAACAAAACAGGGGCTGAGTGTGTAGGTCTCCCCTGCCACTAAATATAGACTCTCCATGGACAAGCTCTATGCAGTACCTCTTCCAGGTCACACATAAACACTGGGCCCCTCATGGCTTCTAAACTACGGGGTGTCTAGCCTGCCACAAGAAATGTGGTATTCTAGGCCCATCTATATGTACATGCGGACATGCCCTGATGCCCATAAACAGATAAAACCTATGGGTAAATAGTTTCGATTGGGTCCTCTATAAAGTATCCCCTTGTGTTTCCAGGTAAGGTGCTTCCACTTGAAAATATGAAGGGGAGAAAACACCCTTAAAAACCTAGAGCTTAAGGTAGTAGACCCCTAATGGGCACCAATTCAAATCATTATAGAATTATTATTTTCTTAATCTGTATCATTTCCTGGATTTAAAAACAAATTTTAAAAGAATTTTACCATGAAAAAACTAAGTTATAGGAATCTGAATAACCCTACCCCCATTTTAGAATTATTTATGAAATGACATCACACAAGAGATAAGAAAATACATGTATTTCATTTATTATTCAATAATTTGGTACAGATTTGGTATCAGAGTAATAAGACATATATTTTCTTTCGGAAATTACACACCATTTACTAAATTTTTATAAAGTTTTATAAAACTTTTATGAAATAATCAGATAGTATTACAATTTTCATGTACTTTTTTGGCCATGTTTAATTTTGAGCATCAAAGTTTTTAGGAAAAATCAACGTTTTCTAGAAATGGGGCATGTCTTTTTGTATATTAAAAATTATCTTTAACATTTTGGGAACAGCATGCCAAAAATTCACAATGTTTTACCGTCTCTATTCTAAAAAATTAGAGTGTGAAAATCTCCATCGACGATTTTAGATGTGTCTGCAAGTAATAAAATCTTCAAATAAGCTAAATACTTTTACGTAAAAAAATATTTAATTTTCTTTTCTTAGTCTAAAAACAATATAAACATATGAAGAAAAGCACAAAATAATGAAAAAAAGAAGACAAAGTAGAAAAAAAATTGGTTCCAGCTGGATTCGAACCTACGCCCCCAAAAACCTCAAAAGATCTTCAGTCCAATGCTTAACAACCTAGGCTAGAGCATTAAAATTGAAGAGTTTCAAGTGGAGGTTTTTATTAGGAGTCTACTACCTTAAGTCAGACTATCAGATGTAACTAAACATGATTCAATGCCATTTTACAATGTCTACACAATCTATGCAGAAGTTGATATGCCTAGTAGCTTTTATACAGAAACACAGAACTGACTACACATTTATCTGTAAAATAACTACAGTGTAAATCACTTCGAGTTCTTGAGACCATGAATTCAAGAATAAGCAATCCCTTCTTTCCCAGAATGTTAAAGAATGAAAGAGAACTTTGAATTAGCTAAATGATGAATTTGCGAATGAGTGTTTTCTTGAAACAAGAGGGCCAAGATGGCCCTATATCGCTCACCTTGGTACAAGTCCACTTGCCTAGTGGAAGATCACTAGATAATGTTATATACCAAATAGGTTTTCCTATGTACGCTTTTGTAAAACAAGTGACCCCCCCACGGGCAAGGTCAATTTTGACCCCAGGGGCATAATTTGAACAAACTTTGAAGAGGTCTACTAGGCAATGCTACATGCCAAATATCTAAGCTCTAGGCCTTGTGGTTTCAGAGAAAAAGATTTTTAAACTTTTTCCTATATAAGCCTATGTTAAACTAAGTGACCCCCCCTGCGGGGTCAATTTTGACCCGGGGGTAGTAATTTGAACAATCTTGGTAGAGGTCCACTAGCCAATGCTACATGCCAAATATCTAAGCTCCAGGCCTTGTGGTTTCAGAGAAGAAGATTTTTTAAGTTTTTCCTATGTAAGCCTATGCAAAACTAAGTGACCACACCCGCGAGGTCAATTTTGACCCGGGGGTCATAATTTGAACAATCTTGGTAGAGGTTCACTAGACAATGCTTCATGCCAAATATCTTAGCTCTTGGCCTTGTGGTTTCAGAGAAGAAGATTTTTAAAGTTTTTCCTATATATGCCAATGCAAAAACTAAGGGCCCACCCGCGCTGGGTCAATTTTGACCCGGGGGTCATAATTTGAACAATCTTGGTAGAGGTCCACTAGACAATGCTACATGCCAAATATCTAAGCTCTAGGCCTTGTGGTTTCAGAGGAGAAGATTTTTAAAGATTTTCCTATTTGTTGCCATAGCAACCAGAGTTCTGCATGGAATGGAATTCTTTGAACAATTTTGGTAGAGCTTCATGCAAGGAACATTCCTGCATAGTTTTATCAACATTGGCCTAGAGGATTCAGAGGATATGTCATTTGAATCAAAATGTTGACGGACGACGGACAATCACTGATCAGAAAAGCTCACCCTGGCGTAGCCAGGTGAGCTAAAAATGTGAAATTAAAGTTCTCACAAATATTTCATGATTTACAGTATACATTAACTTACCTTGTGTGCAGCTCTGTCGATTGGATCTACAGGCCATGTTTTTGGTGTGAACAATGTAATGTCGATAGGTTCACATTCAATCACTGACCATAGCTCTGAGATCAATGCCTTCAGATACCCTATACAAACATAAATAGCACACTAGATGAGTGTTCAGTAAAGCATTACCACCCTTTTGTCATAAACAATGCAATTTGAAAGTTTGATAAAGAAATCTTAAGAAATGGCAAAGTTAAAGCCAACATTAAGTTTTCTTGACAAAAACTAAGTACAAAAAGGGGCATAACTCTGTCAAATATGATCTTGACCTTCAAGACTTTGCAGCATCATGACCCTTTTGTCATAAGCAATGATGTTAAGAAAAATTCCTGTCTAATACAAAGAATAAAGAAAATTATGTAGAACACAGACCCTACCTTTCATAGTTTTCTTTTAACTTGATATTGTACAATCAATTAATAACTCATTACCTCTTGCATAAGAAAAATTATTTCTTTCATACTGGATTGCTTTTTCCTGCGATTTTACCCATACCAGAAAACTCGATCTGGAACTCCTCTGAGAATTACTTTTGATGTGACATTATAAATATTGTAATGTCACTTTCCTGGACACAGCATCTGAATATTTTTTGCTTTACTATGATAACGCATCATTTCATTATGTTTGCATTTAGAAATCTATTTTGAGTGTAAATCGGTATGGAAGAAAAAGTTTCTATCAAAACACATTTGGTTTAGATGGAAATATCCATCACCTCAGATAACCGTTTTGCAGGGACTCAGCAGCCCCTCTTTCCTGCCAAAACAGTTATCCTTGTTGACAGATATTTCAATCTAAACCATGTGTTCATGACAAAAACTATTGTACCACATTACAATGTACCCTTACCCGCCTTTGTGAGAGCAGCCATCCCTGGTCCAGTGGTTGCAACCTGCGTCACCATGTACCCATAGCCAAACTTTTCACATTTACTAACCTAAAAAAATAAATCAAATCAGTTTGAAGGAGCAAAAATTAAAAACAACTAGAGATTGTTTTTCACCAAAAAACGTATGTATCCCTCCTACTACCTTGACCTTTGAGTTAGTGACCCCAAATTATACTAAGTGCAACTACACTTTATACTGATGCTTCCTGAAACATTTTATGAAAACCCAGTGAGGGGTAGTGGAGAAGCACTGAAAAGATTTTACTGAATATTGTAAATATAGATATAGATAAATATATGCAAAATCTTCAAAGTCCTATAACTCATACAACTTAGATGTCATCTGACAGGGATTCATATGCAAATGTTGCTGCTACAATTCATTAACCAAACCAAATATCTTACCTGTAACTTCTTCTCATATCTAGTATGCATGTAGAACATACACACATTCAATGCTCCTGTCTGTTGTAGCAGTAAGATACCCTTGGCAGTGCTAGCAAAGTTGAGCAAATTGTCACGCAATGTGTCCTCCCAGGCAACACTGAAATATAATGTATACTAATGAGGCAAACAACATTACTTCATATCTAAAAATGTATACGTATGATATATGCTGGGCATTCACCCTGAAAAAAGCAACAAACAAAACACATCGTGAAAGCCCTAATATTTAGTGACACATTCATACAGCATAACAAAATGTGCATTTATAAATATTCAAGTTTCTTTGAACATAAAGTAAGAGTTGTACCTTTTTTCTTCTTCCTTGAATAATTTCAACAATTAGGTAAAGTAATTTAGAGCACATTCTGTGATTCTTGTCATTAATAGCAAGTTAGTTCTGTGAAAAGTGATGAGCAAAGTCACACTTAGATTATCTGAATCTATGCAGCAATCAAAATAAGCTTTTGGTCCCTGTTTATTAAAACAAGAGCTGTCACATGACAGCACGCTCGACTATTCGAAAGGTTGTTGGTAAAATGGGTTTTTTGTCAAAGAACAGGAGTATTGTGTAATTGTCTGTAAGAATTAAGGTCAAAGATATGAAACTTGTTCAAAGACCTTTGTAAATGTACATTACATTCAAAGCCTTACTCTGGATTCTGTAAGCCAAGTGGAGGGAGGAGGGGATAATTTCAAAGAAATACATAACCTTGTAAATTTGATCATGAATAACTCTGTAACTTTTTCAAAATTGAAATGTATAGAATTAAAAAGCATGACCGCTGCATGCTGCATAATTATTCTATGACATTTCAAAAGAAAGCCATTTCGAGTATTTCCATGTTAGTCTGGTAAAAACTGTGACAAAATTCTAAGTTAAAAGGGGCATAAATGTCAAAAATCAAAAACTTGGTGAAGATGTTGACAGTAAACATACATTTAAAGTCCATAAAAAATCAAAGTTAAAAAGGGGCATAAATCTGTCAAACATCAAAACAGAGTTATGGGGATTGTTTCCTCAGATGTAGATGTTGATGGTAGACACATACTTCGAGTTTCAAGTCAATACCTTTGATAGTATTCAAAACATTTGACTTTATAAAATCTTTTACCAAATATTCTAAGTTAAAAAGGGGCATAAATCTGTCAAAAATCAAAACAGAGTTATGGGGATTGTTTCCTCAGGTGTAGATGTTGATTGTAGACACATACTTTGAGTTTCAAGTCAATACCTTTTGATAGTATTCAAGATATTTGAATTTATAAAAATCTTTAACAAAAAATTCTAAGTTAAAAAGGGGCATAAATCTGTCAAAAATCAAAACGGAGTTATGAGGATTGTTTCCTCAGGTGTAGATGCTGATGGTAAAGATATTTTTGAGTTTCAAGTCAATACCTTTGATAATTTGCAAGATATTTGAATTTATAAAAAACTTTAACCAAAAATTCTAAGTTAAAAAGGGGCATAAATCTGTCAAAAATCAAAACAGAGTTATGGGGATTGTTTCCTCAGGTGTAGATGTTGATGGTAAACAAACAGTTTGAGTTTCATGTCAATACCTTTGATAGTATTCAGGATATTTGACTTTATTAAAAACTTTAACCAAAAATTCTAAGTTAAAAAGGGGCATAAATCTGTCAAAAATCAAAACAGAGTTATGAGGATTGTTATCTCAGGTGTAGATGTTGATGGTAAAGATATTTTTGAATTTCAAGTCAATACCTTTGATAATTTGCAAGATATTTGAATTTATAAAAAACTTTAACCAAAAATTCTAAGTTAAAAAGGGGCATAAATCTGTCAAAAATCAAAACAGAGTTATGGGGATTGTTTCCTCAGGTGTAGATGTTGATGGTTAAGATATATTTTGAGTTTCAAGTCAATACCTTTGATAGTATTCAAGATATTTGACTTCATTAAAAACTTTAACCAACGCAGACGCCGACGCCGGAGTGCAATAGTCTCCTTATTCTTCGAATAGTCGAGCTAAAAAATGAAGTTTGTCTATACTCTTTTACAACCATCAATGGATGTTATGTCAAAGTTCTATAGAACATTTGCAGTTCTGACACTTTGGAATGGGAGGTCAAAGGTTCAAACCTCAGCAAGAGCTCATCCTAATATGGCTAGTGAATGAGCTGCCAGTTAGTTAAAGAATGGTTACCATATTCCCAAGTGGATGATACAGGATGTAAATATGCTCAGGTAGCAGGTGTCTTGCAAGTCAAAATTGGCTGGCACTTTAAAAAGGAGCAACTACCTGACACTTTAAATAGGGGTGACACTATAATAAACAAACTATTTTGTATGAAATCATTATAATATAATTTTCTGCATTGTATACTTACACATCATATGACTCTCTGATGGTTATACTGGAGTTATCGCTGGAGCTGTCATCATCAGGTGTTGGTGTATGTGAGTTCTCTAGCTCCTTCGAAGCCTGAAGAAGTTTACATGCTTTGTTAAGTTTACATGCTTTGTTCAATAACTTCTAATTTTTCACTAAATGTTTTAGAGGAAGAGATCTTCAAATGTTGCAAAATCAAAATAGAAATAAGAGCTGTCCCTAACAGGTGACAAATGCCCCTGAAAGAGGAGTCTCACAGTCTGTGTCCTCTCTATGTGCTTAACAATTGTGCCATGTAATTTTAAAATCCTTCAATGCATGACAGAGTAACCATGCATACAGTATTCTGTTACTTTTAAACTCTAAGTGTGACCTTGACCTTTGAAGTGGTTCTTGCATGCAACACATTGTCTTGATGTGCTGAACATTTTGTGCCAAGTAATTTTAAAAATCCTTCAATGCATGACAAAGTTACAGCCCAGACACGGAAAAATGTAAGGGGGGACGGACAGACGGACGGACGGACAGACGGTGCGATTTTCCCTTCGGGGGCATTACTCATCTGTGTAATGTAAACCATGGTTTATATACTCATTTGTGTAATGTAAACCATGGTCTATATACTCATCTGTGTAATGTAAACCATGGTCTATATACTCATCTGTGCAATATAGACCATAAGTTATATACTCATATGTGTAATATAGACCATGATCTATCTACTAACCCATGTAAAGTTCTACCTGTACTGCCACAATTCAGACCATGATCTGTCTACACATCAGTGCAATGTTTGATCACTTTCTACTTTGCTCATCTAGAGCAACTATGAGCAATAAATTGATCTTACTAAAGACTCTAAAAATTGACAGTTGGTCAAGTACATGTCTGAAAGGAATACTTCTTACTTTAAATTTCAGATTTTCATTGGTTAAAAGAGAAATGATAACTGTATGCTGACATTATCATACATAAAGTCTAAGAAAAGTGCAATATGCATTTTTAGAAAGCCAATGACTGTAAAAACTTAAGAAACTTACATCTCTCCAAGCTTCTGCTATCACAGTGTGTAGATCATATGTATATAAAACAAGCAGACCTTCACATGTATTATACAGCTGTCTACAGATGTAAAGGTATGCCCCAATCACAGCAGGGCTGGGGGCGGGGCCTGCTTCCCTTGGGAGCTGACGTAGCAGAGCCTTCTTTGTAAATTCTGCGATAATATGAGCAGCTGAAGACCTAGATAGGAAAAAGATATTGAATATATTTCAACTAATACTATTGACCTGACTCACTTGGTGAAAAATTTGTCAGTCTCTTGTGGAGTATGGAGTCAAGTCAAGTTATATTTATTTGCAAAGTCAGGTTTAATATAAAGATACATAAGCTCAAGAACAGACCGTCTCATTATTGTTATGGAAACCAACTTTGTTACAAGATATTTCATCCCGATTTCTGCCCAAGCATCATCAACCAATGCAATGTCATCAGGCTATACACTGCTTTCGTTGTTACGTAAATTTTCATTCAGAATCTGTGTGCCATTCTGAATTTTTTAATTTGAATTTCGTCATTGAATGACTATGCATCTGACCTAAAAACTAAGATATATCTACTGGTATATCACTCAAAAGTAACATCCATTTCCTAAACCTACTTGGTACGAGAGAAGATGTCATTCTTTTCACCATACATAAGATGACGTCTGCCTTTTGTACTTGAAGCAATCATGGATAAAATGTCTGCCACATGCAGTAACGTCTTTTCTCCTGGAGCCTGGTGTTCCTGTAAAATATTGGTCAAAATCAAAAGCTCTTGTGTGTTTGAATGAAGTCTTGAGAAAGCACTGAGCTAGTGTATTTTAGACAAGAAAAAAAGTCAGTGGAAGAAAACTGTCCAGCATGTAAGTAAATATTGAAAGATTGTCTGTTGTAGGAGTTTAATGCCTGTACCAACTGTATTTGGTCATTTTAACATTTTAATGTTTATCTAACAACTGTTCCTGGGAAGAACCAGTACTAAACTCCAATAATCTGTAAGTAAGTGCCAACTTTCTTACATCAAGAGACATGGTCAGTAGCAGGGCTCAAACCCATGACCCTCAATCTATGAGAGGTTACAGAGATTTCAAGTCAGCGACTAACCTCTAAACCACAGAAGCGGACAATATTTACTTGCAGCACCTCATATGTTAGATCATAAATATGTTGCATACATTGCATACTGTAAATATTCACAAGATTTTTATTAGGTTACAAAAACAAACTGTAAGTTACATTTATCATCAAGTGTTTTCACATGTTGAAATGTTAGCAGGAATAACTCAGCAACAATAAAAACAGTGTTCTTTATAATTTTGTGCAATATGAATTAGAACATAACCCTATGTTAGAATATCTATAAAAAAGGATAAAAGTTACATGAGCCACAAGAATACTAAATTTTCTTGAAACCAGTCTATAATATTTGGTTTATGATTGGTTCATTTTCAAATTGAGCACAGAATCTAGCCAATTAAGAATAACAGATTTTAAACTGGTCTCAGAAATAAATCTAATTATTATACCAGTGATCTTCATATCACATATTTACATTCTAAAGCCTGTATCTAAATCTTTGAATCACTTTATAAAGCACCTTGCAAAAAAACATTAACAAAAACAAAACAAAACCAATTAGTACAAAAAATATGTTACATGTTTTACATAATCACAAATTCATGTTTCAAAAATTGGATAACAACATAGAGGGAAGGCATATTAGTATCTTTTTTCATATATACATTGTATAAAAAAATTCTATGACCATTTAACCCTTCTACTTCTTATTTTCTAAAACAGAATTGTCCATTTTCCAATTTAACTCATATTTTTTGTTCATATGAGTGCTCTTGTTAATTTCTGATTTAGAACTGAACACTGCAGATCATGTTAAGACTGCATGATCCAGGATGTGTACATTGATCATGATCTGCACTAGTCACACAGGCAAAACCACTGGGGGCCAACCTGGCCAGCAAGGTAAGTTTTAAAATGATTCAATGGAAAGCAAAATTTAGCATTTAGTTGTGATAAAAAAAAACCATATTAAGTTAATGTGTATAAAATCACAGTTTTTCTCCTGACAAGATATTTCCAGCGTGTTACATGTAAAAGTTTCTTGGCAAACATTTACAATGTTATAGCAACATGCTATTTATCACATCGTAAGAACAAAATTACATCCAATCTGATACTGCTACATCGTAGTAAATGTTTTTGCCAGTTTAGCTCAATCTACAGTGTATTATGGTATATTAAAAGAGGGAAGGTTAACAGTAAATGTTTTACCTTTGTACTGAAATACTAAGACAAAATCAGAAAGCAAGAAAAACCTTTAGTATTACTCTTAGCTATTTTCTGTACTTTAAGCAGGGCCTCCCCTGAGATTTGAAAATCTATTGCCACTAATTGACAAAAACAGTGATTGAGCAAATGATTGAAATTTGAGCTGATAACTGTTAAAATTTGTCGTCAATTCAAAAATCCTTTTGTCCTTCTTTAGAATTTGGCACACTTGATGCATTTACCAGAGAAGGCCCTGCACTGAATTTGTTTAAGGTTCATGATTAAACATTCACAGATTATAATACAATGTTCTTCCTGTTTGCCCTCTTGCACAGTACCAATGTTTTTACATGTTCAGCTACTGTAGAAAACAATGTTATCATAGGGGAACACTACAATAATTACATGTGCTATGTTGCAGAATTGATTCACAACTGATTGTTAAGGCCTAACATTGGTATTTTCGCACAGCAGGGCTCAAATATAAAAGTTATTTCCACTGAACAGTCATGCTATCAATTACAGAGTTCATGTTGGTTAAATTTTAACAATTCACATTGTCATGTGACATACCTGAACACAACATTGATATAAGATTAATTAGTGGACACATGGTTTTTTCATTTTAGATATTCTTGAGATCATGTTTGATGTAGAAAAAAACTCATTTTTCTTAGAGCATATTTGTTATAAACATAGGCAAGTTTAACCTTTATCTCCTTGAGTTTCTGAAACAGACCCTGAATTTCTAAAATGGACTTGTCCATCTGTCAATTTGGGTTTTACCATTTATTTTTTTAACAGACATGCTTGGTGAAAACTTACTATGTATTTTACAGTGCAGGTCATGATCAGATTACATAGATGTACAAGCCGATCATAATCATTCTGCACTTGTCACAATATGCATAATCATTTGCCATCAACAGGATAAAAATTCAGGAACACTATTAATAACATCATAATTTGCAGTTAATGTTTGGAAAATATTAAAACAGAAATAGGTCAAAGTGTTTCATTTGTTTAAGCAAAAACATTTACCAAACATTTTCTATTCCCAAAGTAAGAGATGACAGTTGCTTCCACCATTGAACCTCAAGCGTTTAAACAGTCCCCTTTAACCCCCTTGTGGCAAGGCACCTTGAATTTCTGGATCCAAGTTGCTGATACACTTGCCAAATTGCAAAACCCTTTCATTTCTATGTTAAACATAAAGATTAGATTCACAAAGGGCAAGTTCTTTAGATGCCCCTTTATAAATAACACACAGATCTTGTTTCCTTAACCACGTTATAAGTGTGTGGACACAACTGGAAAATTTCACTCACTGTTTTAGAGAACTGAAATCTTCGGAGGACCTTAATGAAAACAAAACTACATGAACCTTTCAGTTTCAAAAACAAGCAAAAAGAAGCACAAATGCCACAGCTTTCAACTGACACATACAATATTTCTGGGCCAGCTCTGCACTGCCATTTTTTTGTACATTAACAGGCTCATTAATAAAGCTAACAAACAATTCAAAAAGACATTTTCAAACTCTTAATCAAACAGATTAATGGCTCATTCAAGCGGACATATTCACTGGAATACACAATTTTCAATCAAGAAGCATCACTTACATCATCTTCAAAACCCACTTCCTCCCAGTACTAAATATAGATCATTTTAAAGGAAAACTAGCAAATTATTCATAGATAATTTTACAGGAAACTAGCAATTTAATTAATATCATTTTATAGAAATTAGCAGTTCAAATACACATCATTTTATTGGAATCAAGATATATTAAATATAGATATTTTTTACTGAAAACAGGTAAAATAAAGACTGATCTTTTACTGAGAAACTAGCAACTTAAATACAGAGACTTTTATCTGAAACTAGCATTATAAATGTAGATCATTTTTATCAGAAAATAGCATACTAAGTATTAATCATTTTAAAAAAAGTTAGTTGGAAACTAGCATACTTAATGTTTTATTTGCAACAAGTAAACTAAATATATGACATAAATGTTATTTCACAGGAATCTACCATGATAAGTAAAGATTGTCTCATAGGAAACTAGCATTATGAGTTTCTTTCAGATGTGACAACATTTTAATTTGATAAGATTTTCTTATTTACGAAATGCTGAAAGTAGGTAGCAGTTCATGGTGGCTTCGGTCATTATTCATATGTTCAGCAGTCCCCCGTATTCTTGTTCAGCGTAACGTTTTCAGTTAGTAAATTTTTGAATAAGTTGCGGTCGTGCGGCAGTTCATGGTGGCTTCGGTCATTATTCATATGTCCAGCAGCGCACCGTATTCTTGTTCAACGTAATGTTCGGTACTTTTAAGCTTGTAAAAGTTTGAGTAGGTTGCGGTCGTGCGGCAGGTCATGGTGGCTGCAGTCATTATTCACATGTTCGGCTGTACACCGTAATTTGACTCAAGATTTCGTAAGTGTTTGCACACAGTGAAAATTAACTGCTGGTAAAGTTGTGTGTTACAGGTTATTTCCGTTTGGTAGTTTATTACAGCCGGTTGGTGCTTGGTGTGTTAACTGCGCTAGGTTTTGCCCGTAAAGTGTAGCGTAACTCCTAGCTGCAGTCCCTGTCCGAACAACCGGTTGGGCGCGGTGAAGTTGATGCTCCGCGCCCAGTAACACTTGTATTGTGTTTTTTATTCTAATTCGGTAATGTTTGTAATTTTAGTACCGCAAAATCGTGCGTTTTTTCATTGTCGTATGCACTTTTAATGTAACTCGTTATTGTTAACGAAGCTCCGGGGTTATCCGTGGCTGTAATACAAGGTCAACGGTGTTGCGCTGACTCGTTCATCCCTGGACTGACACAACGTTTCCGATTCTAACCAAACGCGGCCAAACACTGCCACATTTAACTTATTTAATTCTAAGGCTGGCGGGATGTGACATGAATAAATAAAATCATGAAACAGTGCATACTTGATTTGTTTATTGTTGAAGTTATGATGAGTCTTGAAATAATACTTATTATTTTACCTAATAAATAATAATAATTATTTCAGCGATCATAATGTTGTCATGATAATCCGGTCCCGACTCAAATGCATCCGCGGTACATGTATCATCGGCACTTGCCGATTTATTCGGTAAACTCGGTCTTTGCCCTCTTGCTTCCTTTCCTTTCAACCGCCAGCCTTAAGAAAACTCAAACTTAAAAACCCGCCCGCCTCGCCCCATGGTAATACTCTTAAGTAATGGTACTGCAAGTAAAACTTATTTAGTGCCTATTGTAAGCAAAGAAATAGCAGCTGAGCATGCTGTCATGGCGACATATGCATTTGTTAGCCGCGTCTGACTATATATAAATTTTTGGCAATGCATTTATTATTTTCACCAAGATCTGTTTTGTTAATGGTGCCCTTGTATCCTTAGATTTCCGTTTACGGGAACACCCCTCAAGCAACTTGCTTATAATGAAAATACGGCTAAGATCATCGTAACCATTAGCTCTGTGCCAGAAGTTCAGCCCCGAAACATAGGCCCTAATAGAACTGGCCTTTAAACCTTGTTCAAAACAATAAGATATGAACCACGCTAGATGTGCCGTGGCGATCGGCCAAGACTGTTGCAATTCATATTTTGTCCTAAAATTATGAAATGCATTTAAGGCCGTTTGGTATAATTTCTTTGTGTTTCCACTTAAACTGTCACTTAAAAGCCGTTGTGCTCGGAATTGAAGATGGTCCAGATCTGTTCTGGCACCTTGGTTGGTTGTAGGTCCGAGTTTGGGGCCAACGCTCTGAACCTGTCCATCTGAAAACGGGAGATAGCATCACAAATCAGGTTACGCGCACCCGGAACATGAGTTGCCTGGGTGATTATGTTAAACTCCAAGCACTTTAACGTGAGCGCGCGAAGCAGGCGCATCACTCGGTCTGATTTAGACGTGTTAGTATTTAGAATGTGCACAACTGCTTCGTTATCACAATTAAACCTTATCTTTTTATTGCGAAATTTTGGTCCCCAGATATATAATGAAGTTAGAATTGGGAAAAGCTCTAACGTCGTGATATCACGCGTAATGCCGTCATCTCGCCATGCTTCCGGCCAACTGGCTTGGGACCAGTGACCCTGAAAAAAGATGCCGAACCCTATGCCGCCTGCGCTATCAGTGTGTAATTGTATGTTGTCATTCGAAACCCAAAACCTATCATGAAAAACGGATATTCCATTGTGTTTGCTGAAAAATTGTTGCCACATGAACAGATCCAGCTTAATGTTTTTACCTACTCTTACATGGTGATATGGCTTTGAAAGACCGCAAGTTGCATTTATCAAGCGTCTGCAGAACGGTCTTCCCACCGGAATCGCTCTACAGCAAAAATTGAGAGAGCCGATCAATGATTGCATCTCCCGCAATGTAGTCTTTTTCTTACCGATCATAGTCTGCACTTTCGTTATAACCTCGTTTATTTTTTCGAAAGGTATGCGGACTTCCATTTTGTTAGAGTCTAATTCCAAGCCTAAAAATGTTAAAATTTTGGCCGGACCTTCCGTTTTCTCATCAGCAAGTGGTACGTTAAGATCTTTCATACAATGTACGAAAATGTCCATTAAATGTGAGCATGACTGATGGGTTTTATCCCCTCCTAAAAAATCATCTAGATAATGGATTAGATTACCGGACTGCATTTTACTTCGAACAAAAAATTCTAGGAATGTTGAAAACTTTTCAAATGTTTTACAACTGACAGAAGCACCAAACGGGAGTGCCTTTTCAACGTAAAAACGGTCATTAAACATAATTCCTAATAATTCAAAATCCTGCGGCCTTATGGGAAGTAAACGAAATGCGTTTTTTAAATCAACCTTGAAAAGTTTGCAATTTTTTCCTAGGTCTTGTATCATTTGAACGGCTTCATCAAAATTTGTGTACTGTACGGAGCAAAATTTTGTGTGTATGAAGTCGTTAATTGACCCCCTTCAGGGTACGATAGGTGGTGTATTAGTCTAAAGTCGCCACTCGATTTTTTGGGCACTAGCCCGATTGGCGATACAATGAGGTTAGGTAACGGCTTTTCAACAAACGGACCAGCTATCCTGCCATTGGCTATCTCTTTATTCAACTTTTCCGCGACTATCAGTGGGTTTTGAATGGCTGATTTTAAATTTTTAGTAATTCTAGGTACTCTCGGCCCCTCATAATGCAGTTCGAAACCTTCCTGAAAACCTTTCAGTAATTCAAAAGCCAGTTTTTTATCATAGTTGACTAAATTATTAGACAAAGCTTGAATGTTTATTGGCGAATATGCTATGTCCACTAAATTCAAATTGAAAGGATAATTACTTTCTGCTTGCTGTGTTTGAGGTAAAGCCGCGGCCTCTGCCTCGGTTTGAGAAATATGGTGCACCCCCACCTCTACGAAAATTAGACTGTCCACGGGGCTCATCCCGTGGGGGTGCGGGTTGTGAATTACCAGCATATCGGTCTCTACAATCGGCAGCGGGGTGATTCTGGCCACATTTAGAACACTTATGTGCGAATCTGCAATTTTGCCAGGAACAGTGTCCTGCGTTAAAGTAATTACAAGTGTACGATACTTTCTGCCGGATGGGTATTTGTTTTTCAACTGGCCTAAGTTGAACACAACGCCACCACAAATCGTTGTTTATAGAAGACCAAGGCATGGGCTGAAATGCCTGGCGGAGTCTAAATTGTTCATCGTACTCCCTCCAGGCAAAGCCTCCCTGCCTAGCCGCGCACTCGCGTATGATCCACATGTAATGTAGAAGCTCAAATACTTTCTCGGTATGATTCGACAGGTAAATGGACGCAAAGATTAGGAAAGCGTCCGTCCAACGTTCAATAGAAGGGACTTTATCCTTACATTCTTTCGGCCGAGCTTCAATTGAACCCTGAGTGGTCAACGTGAGTACACTACCCGCGCAAAATTCAGAAAGCTCGACCGAACCCTTCAATAGCAATGCAAGATTTACATATTCGTTACGCGCTATCTGTTGTTTCACAGAGGACGGCACGTGAGCTGCAATGTCGTCATTGCCCAAGCGCGTGACCTGGGGAATTCCCGATGTAAATAACATATCACCTCGAGACGAATTCGAAAAGTTTCGCTCCGTGCCGTTCAGTTCGCGATCAGCGGCCTTCCTTAAATTATCGGTGAATTTTGGGCCCGAATGGTGAGGGGAACCCGCACGCTCTCGCCTTTCATTGTTTAGTTCATTTGGCAGAATGTTAGATGCCCTTATGATTTCTTCGAAATCGATAGTTAACCTGTTGCCCTGATGGGCTTGTAAACTTTTACCTTTCTCCTGTTGGAGGAGTGGAGAGTCATCCCCCAAACCATCATGTTCTGGTTCATTAAACTTTCTTTTCCTGCCACGTCCGCGTCCCGGCATCGTAGATCAATTATAAATAATGGATTAAATCAGATAGTTTTTAAGTTTGAGTTTTCTTAAGGCTGGCGGTTGAAAGGAAAGGAAGCAAGAGGGCAAAGACCGAGTTTACCGAATAAATCGGCAAGTGCCGATGATACATGTACCGCGGATGCATTTGAGTCGGGACCGGATTATCATGACAACATTATGATCGCTGAAATAATTATTATTATTTATTAGGTAAAATAATAAGTATTAACTGTAAACTATTCCTATTATATGTATGATTTCACTAAGGTTAGGGAAAAAAAGATGGCAGCAGCAAATGTTTTATGTGAACTTGAAGTCTTTCTGCATGGGAAATAACAAAATTAATCAAATTTTAGTACAGCAATTGTGAGAATGCAAGGCAAATGAAAAGAATTAATTGTGTATGTTTTTTTGTGTCAGCCCTCGATCTGACCATCATCACCAGCTAAATCAAAATAATATATTTTAACTTCATACATAACTAGAGCTATCACTAAATGTGATTAATACCCCCAAAAGACTGCTTTATAAACTGAGAAAGTTCGTAGTAACAGAATACCTTGCAAACAAACTAAAAAGAGATATTGTTCTTGGCAATAACTCTGTAATTTGTCAAGATAGAGTTATGGTTCTTGTACACTGCACTTCCTCTCATTGTGCTTGACCATTGTATGAAGTTGTATTGAATTCCAACCAATAGTTTTCGAATAATGCTCCGGACAAGTAAAAGTAACAAAGGGCAATAACTCTGAAATGAGTCAAGATAGAGTTATTGTTCTTTCACACTGCACTTCCTGTCATTGTGCTTGACCAATTTATGAAATTGTATTGAATTCCAACCAGTAGTTTTCGAATAATGCTCCGGACAAGGAAAAGTAACAAAGGGCAATAACTCTGTAATGAGTCAAGATTGAGTTATGGTTCCTGTGCACTGCACTTCCTCTTATTGTGCTTGACCATTGTATGAAGTTGTTTTGAATTCCAACTAGTACTTTTTCGAATTATGCTCCGGACAAGGAAAAGTAACAAAGGGCAATAACTCTGAAATGAGTCAAGATGGAGTTATGGTTCTTGTGCACTGCACTTCCTCTCAATGTACTTGACCATTGTATGAGGTTATATTGAATTCCAACCAGTAGTTTTCAAGTAGTGCTCTGGAGAAGAAAAAATAACAAAGGGCAATAACTCTGTTATTAGTCAAGATGGAGTTATAGTTCCTGTGCACTGCACTTCCTCTCAATGTGCTTGACCATTGTATGAAGTTGTATTGAATTCCAACCAGTAGTTTTCAAGTTATGCTCCGGACAAGGAAAAGCAACAAAGGGCAATAACTCTGTAATTAGTCAAGATGGAGTTATGGTTCTTCTGCACTGCACTTCCTCTCAATGTGCTTGACCTTTGTATGAAGTTGTATTGAATTCCAACCAGTAGTTTTCGAATAATGCTCCGGACAAGGAAAAGTAACAAAGGGCAATAACTCTGTAATTAGTCAAGATGGAGTTATAGTTCTTGTGCACTGCACTTCCTCTCAATGTGCTTGACCATTGTATGAAGTTGTATTGAATTCCAACCAGTAGTTTTCAAGTTATGCTCCGGACAAGGAAAACTAACAAAGGGCAATAACTCTGTAATTAGTCAAGATGGAGTTATAGTTCTTGTGCACTGCACTTCCTCTCAATGTGCTTGATCATTGTATGAAGTTGTATTGAATTCCAACCAGTAGTTTTCAAGTTATGCTCCGGACAAGGAAAATGCAACAGACCGACCGACCGACCGACCGACCGACCGACCGCCCGCCCGACCGCCCGACCGAACGACCGACCGACCAACTACCGGGTGACTCATATATACCCCCCTAAACTTCGTTTTGGGGGTATAAAAATGAAAATGACTTTTTAATGCAGTGTCACTTTCTAGCTATAGTTAAGTCTCTACTGTATGTACTTCAGCAACATGTTACTTTGCTTTCTACATGTATATTTCTACATGTATATTTCTACATGTATATTTTTACATGTATATTTCTACAAGTATAACAGTTATACTTACTGCGACGTCAAGAAAATGTGAGATGGGTGATAACAATGTGCTTGTGATTTCGTCCTTAAACAAGCAGATTTCACAGGCATGTTCGGAACTGCACAGCCCTTTGAGAACATCCGTAACAAGTTTGGCTGGGTCAAACATCTCAGCTGTAATTATAAAATGAACCTAATGTATGATAAAATACATTGTGATATTCATTGTCAGTGTAACAAGAGTCATATTAGAGTTGCTCCCCCCCACCTTGAGTGCTCTTTCTATGACCAAGAAATTTGAGGCGAGAGGACTGGATATAGTATACGTTTTGGTTATTATTTAATAAAATAATAGTAATTAGAACATACTGAGGGTTATTCAACTGCTCCTTCTCTGTGAGAATGTCTCGATGCTACTCTAAAAATCTGAAAGTGTATGCTTTGAACAAACGTTTTATGTGAACAAGAGGGCCATGATGGCCCTGTATCGCTCACCTGTCTACCATTGGCAAAAATAAAAAGGTTATTAATAGCAGAAAGGATCAATTTTTACCTTTGGCTCATGATATCCTCTTAATAAGCCTATGTAAAATCAAAAGACCCCCCTCCCAGGCAGGGTTAATTTTGACCCTGAGGTCAGGATTTGAACAATCTTGGTAGAGAGTCAATTATTGCCACATGCTGAATATCTAAGCTCTAGGCCTCATTATTTTGCTGTCTGATCATGATCTGCACTGTTGGCTATTCATTTTTTTGCTGTCTGATCATGATCTGCATTGTAAGCTATTCATTGTATGTTGGCTGGTCATGATCTGCACTGTCAGCTTTTTATTTTTTGCTGTCTGATCATGATCTGC
This sequence comes from Saxidomus purpurata, assembly GCA_022818135.1. Classification (NCBI taxonomy): domain Eukaryota; kingdom Metazoa; phylum Mollusca; class Bivalvia; order Venerida; family Veneridae; genus Saxidomus; species Saxidomus purpurata. The sequence goes on along the minus strand of JAFMSR010000012.1, from coordinate 17,207,971 downwards.
ACTGTTTGCTATGCATTATTTAGCTGTCTGATCATGATCTGCACTTTCATAATTTAGCTGTCTGATCATGATCTGCACTTTCATTATTTTGCTGTCTGATCATGATCTGCACTTTCTGACAAATTTCAAGGATATCTGGGCTGAAAATGTAACATCTAGAGTGTTAACAAGGTTTTTCCATATTTGGGCTGTGACCTAGTTTTTCACCCCAGATGACCGATATTCGAACTTGGGCTAGAAATCATAGAAACAACCTTTCTGACAAATTTCCAGGATATTTGGGCTGAAAATGTTACCTCTAGAGTGTTAACAAGGTTTTTCCATATTTGGGCTGTGTGACCTAGTTTTTGACCCCAGGTGACCCATATTAAAACTTGAGCTAGAAATCATAGAAACAACCTTTCTGACAAATTGCCAGGATATTTGGACTGAAACAGTAGCCTCTAGAGCCTTAACAAGATTTTTCTATTTTTGGGCTCTGTGACCTAGTTTTTGACCCCAGATGACCCATATTCGAACTCGTCCGAGGAATTACTGGGACAAACATCCTGACCAAGTTTCGTGACAACTGAGGAAAAAATGTGACCACTAGAGTGTTAACGAACTAAATGTGGACGGACGACGGACGACGTCCGACGGACGACGGACATTCATCGATCCTAATAGCTCACCCTGAGCCAGCTCAGGTGAGCTAAAAATCACATTAAAGCCAGACAGACAGATGATGGACAAGTGTTTGTAAGTGTCACCTTGCTTCACATCTGATACAAGTAATAGATGTGATTTAACTTTATATAAAAGTTTTGAAAAAGTTATTCTATTTACAAGTGTTTCCTCTTGGTAGGTGAAAAACTGGACTTGGGTCCACAACTACCAAAACCATGGCAACCATCAGCTTCTTGATGGATACTGGCTCTGAAAAACAACATACAATTCATAAAATGATATTACTTTGAGTAAAAAAAAAAAACGAGTAAACATCGAAAGCGAAAACCTCGCTTAAAGTGAATCAGCAACCACTTCATGTCCTATATTTAGTAAGCCATTCACTAATTTGCTTTACCTCCATTAGGTAACAAGTTCTCTTTTATAAAATAAGTTGCCACATCAGAAGATAACAAAGGAGTATGTCATTAAATCCTCTTCGATTTGTGCAACAGGTTCCCAGTCAAGAGTTGAGTGTCACAACTACAGGACTATGAAGCATGTGTGTATAGGAGCCTACAACTAAGCAGACCTCACTTGATTTATCTCTGAACTTTAAACCCTGAACAATGTTAAGTAAACTAATTTTCAGTGTCTACATTGTCCGCATGGCCCCTCAGATTTGTAAATTTGTTGTGGTAGTACACTTAAGTTACATGAAACCTGTAAATGTGTTTTTAAATGTGACACCAATTAATGTTCTACAATTGTTTGTTTTGTATAAATGTGACAAAAATGTATTCAAGCAATACTAAAAGAATCTGAATAAATTTCAGGACTTTACAACTAAGAATACTTCTGCATATATACATACCCTCAGAGTCTTTCAATTTAATGGGGAAGAATTTTCTGGCATTGGCAAAACACAGGAGTTTACCAATAACACATGCAGAATGGATGAAATAGGCATATTCAAGCTCAGCTCCAGTGTAATATGCTCTTCGATTCTCTGCAGTACATAAAAAAAGACACAAGTTGATTTACCCATAACTTTCTTAGTTTAAAATTTCTAAATTGGGTTTGTGTATCTTTAATTTGGACAGTACCATTAATTGTTCATAAGGATGCATGTTGAAAATTTATAACTGAATAGTGAACAGTGTTGAAAATGTTCTTAACTGCACAGATGTGCAGGCTGATCATGATCTGCACTGGTGGCAGAGGTAGAATCACTAACTCAAGCAGGGTTAGAGCTTAAACACTGTTCACAAGAATGTATGCATGTTGTAAGAGTTTAAAGTGCCTTTCAACTGTATTGCAGTCATTTTGACAGGCAGACTGTTTACCTAACCATAGTTCTTTAAAAGGACCAGTACTTGATCCCTATCGTCTGTAAGAAACTGCCTACTTTCTAACATACAGAGAAATGTTCGGAAGCAGGGCTAAGACTCATGACCCTCCATCTATGAGAGGTTTCAGTCATTTCAAGTCAACGACTCTAACCAGACGACCATGTACGCGGACATGTTCTCAAGAAGGCAATAGCTGCAGAGAAACTTACAGAAAATATTTTCTACGAACAAATTTGATATGCAGATTCTGCTAATCATATCCAGGATGTCTCATGACTAAAGTTTCATGAAAATCATTCAAGATGTTTAAGAAAACAGATCCAACATAAATATATTATCTAATTATAAAGTAAGAAGTTTACCAAATGAAGATTTGGGAACATTTTCTGATATGTCACTCATGAGATCAAATGGCACTTTTCTTGCTGCTGAAAATTCTAAACAATGCTTTACTGCATTCTCCACCTGAAAATACAAATGACATTAGTCAAACGTATCTACTTTACACAAACAGTATGAGACAGTTACACTTTCCATGTTTGACAACTGGTTCCGTGACTCTGAACAATAATGGCACCAGAACAAAGAATTGTGAAGATCCAGTCAAGTTTTGTCATGGAAAGAAATTGCATTTAGGAACTGAAAGATTCAAATTCTAGAAATTTTGTCTTTTCAATATTGGGAAAGACCCCAGTTCTAATCAAATGTCAGCAGTTAAGACAGAAAATTTTTACTCAAAATCTACAGGATCTTTGGAAATAATAATAATTCAACTCATGATAAAATTACAATTACAGACATGTTAAAAAGCCTACAGGAAAAACAGTAACATCTGGAGCTGGTATATATGTATAAACAACTATTAATTTTTTTCTCACTCTTAACAACAAAATAAATTATTATGCAAATGTAGCGACTTACAAAAGGTCTGTATTTCTCCAACAAGTCCAACAAGAAACTTCTGCTGAAATTCCCATGCTGAAATGAATCGTAGTTACACTTACACTTACATGTAGATACTTAAGTAAACATTTTGCATTTTTACTTCTTACAAGCTTGTTAATTAGCATTTGGTTTTTGCTTTTTCGTCTGGAAATGCAATCATTAACAGCATATCAATTTTCTCAAACGTCTAGCAGGAAATTATTCTACAGCTATTTAAGAAATAATATCCGTTTTAGTGTTGTTCATCGTCTAATAAACCAAGATTTGGAGTTCTGATGCACAGTAATAAACCACAAATAAATTAATAAAGCACCATTGGCTCACTAAAGCATCTATCTAAGTCACCGAGGCCTGACATGTCTACTTACCATCCATTTAATAAACCACTGAGCTTTTGTGTCGACTAGCGCTACAAAATGTGAGGGTGACAATGACTGTGACGTGCCTACTGTACCAACATGATGTATAGACAGAAGGTTGAGAGTACTCACTAACACCTCTTCTAAGTATCTGTGAAATAAATAAACATTCATCCTGTCATTGCATTTAGCTTGAATACTGTAAATAAGGCAATGTTCACATCACCAGAATTTTGCAAATCTGCTACTGAATTAATTATTACTGAGCTCATGAAATCGTGAATCAGCCACTTGAAACATTTGGAACTATTTGTCCTCAAAATGTTGCTTTTTTTTTTACATGATCGAATATTAAAATCTTAACCCAATTTGTTTCTCCTTTGTTGAATAACACTCCAAACAAACAAAAATGTAACTAAGGGGTCAAATAGCCTTTTGATAATTACACCTAGCACTTTTATTTAAATCACTATGTGACATTTCAAATAATGCCAATTTATAGTTTTTCAGTTATATTGCGGAAAAATCTTTGACAGACAGATAAGCCAACTACAATGTGCCAAGTGTGAAAATATTACAGGAGTAATCATCAGTAGCAAGGAACATATTTCTATACTTATTTTAGTTTACAACAATTTATTTTAGCTTGATTGTGAAGAAAGCTTGCAGCTTATCGAGTCACTTGTGAGTCTGCTTCCTGGAAAAAACAGTACTGGTGTCATATGAGGTGGTGTGGTTGTGATCCCAGTGGGGTTCGAACCTGCAACCTCTGGGATGAGCGGCCAACACCTTAACCTCTACACCACCGCTCCCCTATACTTACTTTTCACATACTATTATTTGTTCCCTTAAAAAAGTATACAGAAGTAGACTGGCTCTTATAATCCTTTAATACCATAGTTTTTGTTTAATCAATGGTTTATAGAAATTAGGACATAAACCACTTCTCTCGTATCACTGAGATATATATATGTACATGTACATACTGTTCGGGATATCTTATCCAGTAGTTTGTTGTTCCATGTTGAAATTCATTCATCAGTCGAAACTGGAGTGGAACAAAAAAAATACATCATTATCAGCATTGTCAAGGTAAATGAATATACCAGTGTATCTTGTATAATCTTATCACTGAAAGCTCTCGATCATTTGTACTTTAAAAGGTTTACAAAAGATATTCAGCATGGTTCAACAATTTTTTAGAAGCGTATGAAATTTTTAAAAAGTCAACACATTATGAATATACATGAAAAAAAAATCATAAACAATTGCAAACTGTTGTGTACCAAAATATATTTCAAACAACTGGATTTTACACCTATTATTTTATTGTACATGTAAGTCCAAGAAGAGGCCTCTCATTTCATGCAAACTTTGTCCAGTGTCGCATTATTGACCCCATAACTACAATATTACTACCAGATATCCTCATGTATTCAGCAAACAAACTCACACAGAACGCGTTCTACTGTAGAAGATAATTACTACTGCAGAGAATGTGAATTATGATATCAGTAATTAAAGTTGAACATGAGCTGCGGTAAGAAGTTTCTGAATATATATATTTAAGTTTGAGTGTGTGAAAACAAGTGTAACTTAAAAGCAAACAGTATCAACACAGATCAGACAGGATGGCCATGTAGGGCTGATCTAAATCTGGGTCAAAACTGGTTGCTAAGACGCAACTGGTTGCTAAGATGCAACTGATTGCTTAGAAGTAACCATGACATTTGTACGACTAGGCTAATAAAGTTGAAAAGAGTACCGCTGTAAGAATTCTCCGAATTTCTGGTCTGGTGACATCCAACCCATTCTTTATTTTCGGTATACTGGTCTTCCTGTTGTGGAACTGACTAATCAAATGCTCAGCTGAAGGAAAGATAAACCAACATTGTAAATTAGAAACTTAGTTTGGATTATATACCCCTAACACAACTACTTGCAGCATGACTGCAACCAGACTAGGCTGAATTTGTTCTTTTGACATATCAGAATTCAGACATTAGATTCTAAGATAATGTGGTACAAAGTGGTGTTTATGGAAACACATTGAGTAAATGTTTAACCTGTGAAGACACAAATATCTACAATAATGCAATACAGCATCCCTGTGCAGCCAGTCTACAGTTTCAATTTTCTGATTGGTCAAAGTTTAATCTTATCTCATTTCTAGCCAATCAAAAGTCAGAGACTTTGGACTTGTTCCACATTTTTGGCTTGTACTTACTCAGAAGAGTGTAAATATCTTTGGTATGAGGAGAAGTTGTTGTGAATGCTCTTGTTACAAATTTCAATGCCAAAATCTGTAAAATGCAAAACCAACTGATTATCTACCTGACACATGCAAGCTCTAAAACATGTCAAGAACAATTAAAATGTAATATTATAGTAGAACTGTACCATAAGTCCTCTAACAGAAAATCACAAATGTGGAAGTAAACAGTGAAGCCTAAATAAAACATAACAATTGTTACTTTGATACAGAAAGACTCCTTAAGACATTGAATAATAAATTTGTATTTCCCAAATGATCAAGTTTTGTTTATGGAATACAAACCAAGTTGCTTTGAGTGTGATCCTCTGGCCAGTCAGACTGTCTCAGGGTACCATATACATGGCTTAGTCAAGCAGTAATACTATGCAGTTACATTAATCAAAATGACACAGAGACTTTGAGACACTTATCTACATTGTAGAACCATGTACAAGACTGTTCAACATACCACAATCTGCTCATCATTATCCAGCAATGCATCCAGAATATGTTTCTTTATCACCTGGAAGTGGTCACAGCTTATCACATCATCTATTCTAACCGTGTTCATGTTCTGCAGAGCCTCGCGACGAGTCTGTAATTAAAGAAATAGAGTGCTGTGTACATGACTATTCATTATATACATGTATTCAGCTACAATAGTCTTGTATAAACCCCTTGCATAAAAGTTTTACAAGAGGAACAATCACAATAAAACTGGTCATTACCTTTTGCCAAAACAGTTGTTCTCTGACTAAAAACTGAACTTCTGGCTGACATTTTAATCAGTCTTTTTTTCTGTTCTTCTGTTGCTTTTCAAACTTTGGCACTTTCGTAGACATTGACAACTGGCAGGACAAATAACACAGACTTACCCCACTGTCTTTAGTTTTGCTCATTTTCTCTGCCACTTCTTTAAGGTATTCTGTATTCATAAATAAACTCCCCTGAAAGACATAACATGTGTATGACAGATTGTACATTGATGTATGTACACCTATGTATGTACACCTATATATGTACATTAAACACTGAAATTATCACACATGCTATCTGCTTATTCCTGTACCTTGGTGAAAGAGAATTACGCTGTATTACATGGTAAATAAAACCTGCTTTAAATTTAATTAAACACAAGTTCACAAGATCAAAGAATTTTGTTGTGTAACTGAAGAGTGAAATACAGCAGCCAGCATTTCTCTTCATGTTATAAGAAGTATAAATCCATTTTTCAGTTCCGTCAGTGTTTCATGTTTATGAATTGTAACACTGTTTAAATGGAAGAAAATACAAGTCACTGTCTTGATGCAATTCGTTTAAAGAAACATCTGAGACTTAAATATTAACTACAAATCTTTCATTTACTTTAGAAGATTATTTACTGTTGTTCAATTAATTTCAATGGCAATAAATGTCTGCATTTTGCCAATGATGGACAGATCTGAGGATATAATACAAGGGGTCATGATTCTAACATAATTCGTAGCGGTCCACAACACAATGCTACGTAACATTCCAAATATCTATTTTCTGCCTGTCAGCCTTGTGGTTGTTCAAAGTTTTCCCTATATAAGCCTACGTGAAATCAAGTGACCACCTCACTCCCTGGGAGGAATAATTTTGACCAGGCGGTCATAATTTGAACAATCTATGGTCTACTAGGCATTTCTACATGCCAAATATCTAATCTCTAGGCCTTGTGGTTTCAGAGAAGAAATTTTTTAAAGTTTTTCCCATATATGCCTATGTAAAACCAAGTGACCCCCCTGGGCTGAGTCAGTTTTGACCCTGGGGTCATAATTTGAACAATCTTGGTTGAGGTTCACTAGACAATGCCACATGCTAAATATCTAAGCTCTAGGCCTTGTGGTTTCAGAGAAGAGTTTTTAAGTTTTTCCTATATAAGCCTATGTAAAACCAAGTGACCCCCCAGCCCGGGCGGGGTCAATTTTGACCCGGGGATCATAATTTGAATAATCTTGGTAGAGGTCCACTAGACAATGCCACATGCTGAATATCTAAGCTCTAGGCCTTGTGGTTTCAGAGAAAAAGATTTTTTAAAGTTTTTCCTATTTGTTGCCATAGCAACCGAGTTCTGCATGGATTGGAATTCTTTGAACAACTTTGATAGAGCTTCATGCAAGGATCATCCCTGCAAAGTCTCATCAACATTGGCCCAGTGGTTTCAGATGAGATGTTGTTTGAAGGAAATGGTGGACAGACAGACGACATACAATGGACGGTGAGTGATCCTAATAGCTCACTCTGGCACTTTGTGCCAGGAGAGCTTATAAGTGCAAATCAAAAATGAGTTGGTTAACATTATGTATTAAGTATACATTCATACAAAATATGGAAGGATGTGTTCTGATGAATTTATTTTAATAAAATAAAGAAGCATGTTTGTATCAGGAGCAAGACAGAACTGGAAGCTTATATAAATAAAGAAAAAGTCTTAAGTTCATCTTAAGTGTTTCTTAAGTATTTCAACGTAAGTCATATTTTTTTCATTATAACAATTCTCACAAAGTCAATGATTTTGTGTAATTTCATCATCATTTGAGAAAATGGTCATGGAAGATTTCATAAATTTTCAACATGCTGCAATGCACGTTCTCCTTTTGAAATTATCTTGAGGAAATTGCTAATTTAACGCTTTAGATAACAAAAATATCCTTAGAAAGTAAGCAAACCATCATACATGATTATATGAGCTGTCCAATGATGATTCCGTCTCTTCACTGTCTGCGAACGGCCTACCACGGTCGTCTTTGTGTGGGTATCGAGTATTACTGTGACTACCAACACCAAACTCAGCATCAAAATTCTTCATCAAATCATTCATAGCTTCTACAACATTTGACTTTAGTTTTCTGGTTAAATCTGCATACCTGAAATTTGTATTGTAAATGCCTGTATATTCATGTGCTTGAAGTTTTGTGGATTTTTTAAAAATAAAATGTCTATCTGTCCATTATTTACCTTTGTTTCTAAATGTTTAATTATGTTAATACATGTACATTCATTCCAAAGAAATTGTTCAAAATAAGTTTTACAAAATGATAACTTCAATTGCTAGAGATAGTAAGAAGCTCAAATAATAAAGTCAACAATACACATGCTCAATATTTTACACACAACAGACTCAGGGTTCATACAATACTGCTGTAACTCATACAGAAACTGTAAGGATTTAGGACCATTTTGCATTGAAACCCTCAATATCTGTCTACATCATACATGTATATGCTAATCTGATTTTTTACACAAAAAAAAAGTTCAAACAATCAAGCAAGTTTTTATTCTTACGGTTTTGATTTGATGATTCTGTCTGTTATTTTGTTGACCAGAGTTTCTTGGCCATTGTCCGCTCTTCCTCCGTGTTTCTCTATTTCATCTTCAATATGTGAGCCTAGAATCTCCTCTATCTTCTTCTTCAACTGTTTTACAAACTCATACCTGTAAAACGATTTACATTAATATAGTGGATGAGTATTTAACTGCTTACTCATTGATCTTTGTCAAAATGCCAGTGAATGACAAGTGATTTTGTCCTTGAAACCAGTACAGATCATATTTAAAGTGGTCTTCACAATCTTGTGTAGTTTGATCATGATCTGCACTGTTCACTTTTCAGTCCAAGAATTTCAAGTGAACACCCTAAGATGCCAACAATTAATAGCACTGTCCAAAAGTTAGCAGGACAAGATTTAATATTCATGGTGACCTGGGGTCCTGTGCAAGGTCAATACAGTTATACTTAAAAGTAATTAACTTCTGGTACATGCTGGTAAAATGTCAATAATATACAGTGAACAGAAATGCCACAAGACTGAAGGTTCATTGCAATATGCAGTCTATGACATAAGAAAAAGCTGTAGACCTGTGGAAATGTTCATCATTTTCTTCAAGATGATGTAATGTCTCTTCCACATGTTCTGCAGAGCCCGCCTCTCTGATGTGAGGCTCAAAGCTGATCACAAGCTGTCTGAGGTTCTGCACCAGATCTTCACTCTCCAGTCCTTTTAAAGCCATAATTGCTGTAAAAATAAATACACAGTAAGCAAGAAATTCAAATTTTCAAACTATGCTTCATACTGCCAACAGTCATGACTGACTGTAACTCTTGAGTAACCACATGTACTGTCTTCTGTGTTTGATAATTGCATTTCAAATATCATATTACTGATATTGACAGATAATAATAGTAATACATGTACAGAAATTTGTTGAGGATTTTGAAACCCCTGGTTCTGCGACCAAAATTTAAAGAAATTCTTGCTTGCCCAAAACCTTAAAACTGAAATGTATTTTCAAATATTATTGACATTGGATATATTTGAAACATGGCATATCTGGGTCCTACTATAACGGGTCTGGTAATGAACATTATTCATCAATTATCTTGTCATGGCTTGGTGCATTATTTCAAATCTTCAGGGTTACATGGATAACAGGCTCTTAATTGATTGTTTACTTTTAAAGGTATTCTCAAATTGGTCAAGTGCTGCAAATTGTTGTAGCAAGAGCATTTTTTTTAAAGACAGGCAAGTAGTGGGACGATTCATATCCTCATTTTCTACCTCACTTTGAATTGCTTGTCTGAAAAAGATATGAGGCTTCAAGCTTTTCTATAACTTAGATCTTCTCCTGGTATTTTGTCCAAAATAACGGTGATTTTGCAAAAATTTCCAGGCATTACAGATTTATTCAACCATTTATGGTATGTATGGCCATAGTCCAACTAATTGTACCCGAATCAAGATATTGTCTTATTTTTGCATGGGCAATATCTCTGTGACCCAAACAAAAATGGAAGTGGCTGCTCGTCCGGTAACCGGACGACTAGAATTTTTTCTAGTCGTCCGGTAACCGGACGAGCAGCCTATACTGGTATGCTAGGCTGGTCGTCCGGTAATCAATTTCTTTGTATATGAGTTCATCTTGATGAATGTAAGAGCAGTAGTATCGCAACAACATCTGTGTTATATATATTATATACCTTTACCTTTCCTATGATATTTGTTTGTTTACTTCATAAAATGATTTCCATCTCGTGTAGAAGTAGTCTCGGGGTTTAGTCTCGAACACAAAATTAGCGATTTTCGCGGATTTCGGATCCCGGTACAATATTATTAGGCAATAAAATGGATAATAAAAGAATCACATAATGCTGTGTGTGTAACAATTCTTTATCTACAACAGTAGTTTTGATCGAATATATACGAAACTATCGCAATTATTCAAATATCGAAGTCAGCTCCAATACACATTTTTTCCTGATGATATGAAAATGGGTTCAAATACTTTAGGATGCTGAAGTCAGCAAGTAACTGACAGCTTCCTTTACAGGGCGATAATATTGGCAACGATCGTAATACGCAATGCATCTCCTGCAGGAATTTATAAAATTTTAAGCCCGTTTATCTGTAAACATGGAGGACTTCCATTTTAAACATTTTCAAGTCTAATGATCTAATTCCCTCAGTTATAAGGCTGAATACCACATGCGTTTGTTCAGGGAATCAAACAGTCAACAACAAAGCTCGTGCGAAAAACAAAGTCGTTTGTTAAATTCGGCATCTTTGAATAATTAGATTTTATATTATAAGTTATTATTAAGCGCTAACAAACCTCAATTAAAACCATTTCAAACGGATCAAACGGTTTTAATTACCATGCTAATTGAAACACGCTTTTGAAAGTCACTGACTGACTGACGTATTATTTCCTCATTATACATTGATTAAGAAATCTGTAACTGAACGCTCACCGTAAGTACATGTACTGATACTATTTTCATCAGCGCTTACTAGTTTTGAGGTACTTTTTGAGTTCAAATTCAGTTCATAACCTAAGACATCTTTTAAATAAGTTCCAAGATGCAAACAAAATTCATACTTTCATAAAGAGAAATATTTGAATCTATTTTCTTATCACCATGAAAAAATGCGATAGTACCGTGAGAGTTATCTCTCTTAGTATGCAACCAAACTTTACAACACAATACCATTTCAATTCGGTCACAACTACTGTTGTAAATAAATATTGTTACACACACAGCATTACGTGATTCTTTAATTATCCATTTTATTGCCAAGTAATATTGTACCAGGATCCTAAATCCGCGAAAATCGCTAATTTTGTGTTCGAGACTAAACCCCGAGACTACTTCTACACGAGATGGAAATCATTTTATGAAGTAAACAAACAAATGTCATATGAAAAGTAAAGGTATATTATATATATAACACAGATTTTGTTGCTTTACTCCTGCTCTTACATTCATCAAGATGAACTCATATACAAAGAAATTGATTACCGGACGACCAGCCTAGAATACTAGTATAGGCTGCTCGTCCGGTTACCGGACGACTAGAAAAAATTCTAGACGTCCGGTTACCGGACGAGCAGCCACTGCCAACAAAAATATCTCAGAATTTGCTCAAGAAGTTACTTTTGTTTTTGACTAGTATTAGATGTCATTACATATAGAGTTGTCTGCTTGTGTTCGAAAAACATATGGCGATCGTGCAATTTTTATCTTAATAATTAGAATCTTTTAGTATTCGATTTATAATATCTGTGTAACCAGCTCCCTTTGGTCATGTTGGTCTGCTCTTTTTCAGGAGAAAATAGGCCAAAACGGTAAAGTGTTCATATCATTTGCTCTAACATATCGTGTTAAGTTACCAAAATTAATTCTTAATATGCATACAGTATTCACCTCTACAATGCTTTTTCAATAATTTGCAAATTAATGGAATTTATTTAGCTAGCAACTCCAATGTTTACAAAATTCCTCCATCTTAAATTCCATACCCAATCATTTACCTTACACGAACTATGGTTGGTTATCGTTAATCAAGTTTATCCAATCAAAACCCTTTTCACAAAAAGATTCTGTCACAGGACTCGGCTAATCAAAGTACTTGGAGTACTATTGCGATCTAGAAAATGAACTCCGTCATACTGGGTTTATAATGTAGAATTACTCAAATCTGTGCATCTGAAAAATGGGGAAGTTTACAGGGAAAGTTGCCATTATCACAGCATCTTCTGACGGGTATGTTTTTGTTGTTAAAATCTGGAGCAATAATATTAACATTATATTCGTAAAAGTATCTATCTAACAGTCTATTATGTATCCACACTAAATAAGTAGACTGTCTCAAAGTTACCCCAAAGCTGGATGCGAGGCAGTGTGCTTCATTACGTTAAGGGCTTAAAGGGGTACTCCTTACATCAAGCAGACTATATTCTCGAAACATATTTTGTGTTCAATAAACGTAAATTGATGAATAAATACTATTTTAAAGAAGAAACTATGGCGAAAAATGCCTCGTTTTACCACAATTAATCAATATAGAGGCTTTCTATATTAAATCGCATCCACCCATTGTACAACAACAACTTTACATACATTATTGAGTGGTTTCGGTGTTTTAAATCGCATCAATTTAAGGTCTTTCAAATAGTACCGCAAATTTGATCGATAATGACTGGGAATGCCTAATTGAAACTTTTAGGTTAAGTTATAATACTTCTAAAGATTTATTACTTGTGTTTGGAGGGTGTTAAGTTTGACATCAGTTATAGGGTCCCTTTAATCAGTACTGCAGTTAAAACGAGTAATTCATAGTAACATAGTGTATGTTTCTTTGAAATAGACCTAGATAGAAACAGGCCAGATCTGAAACCATTTTGCATTTTCCTAACATTTTACGTTATTGCTTCCACCACAATAACACCATTTAAAACGGGTCGTACCGCATATATACCTCTACCGAGGGTGGTGGACCTAATAAGCAAATATACAAACAAACAAACAACACCATTTAATCATGATATATATATATACACACATAGCTATCTGTGCTGTTACTATGTTAAGACTTAAAGTTATTCTCGTAGGATGACCAACATGCTTATGAATCAGTTTCGTGACTAAACTGAAATTTTAGGTATGAGACGCCTAAATCGGTGAAAACCGGAAGCAGGTTATTTTGTCTAGGGAACATGCATACCTACACTATGTGTTTGATTGCTGATTGGCTGAAACTAAGTGGATGCATACAAGAAAAAATAGTTTGAAATAATCGCTGCATGATAGATCACAAATGAAATATGAAGAGAAAAATCTGGATATAAATTATAATCAAAATATTTGGTATTTGAAAATACTGACATATTTGGTCGGTGACCACTAAAACTGCCACAAAAGTGGGGGTGGTGTCATTGAGCTCCAAATTACTGGCATAAAGTATTGGATCACATGTATAAATTTTGTTATTTTTATGTGGGACTAGGATGATTCTACAAAATAAAGTTCATTTCAGCAGTCGGTGAGATTTTGGGTAGTCGCACCGGAAGAAACCCTTATAATGTAAGTCTATGGAAATGTATTTAGGCGTCTCATACCTATTTACTCGATTTGATACTCGCGGTTACAAAGTTGTTACGTCTAATGCGCACTCTGAACTATGACGCGATATGCGTTTATGAATGACAGTCCATGAACCCAATGTCTTTCAACTGTGTATATTGGGTAAACCAGTTTGAATGAATTATAAATAACATAATAACATCATTTCAAAACTAATGTACCATGCGTCATGTCCGCTCGCTGCACTATGAATTCTTTTGCTGATATTGTTAACAGTCTTCTTAGTCTTCTTGTTTTAATAGCATTGGACTTGCAATAGCAGAAAGGCTTGCTGAAGATGGTGCAAGCGTAATGATCAGCAGCCGAAAACAGCAGAATGTTGACAAAGCTGTGCAAACGTTGAAAAGCAAGGGACTGTCAGTGTCGGGAATAGTATGCCATGTCGCAAAGAAGGAACATAGACAGAAAATGATTGAAAAAGTAAATTTATAACAAAACTATATACTAGTTTTACTGCATGTACTTCAAAACAATAAAAAAATAAAAGAGCAAAGTCTTTTAAGACAAAATGACAACCTAATCGAAATTTTATGAAAAGTGCTAGTTCTGGAAACAGTCAAGAATGTACAATCCTCTTTCATATTCTTGGGATAGGAACAATGCTCGTATAGAATGTTTCAAAGACGTATGCTTCAGTTCCACTTTTTTAATGACAATATGACAATATCTTATAGTAGACCTGCACCATTTCAATGAAAACATTAAATGTGAGCTTCTCCGTTCGAAAGTTATTGTGAGTAAAATACGCCTCTACGTCAGATTTGTGCAGATACACTTCGTGATTTTATTAAATTATGAAAATATCTACTTCAGTTGTTACTAAGATCATATATAAAAACTGACGAAAGAAGTTTTTGACCGTTTATTTAGGTAATATGACTTTTATTAGTTCTTTCCCATGTTTCCGCTTCATGTCTTATTCTGGCATTTGACGCACTTACATTTTCCAACAATTTATTAAAATGGTGACGTATATCTGATATATTTTCGTTAGAGAAGATTAACGTGATTGGCTAATGACACTTTTGTGTATTTTAGACAATAAATGAATTCGGAGGAATCGATCTTCTTGTTTCAAATGCAGCGGCTAACCCTTTGTTTGGTCCTATACTGAATGTAAGTACTTTTACTTCATATAAAAGCATTTCTAGTTCTTTACTTCAAGATTTGTTTTAAAGTGAATATACAATAAAGACGATGTCTGAAAAAATTGTCTTAAGAAAATATATTTAACATACCTATGTGATGTTTTTTTTTATTTGTGATTTTTTTTAAATTTTAAAAAAAAAAAAAAAAAAAAAAAAAAAAAAAAAAAAAAAAAATTTTTTTTTTATTAAAAAAAAAAAAAAAAAAAAAAAAAAAAAAAATAAATAATTTTTTTTTTTTTTTTTTTTAAAAAAAATTTAATTTTTAAAAAAAAAAAAAAAAATAAACCCCCCCCCCCCCCCCCCCAAAAAAAAAAAAAAAAAAAAAAAAAAAAAAAAAAAAAAAAAAAAAAAAAAAAAAAAAAAAAAAAAAAAAATTTAATATAAAAAAAAAAAAAAAAAAAAATAAATTTTTTTTTTTTTTTAAAATTTAATAAAAAAAAAAAAAAAAAAAAAAAAAAAAAAAAAAAAAAAAAAAAAAATTAATTTTTTTTTTTAAATTAATAAAAAATAAAAAAAAATTAAAATTTTTATTTTTTTTTTTTTTTTTTTTTTTTTTTTTTTTTTTTAATTTTTTTTTAATTTTAAAAATTATTTCCCCCCCCTCTCATAACTTTTTATTTTAAAAAAAAAAAACCCTATAATATACGTAATACTGTGACTAAAATTCTCGCTTTCCGACAGGTTAATCGAGCCGTGTACATATTTTATCCCTTTTGGACACTGATAACGATCGTTGCTACCTTAAATATTTACGTTTATTAAATCAAATTGCCTTGAAATTAGTAGTTCCGTTCCGGTGTAATACAGTAAAACCTCGATAACTCGAGGTCGCAAGGGGACGAGTAAAATGCTCGAGTACGAAATAAGTACGAAAGGTAATCAGAGCTCGTGATTTGAAGTAATAAATACATTTTGTGAATGTATTAAACCGACCTCATCATAAAGGGCCTCAAATAACTCGTTGTTCATAAGATATATGACAGTAGAAAAATTTCCATGGTTCGGATAACTCGGGAACCCGGATAACTCGAGCATTTTACCCGTCCCCTTGTGACCTCGAGTTATCGAGGTTTTACTTTATAATCATTATACGGGGTTTTGCCATGTATATCAAAGGCGAGGGTGACATACTGTGAAAACAAGATACATTTTTAGTTATACGGGTGTTTGCCGTGTACAGCAGGACCTGTCCAGAGTAAATGCATGTAAATAAAACCGTTTTACCATGCATTACTAAAAGCTAGAATAATTATGGTCTTTATCTTTCCGTCAAAAGTATGATATGCCCAAGAATGCAGCTGTGACGATATAGATCTTAAATCGCTGGAAACGTAGTGCCTACAAATTGTATTTGTCCAGCTACGTCCCTGTTTAATGCCCACAAACGGCAAACCGGTTATAACAGCGCGTGAATCTCCCTGTTAATGAGTTTCCACCTATTATAACACCGGCAAAAATGCCCCAAAACAGTACATTTTATGCTAGAATAAATAATAATTAACTGAAATTGTACTTGTAGTGAGAATCTGTATATTAAACACCAATTGTTCTAGGCTGTTTCTATGTGAACACATCTTTCTATGCGTGGTTATAGTGTCGTCATTTTAAAAACAGTTGTAAAAATACAAACTTTCATGATATTTCTCTTTTTTTCACACAGTCTACTGAAGATGCTTGGGATAAAATATTTGAAGTAAATGTCAAAGCAACTTTTTTTCTTATCAAAGAAGTTGTGCCATACATGGAAAAACGTGGGTAAGCCATATCCACGTGTTTAGTTTGCAAACGTTAGAATGTGAATTCTCTAAATAAAAATGTACTACATAAAACTATAGTAGGATATTGACTCGTGAGCTATGACCTTTTATAGAATATACAAATATAAAAGTGCAGTCACGGCCCAATGCATAAAATTCAAACTATAGTTAAGAACGTTTCTGTTTATATTGCTCGATATACATTTTTTGTTAGACCTTGATTTCATGCGTTTGAAGACTGCTTTCTGACAGTATGAATGGGATACCTTGACTTCTTGGATGTTTTTATCCTTCAAATTTTTTGTAACTCCACAACATACGAAGTATGAATGGCGATATTGGAATCCTGCTTGTCCGTCTTTCCGTACGTCCGTTGGTCGGTCAGTCAGTCCGTCCGTCGACACAAAATTTCTGGGCTATTCTTCAGCAACCACTGGTTAGAATTCAATGTCACCTCACAGAACTGTTTAGGACAAAGCCTAGTTGTGCATCTCCTGTGCATATGTTTTGTTCATGTGATTTTTCATCGAGTTATTGCCCGTAGATGTGTTTACACATATAGTGTACATACTGATGTTTGCCTGCACTATTTCCCAGCAACAACTGGCTGGACTTCAATGATTTGCATATTACACCCTAATATTTTTTCATTGAGTCATTAACCTTTGATTTTTTCTTACATAAAGTGTACATGAAAATGTTTATCCGTGCTATTCAGTTACTATAGCACCACTAACCCCAAAGCATTGAACTTTCGCAGGTATGATTAGTACCAAGCTCATTTGTCCAAAATATTACAATTTCATTGAACTATTGCCATCAAGAATTATTCATAAATACAATGTAAAATAATGAGGGGGGAAAGAGGGGCTATTTCTCAGCAAGTACTGACTAAAATGTATGATTTGTTGCAAGCAATATTTTTCTGTCGGTTATTCTTGCATTACGTTGTTTCAGAGGAGGGTCAGTAGTTATTATTTCATCTCAGGCTGGCTATACTCCTAATGAGGTAATGGGTGATTTGTTTTTATTAAGCCGAAACATACTGCTACATAAAGTAGTTTGTTCACTTTTCAACTGGATTAGTTATGATACATAATATATTTTATTTATATATAAAAACTGAAAATATACTACATCAATTGTAAAGTATTAGAATTCCTTTTTAATTTAATTTTGAAATTTTAACCATAACTAAATTTCCCGATGCAGCCACTTTAAAACAAGTTTATATTTATATTTATTTAACAGGTAATGGGCGCATACGCGATCAGCAAAACAGCATTGCTTGGAATGACGAAAGCATTGGTCCATCAGCTGTCAAGTCAGAACATAAGGGTGAACTGTGTAGCACCTGGGGTTATTAAGACTCGATTCAGTGAAGCTGTAAGAGATTTACGTTACATCCATTTTACTTTCATTATACATATTCATCAACCCAGCTGACACGCGGCAATGTTAATAATAGAAAAACCAACTGATGCACAGAAAACTTTAAATCATTTGTATATGATAATACTTTCTTCGGAGATATTAGTTGGTATCCAAGCGCAGTAAGAATTATTAAAATATTTTACAGAAATAAAGTTGCTAGAAAACATATAGTTGGCATTATTTTCAATATCTGAAGCTGCGAGTTTCATCTTGTGTATTGGTCTTTCTATAATAGAAGATATTAAACGGTTATCAAAATACAGGTTTCGTGTTGTCTCAGGTGCTGTAATGGAATAGAAGATATTAAAAGCAGTTATCAAACTGCAGAATTGGTGATTTTAAACGGTTATTAAAAATACAGGTGTGGTGTTGTCTCTTGGTCTTTCAATGGATAGAGATTATTAAACGATTATTAAATGCAGGTTTCGTGTCCTCAATTGGACTTTCAAGGAATAGAAGACAATATTAAACGGTTATTCAAATTTATTTTCAGCTATGGAAAAATGATTATTCCGACGACTTCAGGAAAAGACTCCCGCTTCAAAGGTAAGAGAAACGTATTATTAGTAAAAGAGAATGATAATACTCCATACTACCATAATTGTCTTTTCTTCCTGCTAGAAGGCAGTCCTTTTCTTGCCTAAATGGCAGTTACCTTTTTCTTACACCTTCACATCTTTGCTACATGTTACTAAATATTTATTGATACTACAAACTACATTCAGTTCATACAATTTACAGATTTGGCGAGGTGCAAGAGTGCGCCGGAATTGTGGCATTCCTTTTGTCTAATGACGCTTCATACGTAACTGGAGAAACAATTGTATGTTCAGGAGGGGCTTCCGGGAGGTTGTGAAACCTTATTCGACAGAGACGCAAGATATAATCAGAGGGCAGCATAGCTGTGTTGTTCTACTGACAAAGAAACATTTGCTTAAAATGAACATGAATTTTTATTTGAAAGTGCACCAAATAAAACGGAACTAAACTTTGAGTAACCCTTGTTTCTTTTTCTCATGAAAATACATATTTTGAATATAAAAGGAAGTAAAATCATTGTACCGGAAAAGGATGTTCCCAATGAATTAGGATAGTGAAAAGAGAGATCGGTCTGTTTCAGAATAATGCAGTCTATACTGATTGAAACATTCTGGCTGATAAAGGAGTTCATCACCAAAACAAGAAAAGGATTTTCAAAAGATATTTGCAACACAATTAACAGGATAAAAATTAATTAGAAGTTTTCCCGAAAATGTTGATACATGTACATTTGTACTTGTAAATTATATTGTGTTACAGACCAAGCGGTTGCTTGTTTTATCAATATATTTGTCTTTTGCGTGTATTAACAAATAACTTTAAATCTCTCATAGTCTGAAGATCCAGATAATATATATGGGTGTCATCTTTTTCCTTATAAACATGAAGAAACTTTATTGATGCTTAAAATTCGAAACAAACGTCCAATCAAAGGGCCTATGCTAGATCAAATCTAGGTCAAAAGTGAAAGTTTTTATGCAGTTAAAATGTCCATTTCGTTTATCAAATTGCCAGAAAATTAATTTCAGTCCTTAATTGAGGAGTGTGCATAACTTAGTTACTACATGCATCTAACTCGGGACAGTGTAACCATCTCATCATACTAGCAAATGACTTTTCCTTAAGCCATATCATTAAAGAATAAACACGCATCACTGAATATTCCTCGAACACTATGGACCTGCTCTGTGCCAAAACTGAAACCATTGTGAATACAACCGAGGATATTCCAGAAATTAGTGATCATGACACTGTTTACGTTGAATCTAGTCTGAAACCTAGCTTTCACGTAAAGTATACAGGTATACGCAGGTAAACTACGATCATATGCGGAAAGAGCTGGGATCACAATTTGACAGTTTTGCAGTTGTAACGATCGGTGAACGTAGTGAAAACGTTCGGTCGCATATGATGATAATATGCAAATTTAAAACCCATGTACATGTGATGGGGATTAGGGTAGTATATATAAGGCACAGAGACCCATTCAGGGTTGAGTATACTTTTCACTGAATGGATCTGCTGCGTCTTAGGCCCTCGGCTCGTTACAAATGGTGGCAGCGGTGGGATGAAGACAACTGCCAGACAGGAGTTGCCTTACCCACGAAGTTCCCAGGCCAAGACTCGGGACGAGTCTTCTCGGAGGGGGAAGTAGTGTAACGATCGGTGAACGTAGTGAAAACGTTCGGTCGCATATGATGATAATATGCAAATTTAAAACCCATGTACATGTGATGGGGATTAGGGTAGTATATATAATGCACAGAGACCCATTCAGGGTTGAGTATACTTTTCACTGAATGGATCTGCTGCGTCCTGGGCCCTCGGCTCGTTACACAGTTTTCTATATCACAAACTACTAACTAATTCTGGTTATCTTTTACACATATATAAAACACACTGATGAACAAATTTATTCCAGCAAAAATCATTAAAGGGCATAACACTACAAAGCCATAGATAGACCGAACAGTAAAACATGTACCTATGCCAAGAAATAACGAAACTATTCACTCGACAGAAACGGTAAAAAATGTATAAGTAATCAGAAAATACATTAAAGCCAAATCACCAGAATCGACCATACAAGTCAGTATTTACAAGGGAATATATCACGAAGGGGGTCCAACTAGCTGGCGGAATTTCCTCCCCATCAAAACCAGAAATAAACATCACCCATAGAAGATGCAAGGAAACTCCTAAAGGGCATAAACCCCCACAAAGCCCTCGGTCCGGACGCAACTTGTATAAGAAATAGCTCCATTCCTTACTACAAATTTCATGAAGGTCAAGTTCCACACCAATGGAAAACTGCAATTGTACAGTTAACAATGCTATTTTGCGTCCAAAATAAGGCCTAGTAGACTTCAAGGAACCCCAACACCTTACTATGAATAATTCAAGACCAGAGCTAAACACATGGAGAATACAATACAACCAGAGCATCTACTGGTTACTTCAAGTATTTATTCTTCCAAAGAAAGGAATACATTGCTGCTGAGGCACCCTGCTTTGTATGTTACAAAGGGATTTAGACTCCATCATTAAGGTATGCAGCATGCAGACTACCAGAAGCCTTCAATGACTGACAGCTATGTCGGTTGCCGGAGAGGTCTTTTTTCAAGAGGTTAAAATGTAGATGGGTTCAGGGCAGAGCTCTGGTCCCTGCCAGCCAGCAAGTAGTCTTCAATTTTCGAGAATGTAGTTTAATATGCATATACACAGCTATTTTATTGAGTATCGCAGCTTTTAACACAGGGTACTAAACATTCCGGTATTGTAACCTATATAGCAATCTCTGCCAAAGTGAAGGAACGACAACTCAAGATAGAGGTTGAGAAATTGGTTGTCGATTTAATTGGGCAAGCTGCACTCTCAGGCTACTGCTTTCACAAGATACAACCTGGAGCAATACTATTAATAGTATATATTCGTCCCAGATACAACCATATATAAAGCCCAGTATAACATGGCACCTGTTTATATAAAAGATTTGCTCACCTTTTCCAGTAATAATGTATATTGCCTTAGATCAATTACTAACAATGACTTGGTAACACCTAAACAACGATCAAATTACATGAAAACCTCATTTTCCTATATGTCTGCACAATACTGGAACAATACTCCTACAAATATTCGCTCAGTTACATCTTTGAGCTTATTCAAACAGTCACTGAAAAACTATCTTTTAAGCAGATGTAATTAAATATTTTTATTATCCGATAGATGTTTGTTAGGTATAAATGTATGGAATGCGGGTTGGGACATGCCACTTGCTAATTGCTACTTGCTAATTGCCACTTGCTTATTGCTGATTGCAGGTTTGGACATGCCACTTGTTATTTGCGACTTACGTATTGCCTATTGCTAGTTGCTAATTGTCACTTGCCACTTGCTTATTGTCACTTGCCACTTGCTAATTGCTAGTTGATACATGCCACTTGCTAATTGCCACTTGCTTATACTTAATTGCTACTTGGGATATGCCACTTGGTTATTGCCACTTGCTTATTGCTAGTTGGGACATGCCACTTGCTAATTGCCACTTGCCATTTGCCAATTTGGGACACTTGCTAATTGCCACCTGCCATTTTCTTATTGCTACTTGGGACATGCCACTTGCTAATTGCTAATTGCTACTTGGGACATGCCACTTGATAATTGCCAATTGGCATTTGCTAATTGCCACTTGCTTATTGCTACATGCTTATTGCCGCTTGCTACTTGCCATTTTCTCATTGCCAATTATGATTTCTAATTGCCACTTGCTAATTGCTTTTTGCTAATTGCTTTTTGCTAATTTCCACTTGCTATTTGCTTTCTGCCACTTGTTACTACTTGCAAGTTACCTTTGGAGTCGTTCAAACGCTTTTGATTGCGAGAGCAAATATAATTTTAACATTATAGAGTATATTAAATCATTTTAATTCGATAGCAAAATATCGTTGCCATTGTAATTGTTCATGTCATAATTCATGTTTGTGTTTGTGTTTTCATCTCCGTCCAAGAACATGAATCTCTCGCGCATTGTTAACAAGTGGTATCAGATTTGCCCATTTATTACTTTTGCCGACTGAAAATAAAACTTATCTTATCTTATCTTATCTTTCATTTATTAAAATTATAATAATGATTCATGTTCGATGTTTCTGGTAGTCTACGAACACGAGTATCAACTTTCGGCACATTGAATTGATTGCGTAAAATTGTATAAGAATGTCTACTCATATTATATCACATATTTAGAACAAACACGAATTTATATAAAGTATGAATTTGATCTAGTTAAATAAAATATATATATATTAGATATAAAATGATCAGATGATGGTTCATGCTCGGTGTTTGCTCATCTAATTTGTTCAGACTTCAGCTGCAAGATTATTTATATTAAATATATTTTCAGTATGAAATATTATTAATAATTCATAATAAACTTATATATAACATATATAATCTATAAATACACCATTATAGATGTCTTGTTTACTTTTAATAGTAACTCATGTTCAATGTTCATGAACATGAATCAGATCACGCGTTTTGAAATTGTATAAATTAAAAGCTTGAATGTTATTGAATATAACATATTTTTGGTATGCATGTTCCATTTTAACATCAAAAACTTAATATTTTACTTTAATAAAATAATAACAGCTAATGTTCGTTATTTCCTAGCCATGTTCGGTAGTCATACCGATAACCGATTGGCAACTAGCGATTAGTAACAAGCAAAAGGTAATAAGCAATTAGCAAGTAGCAAGTGGCAACAAGCAATTAACAATAAGCAAGTGGCAGTTAGCAAGTGACATGTCCCAACTAGCAATAAGCAAGTGGCAAGTAAGTATTAGCAAGTGGCATGTCCCAACTAGCAAACAGCAAATGGCAATTGGCATTTAGCAAGTGACAATTAGCAAGTGGCAATTTGCAATTAGCAAAACCGCAATAAGCAAGTGGCAATTAGCAAGTCCTAACCCGCAATTAGCAATAAGCAAGTGGCAATTAGCATGTGACAAGTAGCAATTAGCAAGTGGCAAGTGGCAATTGGCAATAACCAAGTGGCAATTGACAACACCACTATAAGCAAGTGGCAATTAGCAAGACGTATGTTTCAAGAAGCATTTAGCAATAAGCAAGTAGCAAGTGGCAAGTGACAATTGGCAAAACCGCGATAAGCAAGTGGCAATTAGCAAGTAGCATGTTTCAACCAGCATTGATCAATAAGCAAGTGGCAAGTAGCTATAGCAATAAACAAGTAGCAAGAAGCAATTGGCAATTAGCAATTACTAAGTGGCATGTTTCCACCAGCATTTATCAATAAGTAAGTGGCAATTAGCAAGTAGCAATTAGCAAGTCTGGCATGTCCCAACCCGCATTCCATAATAAATGCGATTATTTATTTTCAATTCTTGAGTGATTGTCGTTTCAATGTGTAAATGGAGTATGAAATCATTTTTCCTTTTCCATGTTACAGAAGGCCATGTTTGAACTAAGATGTTGTAAATATTTTGTTTGCATATCTGTACATGTTACCTTCTTAAAATAAAGAATTTATTATTATTATTATTATTATTATTATTATTATTATTATTATTATTATTATTATTATTATTATTATTATTATTATAACCCACCAGGATAATATAAAACTAAACTTTCTGCTTAAGCAGTACAAAAAACTAACGTTAAAATTCAAATTTGTAATTGTTTGGGTTTTTTTCTTCAATTTTAGAAACGGTTTGTGACGACAGTGGCAACTGTATACTATAAGGAGCTAGTAAGGTCGAGGTAGCAACCGTTGCGGGGAGTTTGGCTCTAGATGTTGTTTTTTTCCGATTCTTTGGGGTAGATGATGGATGTGTTCGGAACAGGGGCCTGTATAAAATGCAGACGGAAAACGCAGACAATATAAACATATAGGGAAAACGCAGACGGGCATTCAGAAAACGCAGACTGCATTATTGATAGCTACTGTGTGAAAGAGATAATAAGGTGTGGACAATTATTGATTAGTTTATTGTTCATAAATTAAATCAAATAAAGAGGGATTACTAAATCAATTAAATGAATGTAGATGGTGTGATTACCAGTCATGAATGCATTAATAAAATAGTATAATTAATCTGAAGAGATAGGCCAACAAAGAAACAACACATCAGTAATAGATGAAATATATATTTTAATGTTGTGAAATATTTCATCTAGATATATGACCTTATAATAATTTAATTTTCAAATCACATTTAGAGAGCAACATATATATGTAGAATCTACATGCATATTCATAAAACAAATATTTGTTGACCAACAAATACAGCAATTTGTTCAATATATTCCGTAAATTTATGATCTTATCATAGATCTAATTTACGTTTACCGATAAACAAATGTCACTCTAGTCAGATAAGTGTAAATTTTTTACAAAGTACATAAGCAGAGACCTAAGTTTGTGACATTAATATCACTTTTTTCATATTAATAATTTCAACAATATTAAAATACGGAAAAGATAACAGTAATATCAGTAAGTAATACAAATATACTATGAATCAAAATATTAATTGGATTTTATCTACTGGGAAAACGCAGACAACATACACACAGAATATTAGTTGGAAAACGCGGACGACATACACATGTATCACTAATTGATGATATTAATTGCTATCTTATCTACTGGGAAAACGCAGACAACATACACATAGAGTACTAGTGGGGAAAACGCAGACGATATACATATGTACCACTTATTGCTGATATTAATTCCTGTCTTATCTACTGGGAAAACGCAGACGACATACACATATAGTAGAATTGGCATTGCGCAGACGATATACACATACAGTTCGATTATATCTACTGGGAAAACGCAGACGACATTTACATTGAATAGAAGTTGGAAAACGCAGACGACATACACATAGAGTACTAATGGGAAAACGCAGACGACATACACATGTACCACTAATTGCTGATACTAATTCCTATCTTATCCACTGGGAAAACGCAGACGACATACACCTATAGTAGAATTGGCATTGCGCAGACGACATACACATACAGTTCGATTTTATCTACTGGGAAAACACAGACGACATTCACATTGAATAGTAGTTGGAAAACGCAGACGACATACACATAGAGTACTAGTTGGAAAACGCAGACGGCATACGCATAGAGTAGAATTGGCATTGCGCAGACGACATACACATACAGTTCGATTTTATCTACTGGGAAAACGCAGACAACATTTACATTGAATAGTAGTTGGAAAACGCAGACGACATACACATAGAGTACTAGTGGGAAAACGCAGACGGCATACGCATAGAGTAGAATTGGCATTGCGCAGACGACATACACATACAGTACGAATTGAAAAACGCAGACGACATACACATAGAGTACTAATGGGAAAACCCAGACGACATACACATGTACCACTAATTGCTGATATTAATTCCTGTCTTATCTACTGGGAAAACGCAGACGACATACACATATAGTAGAATTGGCATTGCGCAGACGATATACACATACAGTTCGATTTTATCTACTGGGAAAACGCAGACAACATTCACATTGAATAGTAGTTGGAAAACGCAGACGACATACACATAGAGTACTAGTGGAAATAATTGTCTACACCTTATTATCTCTTTCACACAGTAGCTATCAATAATGCTGTCTGCGTTTTCTGAATGCCCGTCTGCGTTTTCCCTATATGTTTATATTGTCTGCGTTTTCCGTCTGCATTTTCCATTTATACAAAGTATAATACATTTCAACACGGTAATCATAAACCGGTGTTGAGTCAATTTGAATATCACTCTACTAGATATTTTCTGTATAATTTATTTAGTTGGCTCTTTTTTTAAATAATATTTCATGACAAATTTTTTAAAGTGTCAGGAAGATTTTTTTATCAAAATATACTTATCATAATGTTATACAAAACGAACAAACGCTGATATTATAACATGACGAGAATTGTATACTGAATTTATGTTGTTCGGGAAAAAGCTTATTCAATAAATGGTACTTCCTAGTTGTGCGTAATTCAATCAGCAATCATATTAAACTAGGTGTGATAATCCAATCACGATCAATCAGACTAGGTGTCATTTGAACACAATTAAAATGAAATGAAAGATATGTGGTCAAAGGGGGTCAAACAGACCTGTGTATTCACAACATTCTTGGTCAATGATAGACTATATACATGTAGCTTTTTCCATAATTAGCTGCCGCAAAGCTATTGTTACATAAATCATAATGCTTAATAATAAAAGAGAAAAAAACGAAGAAAATTAATATCTTGCTAATACTTATTGAAATATTCATTTTTTATTTGGAATGCAAAAGGACAGCTAACATAACCATCCCACCATACATTATAAATAAGCAAGTCAATATTTCTACTTTAATTACAAATAATGAAAACAATCATTGTGTTAAAGTCTTTCATTTATACCGCCTTAAAAAATCGTCTCAGCTTCAATATTCTGTAAATCTAATTAAAGACTATAAAACTATATTTTTATAACTCACATAATTTTTAATATATTTTCATTTTTCAAGCAATATGCTAAATACATACCTTTCCACTTAATATGATATCTATATATGTCTCTTTCATATAAGTTTTGCTATATATTATATATTGTCTGCGTTTTCTCAGTGCCCGTCTGCGTTTTCCTTCTATGTTTATATTGTCTGCGTTTTCCGTCTGCGTTTTATACAGTTCCTCGGAACAGTTCTGCCACCATCGTGTCTAAGATAATAACTTTGGGATGAACATGCAAATAAGTTGAAAACGTTGTAAAAAGAAGTCTGTAAGCACCTTGCATAAGAATGTGAGAATTAGATAATCATCAGAATGGAGGTAAAGTTCAAATCTAACGAGGACAATGCTTCTGTTTCTCAAAATTTTGATTCAATTTTGTAAGGTGACAGTAGGACATGTTTACCCTGCGGGCCTATATGCGGGCCTGTTTAATAAATTTAAACGATTCTGTCATAATGTCACGACTGCATGCCTCATATAATAGACCGACACGAGAATAAACATTGAATACAAAGCTTATTTTGTACAACAAAGACTGACTGACATTCATACATGCCTTTCTCCTGATACTGGCCGAGTTCTTTTGTTATTTAGACCCTAACAGGGGTGCCCCAGCGAAGCTCGCAAAAACACTAAAAAAGCCCGGTAAATTAAAATTTTGGGAAGGCTTTACAATACCGTAACTCAAGCCACTGCCACAGAAAAAACATATACATGTACAATGTAAACTAAAAAACCACAAAAAAAAAATTTTAAAAAAAAAAAAAAAAAAAAAAAAAAAAATAAAAAAAAAAAAAAAAAAAAAAAAAAAAAAAAAAAAAAAAAAAAAAAAAAAAAAAAAAAAAAAAAAAAAAAAAAAAAAAAAAAAAAAAAAAAAAAAAAAAAAAAAAAAAAAAAAAAAAAAAAAAAAAAAAAAAAAAAAAAAAAAAAAAAAAAAAAAAAAAAAAAAAAAAAAAAAAAAAAAAAAAAACAACAACCCCCCCCCCCCCCCCCCCCCCCCCCCCCCCCCCCCCCCCCCCCCCCCCCCCTTTTTATAAAAAAAAAAAAAAAAAAAAAAAAAAAAAAAAAAAAAAAAAAAAATTAAATTATTTTTTTTTTTTTATTTATTAAAAAAAAAAAAAAAAAAAAAAAAAAAAAAAAAAAAAAAAAAAAAAAAAAAAAAAAAAAAAAAAAAACAACAACAAAAAAAAAAAAAAAAAAAAAAAAAAAAAAAAAAAAAAAAAAAAAAATTATTTTTTTTTTTTTTTTTTTTTTTTTTATATCACCCACCCAAAAAAAAAAAAAAAAAAAAAAAAAAAAAAAAAAAAAAAAAAAAAAAAAAAAAAAAAAAAAAAAAACAATTGTTACTCATTTGTCTAATTTTTTCACTCAGTTTCTACTTTTAAACAGGGAAATTTTAGCATTTCTATTATGGATAAACAAATTAACTGGTCCACAGTAAAATGATGGTGCAGATTTAGACATCATGTTTTGACTTTAATATTTCTCAGTTTTGTTTGTTTTGCAGGGTCACATTGTATGAATAAGTATTCAAGGACAAGCTGCAGATATGTCTGTACTTACATATTGCATCTTCAGACCTCACAGGATATGCCCTTTGGCAAGGTACCACTTAGCAAAGGTTAGTTTTTATATTTATCTTGTTTTATCCTGACAGTTGTATTTACCAGCAATCAGACTGTAGCAGTAAATGACGCAAAATTAATGTAACCGTGAAATGTACATCGCTCCGAGCTGGATTCGAACTTGGGTCCTCCAGTACCCTAAGCGAACACAGTCGCCATAAAAGCTAGCTCAATGGCAAGGAAGTACAAGTGCCGTATTATACCTCTACTACATACACCCCCTCCTTACCAGAATTCGTCCTCGAATTCTTGGAGTATGAATGTCTGTGGGACGTTCTAAGGGTGCTATCACTTCTACACTCATGGGTTATTTATGTTGGGTGCCAAATGTAACCGTGAAAAGTACATCGCTCCGAGCTGGATTCGAACTCGGGTCCTCCAGTACCCTAAGCGGACACTCTACCACGTCACCATGAAAGCTAGCTCAATGGCAAGGAAGTACAAGTGCCGTATTATACCTCTACTACATTAAGACAACATAATTATGATCACAAGAACTGAGCTTTTATGATTGCATTTTTCAAGGTATTTAATAGTGTGAGCTATTTCACTCACCCCAGCAATTGCATTACAAATATATTGCTATTCCCCTCTCCACTTTTGTTTATACCTTACATATTCTCTCACTTGGAAACCATTATGCAGTCTTACTTATACCTAGTCACAATGTTTCCAAATTCCAATTCAAATCAGTATATTTGAGACTGTGTGCGGGGTCTTACTATAATTATTTGTGGCAAATCTACTGTAACCCATTACAAAAATACTGTATGAATGACCAAAAACTTGAATGTAGTAGATTGTGAAAGTTTCGCACTCTTGTTGTGAGCATATTATATGGTAATGGGTATAATACTATTAACCTTCTCTTATTTCAGAGAACCTGCTTATCCCCAGGATGGAAGAAAGACTTGATTATTTCAGAGTTAACGTACAGTGATAAGCCTTCAGTTTTTACTGTTCACAAGCGAACGTTCATTAAGAAAAGAGAGTTAATTGGTACAAATCAAAGTTTTCATTTAAAATCCGAACATAAAAAAGATAAAATAGCTCCAGAGTTTGAATTTGTGTATTGCAGTAACAACGCTCTGACGTATATATGGTGGACGCCAATGTCTTTTATTTTAATTGCAACCATTCTAATACTGAGTGTCAAGATAATTGTCGACGATGTATGGACTGGAGAGCATTTAGAAGACGTCCCAGTAGACAAGTTAGGATTAGACGACGTGAACCCGTTACAAATAGCTAGCATTCTAGCACCTTTAGCATTAACAGCTTTAGTTGTTGTACTGTACATGTACAGAAATGTACTTCTTCGATTATATTACAACAAGTCAACCAATGAATTTATAGCAGTTATGTTAAAGTATGGAGTATTTCGGAAGAAAGTGTTTTTTAATCCTAGCGATGTTGTAAACCTTGAAAAGATTCAAATGCGGGGAAACTTTTTAATCAAAGGAGTTCCAGTAAGTGTATCAGAAGGTTCCTTCACAGACATTAGAGTATATAATGTTTTCACTGGCCAAGCTGCTTCAAGGCCAAGTCAGTACGATGATGGTGATATAAAGAAGCTGCTTGACAGATTTGAGAAGAAGCGAACGGATGATTTCTTAGCAAAGTATAAAGAGAAGAGAAAGCAAAGACAGGGAAAAAATAGATGATATTTGAATTTATGTAGCATTTTAGATTGTTTTATCTTTGAAAACAGAGTTTATGATGTTTGTGGATAGAACTTTGTGTAACGCTATATTTGTACATGTATTAAAGATTTTAGATGGCATAAAAAAGTTTTTGTAGTTTACAGGTTAAATATTAGTCAGTGTTGGATACATGTGACTGTCACACGTGTATGCTTGAAAAATAAAGACAAGTTCAATGTCCAAAGTCACTTGCAAGAGAGTTGCTTGAAGTCCAGAATGCAAGCTTTTCTGTGATTAGTTTTGATACATTTTGAAATCTCAATTAATGTTGTTTCATGAAATAGGATCAATTGCTTAACATTTGAAATAAAATACAATGGTGAATTGCCAAATTTAGAGTTTTATAATTGATAACATGAGAAAGGGGTCATTTTCTTTGCTTTCAAGGGTATTCTTCAAAAAGTGTCTATTACTTATGAATAAGGCTGGTGATCTAACTTTTTTTTATTAGCTCACTAGAGTGAGCTATCAGGATCGCATTCAGTCCAGCATCCGGCGTACGTGCTTTACATTTTCCTTCAAAGGACATCTCCTCTGTAACCAATAGGCCAATAACTTGGCAGGGATGTTTCTTGCATGAAGCCCTCTCATAGCTGTTCAAATAATTTCATTCCATGCAGAACTCTGGTTGCTATGGCAACAGAAAGGAAAAACTTTAAAAATAATCTTCTCAAGAACAGGAAGGCCTAGAGCTTAGATATTTGGCATATGGCATAACCTAGTGGACCTCTACCAAGATGGTCAAAATTGACCCTACCAGAGGGGGGGTTCACTTGTTTTTCCATAGGCCTATAATGGAAACTTTAAAATCTTTTCTCTGAAACCACAAGGCCTAGAGCTTAGATATTTAGCATGTGGCATAACCTAAGAAACCTTTACTAAGAGTGTTCAAATTATGACCCCTTGGTCAAAACTGACCCAACAAGGGGTCTTTTGTGTTACGTAGGCTTAATGTAGGAAAAACTTAAAATGTCTTCTTCTCTGAAACCACAAGCCCTCTCATAGCTGTTCAAATAATTCCATTCCATGCAGAACTCTGGTTGCTATGGCAACAGAAAGGAAAAACTTTAAAAATCATCTTCTCAAGAACAGGAAGGCCTAGAGCTTAGATATTTGGCATATGGCATAACCTAGTGGACCTCTACCAAGATGGTCAAAATTGACCCTACCTGAGGGGGGTTCACTTGTTTTTCCATAGGCCTATAATGGAAACTTTAAAATCTTTTCTCTGAAACCACAAGGCCTAGAGCTTAGATATTTAGCATGTGGCATAACCTAAGAAACCTTTACTAAGAGTGTTCAAATTATGACCCCTTGGTCAAAACTGACCCAACAAGGGGTCTTTTGTGTTATGTAGGCTTAATGTAGGAAAAACTTAAAATGTCTTCTTCTCTGAAACCACAAGCCCTCTCATAGCTGTTCAAATAATTCCATTCCATGCAGAACTCTGGTTGCTATGGCAACAGAAAGGAAAAACTTTAAAAATCATCTTCTCAAGAACAGGAAGGCCTAGAGCTTAGATATTTGGCATATGGCATAACCTAGTGGACCTCTACCAAGATGGTCAAAATTGACCCTACCAGAGGGGTTTCACTTGTTTTTCCATAGGCCTATAATGGAAACTTTAAAATCTTTTCTCTGAAACCACAAGGCCTAGAGCTTAGATATTTAGCATGTGGCATAACCTAAGAAACCTCTACTAAGAGTGTTCAAATTATGACCCCTTGGTCAAAACTGACCCAACAAGGGGTCTTTTGTGTTACGTAGGCTTAATGTAGGAAAAACTTAAAATGTCTTCTTCTCTGAAACCACAAGCCCTCTCATAGCTGTTCAAATAATTCCATTCCATGCAGAACCCTGGTTGCTATGGCAACAGAAAGGAAAAACTTTAAAACACTTCCAAGGAAGGCCTAGAGCTTAGATATTTAGCATGTGGCATAACCAAGTGGACCTCTACCAAGATTGCTCACATTATGACCCTTGGGTATTTTTATATAGGCTTATTTAGGATTAAAAAAAAAATCTTCGCTGAAACCACAAAGCCTAGAACTTCAATATTTAGCATGTGGCATTACTTGGTGACCCTCTACCAAGATTGTTCAACTCATGACAGCCGGGTCAAAATTGACCCTGCCCTTGGGTCCCTTAATTTAATATAGGCTTATATTAAGGAAATCATGAGCCCAAGGTCAAAATTGACCATTTCTGCTATTGATGATCTATTATAGCCAGTGGTAGGCAGGTGACCAATATAGGGGCATCTTGGCCCTCTTGTTTTATATTCTGACTTATCAGGCATTACCCTAACAAACAAAATTTAAAAAAATTCTCATTGCTTGAAAAAAATGATGAAACTGTACTGATCGCTTAACCAATGTTATCTATGAAGAAACTTGAAAAAAAAATTCTTCCAATCCAGTTGCTAATAACGCAAACCCGTATTAAAGTTGCTAAACAAAATTTTACCTCTTTATAAAAGTGGCCCTATACAGCAGGGGATCCCAATTCAGCAAATTTCTTGTACATGCATTTATATGAATAAGTTTTATACAAAGGCGTCTTTGAATAAATATTAAATTGACCAAGATATTTGCTATTATCACCCCCACTGAAAATCACTCTGCCCAGGGTATAACTAGTCATGTTGGTTTCTTAGCAGTCTCTGAAAAATGTACTTGGCAAAGTATTGTCATAATTTGAATTTTTTTCTCATGTTTATATAAGTCCAGAAAAATAGCAAATATAGTTAACAGTGAAAATACATTTGGTGACAGAAATGAACACAATGCAATGTGAAATATTTTATTTAACCGTAATAAATGTAAATATTTTATTAACATATCAAAATCATTCAAAAACTACATCATAAAAATTCCTATGTACTAACATTTGTGGATAATAAGAGAATTCCAGACATCTAAAATTACTAAAATGACAAAACATTTCGCAGATAAATCTTTGAGTGACTGTTAACGCTGAATACATACTGTGAAACTAAATTTTCATAGGGCAATACTGGGAGCGTCAGTCTATCAATGCAAGATTCTAACCCAAAAACTACTTGACACGACCGTTTTCTATAGAAAAGTATAATCCATGAAGTCAAAACCCCAGCCAAAATTTATTTTCTTGAAAACCCATGAAATTTGATGCCCATTAATTTACATATATTTACAGTATATGAAATGTTTCCCCCAATTGACATTGCACAAAATTTTATAGCTATGACATGAAAATAAACATCAAAATTTGTGTTCCAGTCAAACCACACAAAACCAAAAACTATTTGGAATTTCAGGAATTTACATTAAAATTGACTTAGTTTTCCACATAACATGGCATAATACAATGTAGTGACATAGACATATATACAATTTTACACTATTACACCAACAACTCTGGCATTTATGCTGAGTCTAATATGAACTGCTATACGAATGAAATGACCTGCCATTCTGAGAGTAAGTAATGTAGAAAATACATCTAAAGGCATAAAGTGTATAAATATAATATCTGAAGTACAGAGCAAGAGTGTAAGCACCAGTTGATAATCCCGGTTCATACTTATTTCATGGCAGCAAAGTATAACAGTTATCACCCATATTTCGCTAGAGTGTTATATGGTAAAAGTTGTTTTCTGTCGACGTAATCCAAGGACAGTTTCTTCTTTTTCATCTAGCCAGTTTTCGTAACAGAAATATGTGTTGCCTCGTTTACGTTCGTCGAGAGATCTTAGATAGCTACGTAAGTAGCCTTCTTGGTTATTTTCTTGCAGTTTGTGCACTGGATCTGGTTCTGGTTGTCTGACTATAACTTGTGGCTGTGGCTGAGTTACTGTAGTCACTACTTTTCTTTCTTTCTCCGTTTCTTTGTTAGCCAGCCAAGTCTCGTAGGATTCACTTTTCTCGTTCTCCTGCCTCTTCCTGTTTAATGAAGAGAAATTCAGTTAATTTAACTCTCAAGATTACCATTGCATAGTACAATGAATTGCCCACTAAGAGGCTGGTAAACACTGGGTTACTACTTAAAATCTATTATCTTTTCATCACCATATACCAATACATAATGAATAAATTAATTTCATTTCATTAAATACAGTAAAGTGGACTCGCAAATATAACACCTTTAATAGGACATTAAATGTACATCACTCATACTACAGTGAAGGCAAAGCAGTAACCCCAGAATCAATCTGTAGTGCTTTGTACTCTGTTGCCAAGTACATGTATATTAATCTACATGTATTTTGTATCTGTCATGTATGGCTGCTGGTGTTTGCTGTGCTTAGTGGTATGTGGGTATTTTGTAGGCCTATGGTATCCTAAGTAACAGTGAGACAGTTGTGGCAAGTTTACCTTTGATTTACTTTTCATTAAAAAAAAAAGATTTTGATGGGGAAAACTAGTGGATTATTTTGATTTTGCTTTGATGATTTTTTCCTCATTCTCTTGAATACAAGAATTTGAATATGTCTCATGCTGTAGAAATATAACTCTTGAATTAACGACAATGTTACATAATGGAAAATTAAAGTTTTGAACAACTGGGTCCAATACACTTTGGTATGATACATGTAACATGCTAACAGTGAGATATGTGTATGGTACCTTGGCTACAGTGAACAATTATTTACATCTTTAAATACTTATATCTTTGCTACATTAAAAGACTTGACAATATTTATTGTGAGAAACTGTGCATGAAATCTCTGCTACAGTGTTAAATTGTGTATCACATTTTTGCTAAAGTCAGTAACTTTGTACACTGCCTTTGAAAACTACAGTGAAAGGCTGTATATACTTTTGTGACAAACAAGTTGTGACTAAAGCAGTGTCTTATGTGACAAATGCAAAGCGCCTGTGCTCACAGTGAACGTACAACATGTATGCTAACTGTTTACCCCCTTTTATTTGGCATACATCAAATATTCCATATTATTGCTATGACTAACTTACTGAGGGTTCAATACTAAACAGTTTTAGTTATATGAAATAATTACAGAAGGACTTATAACTGTTTTGCGTCAAACCCATTACAGTATTTCAACTATAGACATGACACCTTCAAAACAAAATCAGTTTACAGTAATGCTACCAAACTGACACTAAGTCTTGTAAATGCTAACAAACAGTATCTACACTTGTACAGGCTACTATGTACAGGCTACTAACATAATTTGCTACCAATTCAAAACTTAAAACGGCTAACAAGCAGTTTATTTCCTACCAACTAAACACTAACAAACAATACCTTTGCCAAAGAGAGTACCAGATTCTTATACAAGCATTATCTATTAATTATTTTCAAATATGCAAGAAACCTCTGTTAATTAATTTTTAAGCAGATTCTTTTGACATGAAATAGATAAAGTTGTGCGCCTTTAGACTGCCAAGGAAAAGAAAGTGCCTCAAGGTCAAACCAATCCCAATTACTTCTACGGGAAAACACTTAAATATCATATTTAAAAAGCGAATTGATTTCTGAGAGAAATCCTGCAAAAGATCAAAATGGAACCAGCTCCTGTTCTAACATCAGAACTTGTAATGCCTTAGTTAAAGGCAAATCCTTTAGCACAATATGGGACTATACGTTTCCTCCATGCCGGGGCATACGCCGGTATATTTGTCTCATATATCCAGGCAGAATCCGAGGCATTATCATAAGGGGTCTCGATATATCAGCGTTTATGAAATGTATAGCGGCTTTGTGTCAATACATGCACTCAAGCCAATTTTATAACTTATAGTCTGAATATTAGGAGATACATGGATAAAGAAATGAAATTAACACACCACTGGACCACATAAAGGTGAACAGGTCAATTACATTAAGTACTGGGTAGGGCATGTGACCAAACAAGATTGCACTCAGACGCACATATACGAACAAGTGAAAGTTAAAACATTAATGTCTCCTAATTTTCTGTTAGATGAATAAATATACAATGCAGTAAGAACTTAATTGTTGCAACAAAATCTTGGAAACCTCAAAAACATTTATTTTCGAACTACAGTTTGACTCGCATCATAAGAAAGCGCTAATTTTGCTTATAACTGGCATTGATTTTGTTAAAACCGTGAGTTACTGCTTAAACGCAAAGAAAAAACTTTAAAATCTTTAAAACTATGAATAAAATCACTACACGTATACAACAATAAAATAATACGGAAATAATATTACAGTGCTACGGAACAACACCAAATGTCAAGTGTACAATAAAAATAGGAAATCCATCATGAAGGATTTCCATTTAATTTATGAAATAAATGGTTTGCTGTAGGTATTAATCTTAGTTACTTTATTTGTTAATTTATAATAGACTTTAAAGGGGTACTTTTGTGACAGATAACTAACTGATCCCAAACCTATAGCTTACAGCTGAAGTGTCCAAACATCTCACATAACTTTTAAAATCAGTAATTTCAAGATTAATTTCAGTGTGAAGACTTGTTCAGCAAAACATTACAAACTTAAGTAATCAGTACATGTATACAGTAAACTATATAACAAACTCTTTTGGACCATTTAAATTTGTTCCTTAAATCTGGTGTAGAGGATTTCTGTATAAAATAAAGAATGAAAAAGAAATTTGTTCCCTGTATCCAGAATTTTGCTGTGTTAGGCCAAGAAAATTTGTTCCTTATATCCAGATGTTCACTATATCCAGAGTTTTTATATAAGGAGTTAACTGTATAGCTAATGTTGATTGAAAAAACTATTGAATCTGCTTCTGTTTATACCGGTACTCAAATACAATAGTTTCATTATCAACTCTTGTATTTATAAATGACAAGAACTCAGAATTTCATACAGTAAGGATTATATTTGTATCTACAAATATTGGAGTCAAAGAAATATGCTGATTCACATGTTTAAAAATTAATGCAGCCATATTCTGACAGGAAGGTATATGTCACAAAAGTAGCCCCAAAAATAAATTTCTGTGATGTTACCTTTTATCCTCCATTTCATTTCTGGTTTAAAATAAGACAATGTCAGTCTTTAATAATACAACATAAACAATGCAATGATTGTTCTATAGTCTACAAGTACTTCACTAGTCACCTCATATGACTGATGAAAATGCCTGCTTGAATGACAATTAAAATGTATACATGAAACTTTGTTGAGCATGATAAAAAGTTTTATGGGCGCAGGCCCATAACTGCAGGTGACAATTATGTACTGCCAACTGTGGTAATAAGTGAAAATCATTGCATGCCAAACGTGGTAACAAGTGAAAACCCTGGTAACAAGTAACAACATCATTACGAGCCAACCTAGTTAACAAGTAACCATGTAATCTTAACCAGAGAAGCAAGTACCAATCATAAATGACAAGCCTGGGTAACAAGTAATAATTGTGAAAGGCTAGTCTAATCATTGAATACAAGACTTGTTTTATATAATAACCATGGATTCCAAGCCATGGTAATGAGTCACAAACAAAATGTCAATCTGGGTAACAAGTTATGCTCTGAATGTCAGCCATGGTAACAAATAATCACTGTGGAATGCTAGTCTGGGTAACAAGTAACAATCATTGAATTTCAGCCTGGGTGACAAGTAATGCTTACAAAATGCCAACATGGGTAAAAAGAAACAAGCAGACTATGATGCAGTGGATTGGAATCTGCACTGAAGATACAAATGCTTCAACATGTTTTTTCTTAAAAGCAGGCCACTTAATGATGGTGATGATGATCATGCTCTGGTGGATGATAATTGTGATGATAATTGTGATGATGATATGGTGACAACTGCAATGATGTTGTTATGATGATGATGGTGATAATGCTAACAATTGAAGTGATGATGATGATGATGATAATGATGAGCAGTAAGACAAGGAGGATGACATGTACTCTACTTAGTGATTTTCAACATGCTTATGATTTCTTCTAGCATCTCTAGTTCCCATTTATATAGAATGTAAATTCAAATTTTACAAAGTCTGGTGTACTAGAATGACATAAAAGCAATTGGTTGTCTTACATATATCTGTGGTATGACTAACAGTACAAGAAAAGCTTCTGATTGTTTATACAAGGGTTGACCATAAAGTAAATAGACATTCATAATACTTGTACCAATGTGAACAGTAAGATCTTGTCACAGATAAATCTTATTCATTAACCCTTACACTGCTTGCAGCGATTGGTTCAGCCTTTGTGACCAGTGCAGATTATGATCAGCCTGCACATCCATTTAGTCTGATATTTCATGGACTACCCTTGTATGTGTTCTAGAGGATAATCATTGACTTTTACAACACTATATACTTACTGTTTTTGCAGCCTAAAAGAGGTATGCAATATAGATGTACAAATTCATTGTTACGAATATACAAAATATATCATGTATATACAATGTATAGGTGAAATTCACTATTTTCATGTTTACAGAAACAAGATATAGGGCAGTCGAGTGTAAAACTATCTATTCATATCATTTTGTTAGAAAGGGTATATTTACACAAGTATAGCCCTGTAGTATCACCAAAGAATTGTGGCACAGTGGATAAATCAACAGTCATCAAAACTTTGTATCATGCGTCCTGGCCAAGGATGTATTTTTTTTGCATTCATATTAGTTTGTCCACTATTCACAAAATGCACATATTTTTATTCTAAGTAAATGTAAAATGACTTCAGAATTTTGTCTATATATATATGGTAGAAAAATAATGTCGAAACAAAATGAAATGTAGATCTTCAGGCAGGCTGAGAAACGGTGATAAAAGCTGCAAATGCAGTGTCTAGATATTGTCAAAAATGCCATGAAAGTAATTCATTAAACTGTCATTCAGCAATGAGGAGGCCACAGATAGCGGGTGTGACGACTGTTTTGACACAGAGCCAGTTTGAATAATTGGA
The DNA here is from genome assembly GCA_022818135.1 of Saxidomus purpurata. Lineage (NCBI taxonomy): Eukaryota > Metazoa > Mollusca > Bivalvia > Venerida > Veneridae > Saxidomus > Saxidomus purpurata. Next base: position 17,168,318 of record JAFMSR010000012.1, on the reverse strand, counting down.
ATGTAATCATAATTACTGTTAAACAGAAATGAAAAAGAAGAAATATATATGACAAAAAGTAAAAGTAGAATAACGATAATTTAAAAAATATTTAATTAATGAAATAACATCGTTCCAGCGGTGTTCATTGTTTAATAAATAATGATGTAGAGTACTGATACGCAGTTATAAGGCACGAAGGCCAGAAGCCTGAGTGGATAATAACTGTGCATCAGTACGGCAAATCATTGTTTATTACACAAAAACAACACTGAATTTAAGGACGTTATTTTAATTCTAACATGACCAGATATTACGAAAGGTGAATAAATGCAAAGTGTTATTTTCTACGCAAACGCTCATTTCCTGACAGTCACATGATGCCGGCGCTATATGACATCATGTTTACAGAAGATCGGTTCCCACCTTGTTTATGGTTTAATATAACATAATTTTTCTATTATTTGTATACTGAGACAAAATCAAGAGTCATGTTAAAATAAAACATTGATAATGAAAAAGTAGAAGGTAAAAAACATCACCAAAAATGAATGAAAATTTAAAAAAGAACATAACAGAATTTATAATAGTTGCACTTCGACTACACATGGCCATTTGCTGACAATGAAGAAACTGGTCCAAATTCATACACCTTACCCTCTATGCCATGGCCGCTTTTCGACTTTGCACCTTTTTATACTACTAATAAATAATAGATTTTTTTGCAGAAATTTCTCTGCTAAATTGGAACCTAAAACACTTTCTCAAACAAAATGTGCCCTGTCCCACAACTCTATCAACTAACTTAATATTTATGCACTTGTTAGTAATGAAGATGCATGTAAGTAAAGCAAAATACAAACACATACTGCATAAACACTAAAATTACCCAACACAGTAAACCAATTGATTTTCTAACCAATAAATGTTGGCATTTAGCTGATTTGGTACTGATTTGCAGATAATTATCTAATTTTTCATAAGGAAAAAGTTATTTGTGTAATCTACACTTTCTGGAAAAATGGCTTTTACGGATATGATGCTAAAGTGAATAAGTTTACAGGGAAGCTTCTAATTTCAGTATCTGTAACGTTCTTTACCACAACCTCAAACATTAGGCAGATAGTAAGCTTTTGTGACTAATTAATGGAGCACATGATGCGTCAGCAGACATCTGTGCAAACATATCACAGTCTGAACTTCTTGCTGTTCTGCTGGTATATTTTATATAAAATAGCATTCCAATGAATGATAAGTGGTATTTTTCAAACTAAGAGACCCGTATGGATACCCATACTTGACTATTTTGTTTAATGTGTTTTTGTTACATTTGCTATAAATGGAGAGTAACTTAAACGATCAGCCTACAATAGGTACCTAACAACAATTGAAGGATGAACAAATTCCCCTCTGAAATTCAGATAAGTAAGACTTGAAGCAAATCAGAATAATTAAAAGCCACAGGTCACCAACCTTTCATCTTCTTCCAGCTTCTTCTTTTCCTGTTCGTTCTTCTTTATGTCGATAATTTTTTGTTCTGCCGAGAGTTTTCTTCCCAACCAATCATCATATGAGACACCTCCTCTCTTGCCAAGCCTGGCTGGTCCACTAAAAATAAACACACAAATGAAAGCAGTTGCTTATCACTGCCGACTTGTTAAGACGTAGGTAATGATCAAGTAACAAATACGGAAAACATAAAGAGTTTGGGGACTTTTTGACAAGAGAAACAGACAACAACATCAAATACAAGTAATTATAGATGTCCCATTTAAATCATTTTAGTAACTACTGTGTTCATTTATAAATATGTTACATAATGTTGAAAAACTTAAATTTTAGAAATTAAACCCTAGAGAGTACAAGACCCTACCTGCCTGCAAAACATGTTTTACTAGGCTGGTCAACTTTGGTATTCTTATTTGGACAAACTTAAATACAAATTTATTATCTGTACAAACTTTGAGGGAAAACTTCCCAGCTCATTAAAAAAAAATTGATTTAAAAACTTCAAAAATGAAAACAGTACAGTCCTTAAAAACTATGCCGTACATTTTCTGAAAATAATGTACACCAAATGAAAAATTCCATGATAAAATGATACAATTTACCAGTTCAGTGCTTTCAGACTTGTCTTTAAGGGTTCTTAAGCTGATATAGATTTTACTTTATAAAACCTATGCATTGTATGGTAACAACTACGGACAGTTATTTTTAAGATTACTTTAGGATTGTTACATTTCTACACCAGTATAATGGCTGTGTAAAGTAGCGCTGGTATTATTAATTCAATGACCTCTCTCCAGGAAAACAAGTCTTACAAAATTAACCAGTTTACCCTGTTGGTGCTATAGATTATGTCCATGCTACCAATGTAGATTATGATCAGTCTGCACCTTTTTTTTTTTTTTGGGGGGGGAGTAGAAGTTCTTGTGGAACTTTAGAAGGGGTAAAGGTGAAGGTCTCTTTTTGGGTTATTTCTTTATTATACCATTAATTTCTATCACTTGAATAGACTTTTGAAACATTTAAGACACTTTTTTTTCAAGTGTTAAAATGCCTGGTACAAACTTCATTTACACCAATAACACATGAATACTGCTAGTAAGGTCTAATCCACTTTTAGACAAAAGTGAAAAATATGGCAGTAAAGTTGTACTAATTACAGGTAAGTCAAGTTTTCCTGGAGAAGAAGTCATATATAAGGACACTGGGAGAGGATATAATAGGGAACAGAACAACATGCAAACTTGTATATAACAATTAGGATGTCAGTAGGACAGCATGCAGGGCCTCCCTGGGTTTCAAAAATGTGTTGCCTCTTTTCACCAAAACAGCATTTTCACAGCAAATAATGAAAGTTTGGGCTGATGTGGTTAAATTTCTGTGGCGAATTTCAAATTCCTTCTGCAACTCTTACTAATTTTGTGCATGCATTTGGCAACATTACTTCATGGAAAAAGAGGCCCCCAGCATGCTCCACTATTTCATGAAATTCAATATACATGTACATGTATTTGCACAGAGGAACATGTCAAATATGAGTTGTAGAATATTTACTAAGGGTAAGATATATAATTAATAAGAATGAAGAAGTAATAAAACTTTAGGTTAAAATTGTTCTGGCATATTTTGTTGAAATAACATCTAGTGGAAAGACAGAATGAAGGCGCTCAGTACTTTGTACAATCACTTCAAATTTTTGTGCATCCTGTGATCATCCATCTACAAGAAAATCTCAGTCAGCCCGAGATTACCAGTACAAACATGCAACTGAAGGTAGATGCACAAAAATGTAGTGTTGCACTACGAACCTAGCTATATCTAAGAGCAATAAATCTTTTCCAACTGACAGAATAGAGAATAAAGATCTAACAGGGAAAGAAAGTGATGAAAATAACTGCCTTAAAGAAATTGGTTACATTACACTAATGGCCAAGTAAAGTGTTGAGTTTTGGAAAAGGACTATGCATGTACTAAAGGCAGGATTTCTTCTTGAATTAAGGAAAAGGAAGTGAGAGTGAGATTAAGGTAAGAACCATCTTAAGTAGGCATGCAGTTAATTGAACATGAAGTCATGCAATAGAAAAGTGAAAAAAAACATGCAAGTTACAATACCTCATGTAATTCATTCTGTTAAAATGAACAAGATTCAAAACATGAAAACCAGACAAATTATTGTTTAACTTTCCTCTTTCTAGCACTAGGTAATACTGCCTTTGTAACTAGTGTAGATCAGGATCACCCTATATATCCATGCAGTCTTATCGTGCTCTGCTTTGTTCATGATTAAGTCAATTTTTGTACGCACCGCTATAAAAACTAAATGGTACTGTCCAAATTTTATGATGGACAAGTCAAAATTAGAAATTAAGTGGAGTTAGAGTTAAACTACCCTTACAAATACTGCCCACTTCTAACATTTCATTTATGACTGATGTCTGTGTTCTAACTAATAGCTCTGGAGTTGAAGCATCATCTGTGCACATCTACTCACACAAAGAGAAATCTATCTCCTGAGTTTTTAAGGTAGCTACCATTCTTCACTCAAATATTTTTGGCTAACATTTTTGAAAGGTTCATATCCTTTTTATTATATTTAAAAAGTAGGCAAAACTATATAGTTTAAGAAAGGTCTCAATTCTATTACTAATTTAAACGAAATGAATGATATAGTGCTTAAGGTATTGCAAGATTTTATTACCAGTATATAATATTTAAGCAAGGCTGCTAGCTACCTTAAAATACATTTCAAGAGAAAAACATTGTCAGAATTTTTCAAAGACAAACCAAATCTATAATGAAAACAAAAAATCTATGTCTGACTGTAAAATCTCTGTTGTTATGTTTACAAAGTAAGACAATTTACAATGACAAGCGATCTTACACATGTTGGCTGTCACCTTTACCACCACCTTCATAAAACCTAACACTGCATAGAAAATGTTAACACATATACATATATCATAACACAAAAGCATGTAAAATGCACATGTAACAATACACAAAGTCATCTCATGTTAAGCCCTTCATTTACATTCATGTTTATTATTATTTAATAAACTTAATTCAACACGGAAGCAAGTATTCAACAAATCCAGCTATTATTACGCAACTTAGTTCCTCCTTGGTTCTTCATCCTTAGAGCCCAAGACTGCACTTTGTGATAAGTATGATTCCGGATACGCTTGTACATCAAAGCATTCTGATCAGAGTCCATAATGTTCACTTATAACCCTCACATACAACCTAGGAACATGTCAGCACTTGCAATTATAGTATTGTTCCAAAATAGTAACAAACACTTGTGTCCTTTACTTTTTAAACTGTTAATAACCTGTTAAGATAAGACTGGTTCAGAAATAGAGACTGAGCTACTCGAGTTACTCTTTGAAATTAATTTCCTTAAATAACCCAATGCTGGTATTTTAGGACAAAGTTTGATTATGAATCAACTGACCAACTCAGGATGAGCAACTGGCATATACATGTATCAGGATGAGCAACTGTCATATACATGTATTATTAAATACCTGGTAATGATATATTGACTCACGTTCTAATGTGCCTCGATCTGTCACTCAGTTAAACAAAGAAGGATAACATTTGTTGTAAATTATGCAATAAATAACTTGTTGACACACACAGGCTGTATTTGATAACATCATGTTGTCAAAAATTTCATCATTCATATTGAATGATGCAAAGGGAATGTCCTGGTAGAAAATAACCAGTTGCATCTGTTAACTTTTTTTTGTAATACCAAGGTTTTTTGCCATATTAAAACTGAAATTATTTTCTTTAAGCATTGTTTATTGTGTAATAAATAAAAGCTGTTGTTGTTCAGTTATAAACCATTCAGGTCAAGGACCTTTGTGGATGTAATTACTGCAAATCAGAACTCCCAAATTGTTGTTTATTAGACAGTCAACAATGTTTGAATGGATATTATTTCTTATTAAGTAAAACTTTTTACAATTTAACACAATTTGCTGAAACTCTGAAGTGCTCTGCAAGTAGTAAAGCTTTTGGAACTTTGAAATATTTTGCTTGCTGAAAAACTTTACATGTACCCATACATAACCACATGTTAAGCGCAAGCAGATCATTTCCCCATCGCAGTGAGAATACATACCTTTTTGCTCGAAGTCTTTTACCTTCTTGAATTGCTGGCAATCTCCCATCTGTAATACAGTGGTTTACAAAAATTTACAGGTAGTAAAGTTTCAAATACATTTATTTGTAATGTTTGGTGTTAAATTTATATTAATTTTCTAACATATTTTCATTTAAAAATGGTAAGAATCTTGACTATGTATATATGTTTATACACACAGGGCCTCTACTAGCTATGACATCCTTACAGTATTTTGAAATAAAACACTTCAGTGATACCAAAACTAAACAGAGGCCCAAAATTGTTTACAAAATTAATTTGTACAAAAAACTTCAGTGGGACAAAGTTGAAGATTAAGTTTTGGATTTTGTCATACCTTGATCATGGCTGTTGTTTTTATTCAGTCAGTGTTTCCAGCTAGCATCTCTATGAAAAATTAATTGTACAGTGTCAAAATTCAATGATGGAAAGGTTTATTCAACTAACTTACCACGGCCAATATTTTCTAGTTCCTCTATTTCATCTTGCGTCAGTTCCGTCCGTCTTTTTGGTGAGTTGAATCGGGTTCCTTCATATTCCCCGGGAGGCAAAATGTTCATGAAGTACATTTGGCATTTGTTGCCATGTGACCAAACAGGGAAAGCAGAATCATAATACTGATGAGCCATTTTTGGAGGTTCAGCGCTTGGTTTTGTGCGCTTGGCACGCTCCTGCCACCTGAACAGGAACAAGTGTCTCTCGCAGGTTTTGTGGCCAAACCTGGCAGCAATGGTAAGAGCAGTTGCACCAGATTCATCCTCGGCATCTATATCTGCACCTATAGAAATGTTTAAGCCTTAGCAAGCACGCACCCAAAGTCAACAAACACCACAGTATTGCCCATCACCATCCAAAAAGCTTTTTATTTCAAAAATTTTCTAATGTTATCAAGCCATACATTTTGTTAATAATAATCTACATGTACCAAAAGCCTACAGGTGATAAGTTAAGATGTACAAGTAAAACAGTACAGAACAGAACAAAAATCTGTACAAATTCATTACATGTATAATATGCTTTTATAAGTACCAACTTTTGATGGTCTTCTTGCCATGTTGGAAGGGTATTTACAAAACAAAAATAATATCTAAAACAACACCCCATTAAGGGAAAGAACACAAGGGAACACTACCTTTCTCTAAAAGAATATCAACGATGTGGCCATGACCTTGTGATGCTGCCACATGTAATGGTGTCCTTCCTAGAGGTGTGCTGGCATTCACATCGGCTCCTGACAAAATTAGAATATTGTATAATTATACTAAGGAAAAAGAAATGTACACTTAGTTTTGTTATTTTGAATTCTTATTTCGGTCTTTAACATTTTCAGATTACTTTTCAGTAACTAAGTAATTCATTTACATTTACAAACATACTTACTTTTTGACATATTATTAACTAATAACACACATTCATTTTTCAATTTTGATGGTAGCTGTCTTTTTTTATATGGATGCTCAACACCTAAACGTATCTAGGTCTGTATTAACAAAAAGCTTACAGTTTTCTCGGGACCACATACATTTACAATTCTTCATAAAACACAAAAATATTACCAATCCCCACCCTTGTCTCAAATGCAATCCACAATGCAATATTATGTTGATCTTGAACCGACATACCTGCTTCTATTAATCTGTTGACTAGTTTTTCGTGCCCCCTGTGTGCTGCTATAAACAAAGCGAGAAATGCTCTTTCCTGTAACCAGGCTTTACGAGCCCTCTTTGTCATATAGTCACTGCCTGGTGTGTGGTATGCTGTAGGCTGTGTAACACCAAGTCGAAACACCTACAACAATTTTTGATATTGTTAAACAGTAGTTAGATAAAAAAGTTTTCTGTTTGTGAAATATACATCTTCTTGCAGGCTGAATAAAATCCCCTGTTTCATTTACAGGCTGGCTGACAGAAAGGTTTCTTCTGGTAAAATTAAAACTCCTTAAGAAATTTTAGGCAACAATGTAAAAGAATTTTGATCGATACGTTTTTAAAAGGTAACTTTTTATCTAAATTATTGGAAAAAGTAAATGTGAAATAATGAAAATTTATGATGAGACATGAACAATAAGGCCATATAAATGACAAAAAGTATTTAAAATATTGGTACCACACCCTCTAAATATTTGTTTAAACTAATTAAGCATACCCAATCTGTATCATTTGTTGCACATGCTTCAATGAGCTCTTTCCACATTGGCCAGACATGCATCTGTAGTGTTGCACCAGGAACAATATCATTGCTTCGTATGTCTGTTTGGTCCAAAAGTTCACCTGCAAATTTTATGTAAATGCTACCACTTGATGGTTTCTGGGAAGATTTTAGTGTAGCTGTCTATATAAATTTATACTGGTTAATTACAATGACTGGAAATAAAATTTCAAATGGAGTTTGTTAACTTTTGAAACTCTCTGTAAATTTAATTGTTTAACACTCAGTCAAGGTCTTTCAAATAGTATGGTCTAGAAACGCCCTCTATAAACGTCTTATCGTACTGATAATCTTGTCTCGGTTATCGATTTTTACCTGGAAGATAGATAACGCCCTGCATTTATCACGCCTGGCGATTAAACTGGTATTTGTCCTAAAGTTGTATTCAAAACTGCCCGTCATTGTGTCATTTAAATACCACATTTAATTTTAAAAAATGGTATAATTGGAAAGCTGATGAAATTTTCTGTAAAACTATGAAATTAAAACCTCTATATATGAATAACTATTATCTTTAACGCCAAGTTAAACACGGTCCATGCTATCCTCCGTCTTGCCGCGGTTAGCGATGGATGGTAATTTGACTCGCGATACTGGTCTTACAAAACTGTACGTTATTATGTTATAAAATAAAAAAAACGAAAATCTAATTCATATCCGTTCAAAAATAACTCTTAATTTACATTTTAATTAGCAATTTTCCATCATTTGACCCTAAATATATAGTGAAAACCTGTGCACAAATATCACCGTATCGCGAAAAAAAAAATCACCATTGACGCCATTTTTAGATTTTGAACGGATCTAACCGTCCCAGAAAATTAAAATACGGGTGAAATACGAAAATCTAAGACATACATTAGACTTAAATCTATGAGAAAAAGATGTTACATCAATCCCATGAACACCATGCAAGTCGGAAAGAAGCGCTAAAATTAGGTCGGTTTTCGGCTTTTGGTCATTTGTGAAAAAACCCTGTGTATGAGGTCAACTTTCCAATGCGTAAATCCACCTAAAACGAAAACCTGTAAAATATAATATTATGTAATGATAAGGGAATGCATATATTGTATTAAGGATCACTTTGTTGGTGAAATTGATTGGTAAAATATCGAGATATACGTAGATATAAAGTATCAATAATTTCTTTTTCCAAAATTGCGTGTACCCGGATGTTTGTCACGTGATCCGAGGCAGGTTATTTATCGATTTACGCTCGTTTCCGGACCATACTATTTGAAAGACCTTGACTCAGTATAAAAAAATGTTTTAACACAGAATTAGCCTATTATGAGCACCAGCCTCGCTCCGCCCCAGTAGATAGATAAATAGATAACAACAACATAAATCTAAATGTTTACCTTCATCCAAATAGCTTATTCTTTGCATATGGACAGGAACACCAGTGGCAAATTCCATGTACATTTTAAGATCTCGTATCTTCATTTCATTTGAAATGTTTTTTAATGGAAATTTCTCATCAGTAAACAGTCTGACAAAAATATTGAAAACATGCTTGTCGCGGTCTCTTGTTGTCTGCACTCTCTTCTTTGTACGACCAGTGGTCGCTTTTGAAGTTTTGGATGTCATATTGGATGTCATATTGCTTGCTTTTGTAAAAATGCAAAAAATCAATCATCTAGAATAACATGATTCTCATTATTTGACTGGTTACTGCAATTTAAATATGTGTTGCCCAAGTCATAATGGTCATGCAGTTGATTGATAAACAGTATTTCATTTTCAAAGAAACGAGTACACTTTAGTGGGCGAATTCGTATAATTTTATTGAGGCCATTTGGTTCCTTTTCAGATATAATGTTCGCAGACAAAATAATGTAGAATAAATGTAGTTTTCATAAATTAAACAGAAAAAATGGTGAAAATTGTTATGGTTCCGCCATATTGTTTACATTGTGGCCATAGTGAATAGTCTCGCACATAATGGTTTTAATGATAAATACATTTTAAAGATATCTTTATCCTAAAATAGTTTTTCGAAAGAAACATAAAAGTATTCAAAAATTGCTGATGAAGGGATTTGTCCTATGACACTAATTCCTTAAATCCAGCAATATTCGATCCGCGGCTTCGGCACGGTAACTTCCGGTGACTTACAAAACACCTTTTTTGCGTTAAAAATGCTTGCCAACAGTCGCCGACTGCTTACAACTGCAGTAAGATAACATTTTCTAATAGATGCATCTTTTAGTTGTTAAATGCATATTGTTTTATTTGTCGTATTTTCAGAGATATCCGCGGCCCAATGATTTACCTTTCACACCCTGCCAAATTGAGTGGGTGGGGAATGTTGTTTAGTTTTACTTATTTAATTTAGCTCGATTGTGAAGAAAGCTTGCAGCTATTCGAGTCACTCTCGAGTCTGCTTTCTCGTAAACCAGTACTGGTGTCATAATGAAACAGTCAAAAATATTTTGCCCCAAGCTGGATTCGAACTCTCCCATAACTGTTCAGTACCCCAAGCGGACACTCTCCCAGATTGCTATAAAAGCTAGCTCTAGGCAAGTAAGTACAAGTGGCGTATTATAACCTCTAGGCTCTACTACATGCATTCCCTCCTTACTAGCCTAATAAATTTGGCGTTTCAGTATAAACCCTTTCACAGATCTGATATTTTATAACTGTCACACCTTTAAGCCTAATTTAATGTGCACCTTAATATAAGTAGAAAGTGTAGTTTCAATATTTGATACAACCGGCTCATACTGCACAATTTATCTACCTAAAAGAAAAATTTTCTGCTCTAAAATGAAGAATTAAACATCACTGTAAATAAAAACCTAAATTTTTATGAAAATCTCACCACTGACGGCACTGAGCACTCTATGAAAATCTGAATGATTAAACCTAAACATGCAAGTTTACACATAAGGCATGATACGCCGTTTATTTTCATATTTCACCGATTGATGCAGGTTTGTAGATAGGTAAATGTAACATAAAAATTGTGTTGGCATTATTTTAAAACTTAATCCTATCATGTTAAATCATAAATACATTTAAATATTGAATTTTATTGCATTTATAAGTGCCCAACATAGTTTCGTTGGGGATGTGTTCCCAGCTATTTGCACATCAAAGTGAGACGTAGAAGGCGGACAACTGTAAAATGTCAACCTGTAAAATCGGTTTGCAATCGAAGTAGAAATAGTGAGACTACCTCCTTACAAGAATAAGTCCTTGAATTCTTTGAGTATGAATTTCTGTTGGACGTTTTAAGGGTGCTGTCACTTCTAAGCATGTGGGTTATCTACACTGGGCACCAAATGTAACCGTGAAAAATACTTCGCCCTGAGCTGGATTCAAACTAGGGTCCTTCAGTACTATAAGCGGACACTCTACCACATTGCCATAAAACCTAGCTCAATGGCAAAGAAATGCAAGTGCCGTATCTTACCTCTACTACAATAAGAGGAGGTACGATCCCGACCCCAGTTTTCTAGTATTCTCGTGGGAGTAAGGGTTTAAATTTTTATAACACAGTACGCATTTTAGGAACATTATTTTGATGTTATGTAATAGAAAAAATAGTTGTCATTCAGATGGTATCATCATAAATTGCATTATTTTTTACCTTATATAAATGAATCTGAGGTTACGGTTACCCTCATTCTCCGGTATGGGTAGAAAGTTTCTCATATTCCTGTTGATAAAAATTTATGTTTGAGTCTAGGGCATTGCCACATTGTAGAATCCTTAAACTTGTATAAAAATGCCAAGGAGCATAGCTTGGCATAATATGCTACAAGTGACATAAACATAATAATCATAAACAGCAGAGTAAAACAGTACGGACACTTCTACTAACCCGACCACAAAAAAATTTCAGTTTCAGTAAAATGCCAATATTCTTATTAATTTCCAGTCAAATCACTTGAAACTTTTTATATACCAGTTTTGTATCATATCTCTGTAAATAATAACAAATAGCTGCCAATTTGACATCTATAAGGTTAAAAACAACCTCATTTCCCATTTTTGCCCCTTGGTCTAAGACATAGTTACATGTAATGTACGGGAGTATCAATTCATCATTCATCAGTAATTCATGTTGCTGAGACAGTTAGACCAGATAATTGTGATTTTGGCAAAACAACAATGACTGAAAAAAAGAAAGCTATAGCGGTAATGTTTCAGGATGCTGTGATTGAGCACTGGTTTTACTTTCAGTGTCAGCAGGTGAGGAAGATCCATAAAGCTGCTCCAGTATGCAGTGATAAACTATTTGTTGTAAGTATGTACTGATCGGCAAATATTTCTTAACAGGAGTCGGACATTTTAACTGATATTTAACTGGTATCATAGTATGTACACAAGTTTTCTTTATAGAAAATTTGAATAAATAAATAATAAGTGAATGTAAGGTGATAGAAATGAAAAACAAAATGTAGAATAGTTTTTACTGAAAAAGTGTTCTTCAGTCATACTTACAAATCATTTTCCTTCCTCAGACAAGCAAAGATGGTATAATTATAGATACTTAAAGTCAGTATGTGGCCACACTAACATGTTGAAGTCAGTAACTAAGTATGTGTGTAGCATTCTTCTGGTAGAAATTAAATTGATCTTTTCATCTCTGTGTGTGGTTAAACAATAATTTCTCTTTCTTTATGATAGATTCTATTAAAGATAAGTATACACCTTTATAACAAATTGCCAAGAAGTACAAATTATCAAGTGATGTTCACTGATGCTCTAATGTAAGAAATTGTAAAATTTCCTCACAAGGTGTCAGTGATACCTTTATGTAAGAGTTAGCCTATAACTGTGCTGTGTCGAACTTTTGGCCAACATAATTTCATCACTGTTTTATCTCTTCAGCATAGGCATACTGCCGATAATAACCCAGATACACCATTTGAGTTCTCACCAGAAAATCTCAAGGTAAGGTATAAAGTGGAAAAAAGAATTCTAGTGGAAGTAATAATTCTAGTATTAAAATGAGAAGACTTAGATTTGATCAATGTTAAAAATGGCTTGTAGTCTTCTGTATAGCTGCCAGCCAATGAAAAAAGGTCACTTTAAAAGTTGCCTGTCTAATACAGGTGTATTTTGTATGCTTGTGTTACGTGTAGTTTCATCATGAAAAAGTGTCATTTCTACTTATTTAAAGCCTTATTGTATTGTTATTATGTGAATTGTTTCAGAAAGCACAAATGATTTTAAAGAATTATCCGGAGGGCCACGAGACTGCTGCAGCAATACCATTGTTAGATCTGGCTCAGAGACAGCATGGTTTGTATTCATTTAATTAATATTTTGTATACATGTACATGTATATTTTACACTGCAAAATTTCATTTTAATTTCTATGTTACTTTCAAAATATTCATACCTTAAAAGATATTCTGGGCCAAAAAAGAAACTTGACAGTTTTCGTTATTACTTTATTGTTAAGTTTTGAATTCAAGCTTTGATTTTGTATATTTGTACTATATATAGGTTAGGTATAATTATAATGTAACGGCAGGGTGTAATACGTTACACAATACAATGTACATTTTGTGATATTGTTGTAAAGTATGTAGTACATCAGTAAGTTATCTTGTTATGACAGGTTGGGTACCTCTCTCAGTGATGCATGCCGTAGCTGACTTGTTGAAGATGCCTAGGATGAGAGTTTATGAAGTAGCCACATTCTATACAATGTTCAACAGGTAATAGTTTGTAATTCAAGGCATTTTGAGGGTTGGTTGTGAAACTGTTATATGCCTAAATGGACGCAATATGTTATGGCACTGGTTGTATTCATCAATCTAATTTGCAATCCTTGAAAATTGTATACACCATCAATGCCTTTTTGTAGGAGTTGCAAAAATCTAGTTGATTAGTATCAGAAACCGTACAAATGATTAATTTGCATGTATAACTTCTAACAATGGTGCTAGAACTACACAAGATGTCTCAAGCAATGAGATGCCTCGAGGTGATGAGCATTTTACAAGTTAGATTCAAAGGTAATATAACTAAGTTGATTTTACGCAGTGTAAAGAGACCGATACTCGGAATCAAGGTTGTCTATCTGTTTGTCAGTGCTCAGCTGGGGATGGGGTATGAATCCCCTTCAGTGGTAGCTTGGGGTTTTTGCAATGTTACTGCCTATCTAAAATAGAACAGGGGAATATGAATTATGATGTGTACTATGCCAAGAGTGATGTAAGCTTGGGTCAGTTATATTCATGTGTATAAATACTGGTGTAGTATACAATGTTTCTAGTACCTCTTCTGATTTAAATTTGTATACTAAACCTGTGTAGACTGAACCTGCAGTATATGTACTCAAGTTTAGCATCTTTACATCTATTTTAGAGAACCAGTTGGCAAGTACTTAGTACAGATCTGCACAACCTCACCTTGCATACTGGGAGGTGTTGGCTCAGACGTTATAATGGACTGTATAAAGAAAGAATTAGGTATAAAGTTTTTCTCTTCCTTGCATCTGTGATATTAAATACTTTTGGTGTGGACATGCAATATAATGCAATTCTAACTAAAACTAACAAGTACTAGTATTCCATTGATACCGAGTTCAGCCCAGACCCCAAAGTTTGTATTTTTCATGTAGAAGTCATCGGCTTTTACATTATTTTTACTGTAGATACTTCCCCAGCTGAAGACAGGGAGTACTTGCATTCATTCTTGTCTCCTTCTATGCCAATTCATGTGATACGATACATAAAATCATGCATAATGGTGATCATGTTTCATGTCATAATCAAAACATCAACATTTTAAAAATAGGTACTATATTTATTGATTATAATTGGGTGCAAGTGGGAACAGACGGCAACTTTATGAGGGTATTTTAGTAAACTTCTGACAGACATGAATTATCTCCTTGTATTTTAGGTATTGAAGTTGGGGAGACAACTAAGGATGGTAAATTTACATTGATGGAGGTAGAATGTCTAGGTGCTTGTGTAAATGCACCTATGGTACAGATAAATGATAAATACTACGTAAGTACACGATAAGTAATGATGGTTACTATGGTATTTCAGGAGTAATGTAAGATACTGTGGAAGCACATACAAAATATTTCTGAATTGTGATATCCGTGCAGTCTGATATAAATCAGTGTACATTGCTTATCAATCACAGGCAACCTAAGTATCAATATATATCAAAGAATCTCATACGGCAATGATAACAATTCCTTTTCTGAAAAACAATGATCATATATTTGAAAAATCTGGTTTTTAGCTCGACTATTCGAAGAATAAGGAGACTATTGCACTCGCCGGCCGTCGGGGCCTTGCGTGGTTAAAGTTTTTAATAAAGTCAAATATCTTGAATACTATCAAAGGTATTGACTTGAAACTCAAAATATATCTTTACCATCAACATCTGCACCTGAGGAAACAATCCCCATAACTCTGTTTTGATTTTTGACAGATTTATGCCCCTTTTTAACTTAGAATTTTTGGTTAAAGTTTTTTATAAATTCAAATATCTTGCATATTTTCAAAGGTATTGGCTTGAAACTCAAAATATATCTTTACCATCAACATCTACACCTAAGGAAACAATCCTCATAACTCTGTTTTGATTTTTGACAGATTTATGCCCCTTTTTAACTTAGAATTTTTTGTTAAAGTTTTTAATAAAGTCAAATATCCTGAATACTATCAAAGGTATTGACTTGAAACTCAAACTGTATGTTTACCATCAACATCTACACCTGAGGAAACAATCCCCATAACTCTGTTTTGATTTTTGACAGATTTATGCCCCTTTTTTAACTTAGAATTTTTGGTTAAAGTTTTTTATAAATTCAAATATCTTGCAAATTATCAAAGGTATTGACTTGAAACTCAAAATATATCTTTACCATCAGCATCTACACCTGAGGAAACAATCCTCATAACTCCGTTTTGATTTTTGACAGATTTATGCCCCTTTTTAACGAAGATTTTTTTGTTAAAGATTTTTATAAATTCAAATATCTTGAATACTATCAAAGGTATTGACTTGAAACTCAAAGTATGTGTCTACAATCAACATCTACACCTGAGGAAACAATCCCCATAACTCTGTTTTGATTTTTGACAGATTTATGCCCCTTTTTAACTTAGAATATTTGGTAAAAGATTTTATAAAGTCAAATGTTTTGAATACTATCAAAGGTATTGACTTGAAACTCAAAGTATGTGTCTACCATCAACATCTACATCTGAGGAAACAATCCCCATAACTCTGTTTTGATTTTTGACAGATTTATCCCCTTTTTTAACTTTGATTTTTTTATGGACTTAAAATGTATGTTTACTGTCAACATCTTCACCAATATTTTTGATTTTTGACATTTATCCCCTTTTTAACTTAGAATTTTGTCACAGTTTTTACCAGACTAACGGGAAATACTGAAATGGCTTTCTTTTGAAATATCATAGAATAATTATGCAGCATGCAGCAGTCATGTTTTTTAATTCTATACATTTCAATTTTGAAAAGTTACAAAGTTATTCATGATCAAATTTACAAGGTTATGTATTTCTTTGAAATTATCCCCTCCTCCCTCCACTTGGCTTACAGAATCCAGAGTAAGGCTTTGAATGTAATGTACATTTACAAAGGTCTTTGAACAAGTTTCATATCTTTGACCTTAATTCTTACAGACAATTACACAATACTCCTGTTCTTTGACAAAAAACCCATTTTACCAACAACCTTTCGAATAGTCGAGCGTGCTGTCATGTGACAGCTCTTGTTGCACAGGCAGTATCTTATTTTGATGACTGTGTTGATTACAGTCTGAAACTGATGCATCCACATATAAACAGAGAAGAGGATTTTACGACCCTAAAAAAATATTAACTTCCATTGTTATTCAACTTTGGAATTTTTTCTTGCAGGAGGATTTGACAGTAGAGGATACTAAAAGAATACTAGATGATTTAAAAGTAGATAAATGGCCAGAATCAGGACCGCAGTAAGTGAAAAAAAATCTGTGAAAAGCGTCATATTTCTGTATAATCCACTGTAATTTGGGAAACTTTTGTATACATGACAAAAATTCACGATGTGTAAACAGACGGACTTACTCATGAATTTTAAATTTGCTAAACAAGAATTCTCCGATAGTAAATGAATCTTTTGTGAGATTTTTAAATTAGCAAAGTGGGAAATTCGCGAAAATAGCGAAAATTCAATTATCACGAATTTTACACAATTTACAGTACCAATTTGTGTGAAGTCATAGATTATATGTACCATTAAAAAAAGGAAAACTGTTTGTTTAAGTCTTACACTTGGTATAATGTGGAGGTCACTTGTAACAAAGTTGGATGTAACAAAGACTTGGATAGAATGTAGTAAACACAATTTCTTGTGGTGGCTGTCTTGATTGCACTATAAATCCAAAGCAAGTGGAAGAACAGTAGTATTTCTTATCACTGCAGAATAATTTAAATGAACAAACCAATTTGGTAACAGCAAAAATTTAGCAACACATTTGTGCAGTCTGATCATAATCTGCAAAGTTACCTTTTCAGTTAGTAAATTTTCATTGGACGAGCATATAAACAAATACATGTTAATATCCAAATTTTAAAAAAAGGAAATTTGAGAGGGTGTTAATGAAAACAATATATGTTTTGTAAATTTTACAGGAGCGGACAGGACAACAGATTTTCATGCGAGCCAAAAGGAGGTCTAACATGTTTGGATTCTCCCCCGAGAGGTCCAGGTTTCGGGTGTAGATCAGACTTGTGAGGATAAGCAGTGTATAGAAACTTTAAAGCAATCTGCATTGTTGAAAAATCACTAATTTTTACCACTGTTTATTTATGTGTACGGATGTGTTTTGTAAATAAATGTTGAAGGAAAAGAAATATTTGATGTTATTTTGGTTCAGTCTTCTTATTGGTGATATATATATGTTGCTCTATTACAAAGTATAAAGACATTTTAAGGAAGCTAGCCATGGATATTTAGTTTATTCCTATGTCTTATATGTACTGGAAATTGACCCACATTTTATTACAAATCAACAATAAAATTGGTCATGCTCTCCTAGCCCTGCTTCCTGGGCTAACATGGCTTACAAGAATTTGGTTCAGGGGTCACTCAAAGATTATGTTAGAATATTTTTAACTATCCCTGACCCCTTGTGAAAATATACGTGTTTTTTAATTTTAAGGAATTAACATGGTTTGAAGGAATTTGGTAGGTTGCCCAAGGAACATTTATGTGAAATTGCCATGGCAACCAAATTTTTGCATTACATCTGAAGGAAGCATACAGAGGACACCATGCAAGGATTACTATTACTATGAAGTTTCAACACTGCAAAGTAGTCCAAAATGTCATTTTTAAGCAACTTTTAGATGAAATTCAGACAATCATGAAAGATCACCAATTTGGTGATCTTGAACCTGTTGAAACTCTTAAGAATATAATTTTTTCACTGGCATAAGGTTGCACATCAAGTGGTATATAACCATAAACATTTGGAGCATTCTCCGAGTAGCTTCTCTGATTACCCAAGTTAACAGTCTCTAACATGAACATGTTGAGTAAGATGCCAATGTGTATACTTGTTTGTAGCCAGGTACGCAATTGGCATACCTCTGTTAGCCAGAATTCTAGCCGGGTTGAATTTGGTAGCTAGATGTTTGAATAAGTGGCTCAAAGCATCCGTTGATGATTAAAATGACCGAAATGAAATGAAAGCAAATTTTCTTTTAAGTTTTTAAATAATACATACAAAAGTTATTTTATCGTATACAAACATGTGCAGGGGTCATATTGAAACAGCTAGAATCTGGCCGTATGTACTTCTTTGTACTTTTCAGTCAGTCTGCTAGTCGGCACACTGGCGATGATCAATTTGTTCAGAAATGAGTATACCCAATTTCTGACAAGAAATTGCAGCAAGAGCAATTGAAAACACAAAAGAAATATTTCATAAAATTTATTTCCCACAAGTGTTTTTCAAAAACCTGACTGTAAAAAGGCACTCATTCAAAACACATTTATTCCATCAAAATATTAATAAATATTTCATTTAAACCTTGACATACTGAAAAATGTATATCTGACATGAATGTTAACATATTTTAATACCAAACAGAAATGTTTTTTGGAACTGATCAATAGCCATTTTGTTTTTTTCTTCGAAAAGTTCACCATTAAATAATTCAGCAGAAAACGGTCCCTTCACAATACATTTAATGTAATCTGTTTATGCTACAAGAAACTCCATACACCACCCTGCTTCTTTCAAGAGCTTTTGGCAAAAGTGTGTCACTTTAAACAGGTTCCTAAAAAGGTAAAAAATATTTAAAGCATGTTTCAAAACTCTACAACTTTTGGAGACAAGACACGGTTTTGATTCACATAAAAAGACATCCCCAGAATGGGTCAATGGTTATTCAAGTCCCAGTAAATCTTGGCAAGGGTACAAAGCATGTCTTGCACACATTGTGTATCTTGTATAATGTTGACTATATAATGTAATGTGAAACAATGATTGTGAAAACATGGTGTGGATTTTTAAAATTATGATATTAGCATACAAATGCGCTTTGGTGAACTGTTGCCAAGATGTCAAATAAACTACTTTCATGCAGACCTAAATTCACATAGTTTTGTTCAAGAACTGCCTTATAAATTAATTGTTTCAATAATCAAGCCTATATACATCATAAATTTGTAGATCCATACACTTTATACAGGCATCTATACAATAATATCACAGTGTATTGAAAACAAAACTATGATATCCTATTTTGGCTGTAGCATACATTTTACCATTAATAACATGTAAGCATACTAACTGACTAATAATGTTAAACTGCTGAGACATTGACTCTAATGGTATTGTTTAACGGAACATACATGAGATCAATGGAAATACATTTACAAATACATATTACACATATGCGCAGTAATATTAGTATATACTCTAAAAGCATTTGAATTCAAAAGGTCATATTTTATGGTTTAAAAACAAAGAAGGAAATAACCTTTGCGGTATGTAAAGTTTGCACTGTCCTTTACAAGGTGTAAGAAATAATATATTAGATCTAGTTTTAGTCGCATGCCACTGAATTTGTGTAGTCGTAGATTTGTTGCATAAAATAACAAGGCATACAATGACGTAAAGCAGCTGGATTTACCCTTGACATGGATATATTTCTGACAATGGGCTTGTCCAGTTTTAAATTTGGACAATACCATGAATGCATTAAAGGGGCGTTCAGTGTTAATTTTTGACTGAACATCAAACAGTACAGAACATGACCAGACTGCGCGGATGTGACTACTGATCATGATCTACACTGACTGCAATAGCAGAGTAACTACTTGCCATCTGTATGTTAAGGGTTAAGCACTATAATGAAACTTCTTGGAATACTAGAAGTTATATCTATTACATACAAATCTCTAAGGCTGGCTGTATATGCTTAGCACAGACTGGAATATCAATAAAACAGCACATTTGATCCAACATAAAGCAATACATCAATCCAATAATGGATTCTTGTAAGTAACTGATAACACTGATCACACCTACAATTCTACACAAGATGATTAAAACAATAAAATGCATAAAACCTACAAACTAGCTTGCAGAAATGAGTCATAAACTACAACTTCAGCGATCACAAGCATCCTAGCAACACCTCTTACATAATGTACTAGAGCTATTGCTGAAGGTGTGTAATGACTTTATAAATTAGTATAATATGTGACACTATGGGACAGTGACTCCTTTATAGCTCCAGGAGCTCCTTTTTTCTTTGGTAGAGACATAAAAAATGTCTAATTCTACAGGGCCATAACTCTGCTAAGTCTGGACTGAGGCACCCAAAAATATGTCAAGCAAATCTAGTGTTCATGGTGTTAATGTTATCCATGTATTTAAGCAATCCTTCAAAAACCTAGAAAGCAGTTTAGTCAACAATGATTTTGCACCTGACTGACACACAAACTGAAAAGTAACTCCTATAAAACCCCATGAAACTTTGATTGCTTGGGGTATAATAATTATTGTTTACAAAATACATACAGCAAATTTCAGAATTAATTTTAGACCCCCGACATCTATTGCTATTTATTCCTGACCAGCAGGTTGCTCGATACTGTGAGCATTTATAATCCTTTACCAAGCTTTGCTTTCACTTTTTCCCATAAAACATGTATCAGCAAAAATCAAACTGGTATAAATGTATATATCTGATAAATAAATAATGCCTATTTGTTATTGCAATGATCTATTTGTTGTTATGTATAATCAGTATACATGTACTGAAAGAGCAACACAAATTCATTTGTCAAGTCCTGTATGTCTTCCATCTTACAGCTGTACTGCACTGAATGCTAGTTATACGGGTCATCTCAACACATATGCAACTGACTAATTATGCATCATTTTACCCTTTCAAGCCAGAATAAAACAACTTGTATGAAGGTAATTTCTCGTACATCATTTTTTTTTTTTTTTCAATTTCCTCTTTTTTACCAACAGCTCTGTGTTAAGGAACATTTCTGGATATTTATAGCTTCTTTAACGCAAGCCCTGCTGTTTGAAAACCAGGGCTAAGCCTTTGGGGCCAGTTACGAGTATAGATGTGGATCTGCCAGCACTTCCATGCAGTCTGATAAGTCCATAAGGTTTGCTTATACATCACTGACAACCCTAGAACAGCACTTGTAGGCAAGTTCAACAATGGTAACACTTTCAACTTTTTCTTGCTACCAGCATACTGTAAATTGGGTAATATTCCCTTTTATGTAATTTTCGCTCATTTAAAAATATCACAAAAGATCATTTCACGTAGATTTACTACCGGTTCTAGATAATTCTCCTTTAGCAAATTTAAAATCTGCAAATAAGTGTGTCTCCTCACAAATTGCTTAATTTTCTTCACACGGAAATAACCTAATTTACAGTTATCATTTTTACTTTACAAACATCAAGGCTCATATACTGAATGCAAATCTCTCGAGTTAAAACTTACTACCTTCATGTATATCATTTCCTTAATAATCTAACAAAATATTCTCGGAATCAGGAGATATACTAAAATATGAACACATTGTTAAAAATATTTGGAAATGTGTGTACATAAAATAAGTAAAAGTAAAAATATCTTTACCGACACTAGAATTTTAGAATTGAAAATGCTAACATGCTCAACTGGTAACAAAAGGAAAACATTTAAAAAAAATCATAACACAAGTAAATAGTACAAGCTGAAATAGTGTCACTTAACTTCCAGGCCATAAACTAGTAAATTTAAATCTCAGGCTTTTTACGTGCAGATCATTTCCAATAACACACTGACAATGTTCACTGTTTAAATAACCCAAACACACACACAATACTGACTGGAATTCTTCAGGTACATGGTTATATTCAACAATGAAAAAGCGAAGTTTAAATAAGGTATCACAAAGAACAAAAATATCTTATAACAGAGTAAACAATACAAGTTTCTAAAACTCCAAGCACAATGTTGTTAAAAACAACTATAATTATATACATAATTTCTCAAACTCAACTGTTCATTTTGGATCATGTGGCAGCTACAATTTTTTTTTAATATCTGGCTATGCTACTGCAACATTGATATCTGTTCTTTTTGGTTTTCAAACTCAATTTCAGAATCATTTTAGTTCTGTTGAGGCAGTCAGGTTATTGAATCAAGTGTTCTATGGCACACAAACCAGTGTTTGCACTATACACTCAACATTTAAAATTGTTCAGCTTTTTAATCTTGACAGTTTCATCAACTGTTCTTCGTAGCTGTGCTCACAGAAAGTTTTATTGAATGAACAGCAAACACAGCAGACCATGTCCTGACCGTACAGATGAACACACTGATCATGATCTACACTTGTCACCATGGAAACACAATCACTTGCTGCCAACACGGTAAATTGATTTCAAGGTAGAAGCCGAGATTTACATCTACTACCCTGTGAGAGATGAAAGAACTTTCAATAATGGAAAGCACAGAAATAGTTTGCATGTTGACGGTAGCGTCCGTTTTACGGATGTGACGTCATATTTGTTTATATACATTTATTGTGAAGGTTTTATTGCTGAAAAACGTATGGATTACGTTTTCCACATTATAGGTTTACACCACTGCCTCTATATTCTTACATGGATTTAATATGCCATATACTCTGGTATTATACCTGGCACAAAATCTGACAGCACACCTTATGTTGTATCATTCTATGTGTTGATCACAGAAAAATATGGGCAAACTTTACCCCGGGGGGGGGGGATTCTCATGCAATTGCATGCACTTTGATGTAAAGTTCCTGGTCTGAGACTTATGACACTGGAATGTTATACAGTACCAGTTTTGATTACTTTTCTGTACTATCAAGGGTCAAATGCAATATGGCCATAATTTATATGAAAAACCAGAGACTTTAAAACCATATTGCATTAATCCCTTGATATTTCATTAAATCACACAGATGGGACCTTTGTTCCATACATAAGACCATGAAATTTCTTCATTCTTGGACGTTTACGCTTCGGCTTTGACCTCCCTTTGTAATATTGGTTTAGCATAAACAGCACAACTAGAGCTGTTCCCAAGAAAGCCAGTGCCGGAAACACTGTGGATGTGTCTACATCCTGTGAATATGAACGTTCTGCAGATTTCTCGTCATCATGATTAGGTAGATCTCTAATTTCATTTTCTGGTTCAACCATAAGATTCTCTTTGTGACCTCCAATAGCACCGAGACCTCCAGCATCAAAATTGTTGATAGAAAGTAACTTCTGTGGTTGATACAGATTTCTGAGGAATAAGAGATAATACGACTTTCATTAGCATATTCCAATTAGCTGTATATCAGTGGTAAGATAATCTTAAGAAAACCGTAAGACTTTTGGGAGTGCTTTTACTTAGACTTTAGAAATAAAATCTTTACGTAAACTGTAATACAAGCGGACATCTTTTAAATGACATATAAAGGGAAACTGGTAATAACCGAGAAGAAATTCCTTAAAACACATTTAACAAGAAGGCCATGATGGCCTTACACTGCTCACTCATCTCAACAGATATCATCTGAATTTATTATCAAAAGAACATTTGATTCATGTGATAAATTAACACCCTGTGGAGGCTTAATTACATTCCTGAAAAGTAGTTCCTATCGTGTAAGTTTAAGTAGTCCATTCTGCATCATGCAGAGTGTCAAAAACAGAAAAAAACAACAGAAAAATGACATAAAACTTACGATGGAGCAGTGAAGTTGATCGGATGAGGTGTAGCCCACACTAAATTGGGACACATTGGTAGAGGACGTGCCCGAGGAGTACCCATGTGACCTTCAATGACCTTGGAATAACGATGCAGATGGTTCCCTGAAACAAGTAAAGCTTTTGTAAATCCATACTGGTTACATGGGCTGATAATGTTTCCTGCCTCCATGGTTGAGTGGTTAGAGTTGCTGACTTTGAAATCAGTGTAACATCTCATAATTTGAATGTCATGGGTTCAAACCCTGATATTGACCACTTATCTTCAAGGGAGAAAGTTGACAGTTTCTTCTAGTTCTGACCCTTCCCTAAAACAATGGCTTAGTAAATTGCCCACTGATCAATAGCTGCAACACAGTTAAAAATGGTATTTAACCCTGAGAAACAGAAACAAAATGGCTAATGTTGGATCTTACATATATAAAATTCACATTTAATCTTGCTATACCTTCCATCCTCTCTGGCAGAACAACTGCTGGAGGTAGAGTTATCTGCTCCTGATTTTCAAACACAGGTGGTAATGTGTCATGTGACGTATACTCTAATATAGCACTCAACATCCAAAAACAATCTGAAACAATTGGAGATCAATTATACAAAAGATCAGACAGCTTATGCTTTTTAACTTAATATGCTCGAATATTGATTCTGAGCAACAAAACAATTTTGTTATAGCAAATAGACAATAGAATCTCCTTAAAATCTGCATTATTTCTAAATAAAGGAAGACATAAAAACAAACCCTGCTACAGATGAAGAAAAGAGCCCATCATCTACCCTAACATATTTAACATTATAGTAAACCTTTTGGACTATTCCTTATTATCAGAACTGAATCTTACTGTTAAAAAATTTGAAGTTAATCTGAAATATCGTTGGGTACTCACTGTTGTTGATTTTGTGGCGACTCAATCTACATTACAAATAAAGATACCGCTGAAAAAACTTCTGACACTAACATTCAACGAAGTCCAATAATTCAAGTATCCATGAACAGCATTTATCAAAATCAACAAAACAAGAATAAAATACAAGCATACATTCACAGTCAACTGATTTTCAACTTTTACCTTTCTGCATGTGACTGTTATCAAGGCAGTTGGAATCCCCATAGAGAACCACTCTACCACTGTCACGGTACACAGTTGTCTGATACAGTCCTAGAATGGGGACGTTCTCCACTAACTTCACCTCTCCGTTAACAACCTCATTACCTGTCAATCAAATATTTGATAAATATATGTAGTCTGAAATTTCATTACAGTACCAGGTCTCATAAAAGTTTTCATTACTATATCACCAAATATTTCATTGTTATCCAAATGTACATAACAAGAATCAAACATCATGTTTGCATGCACCATAAAATCTATACAAATATTTTCACAATTATTTGTTGTGGAACAAATAAGTTCGTAAACAAAGTCACAAAATGTTCACACATGTAGACATATTTACAAACCTGCTATAGACATTCCCAGTGCATGTTACTTAGGCTTGCAAGTCAGTAACGACATTTACACAGAACCTTAACTGATTTTTAGAGATACACATATATTATTTCTTGACCATTTCTTTCT
Organism: Saxidomus purpurata; assembly: GCA_022818135.1. Classification (NCBI taxonomy): domain Eukaryota; kingdom Metazoa; phylum Mollusca; class Bivalvia; order Venerida; family Veneridae; genus Saxidomus; species Saxidomus purpurata. Next base: position 17,142,634 of record JAFMSR010000012.1, on the reverse strand, counting down.
ACTGCTGAAGTCACGATCCTAGTGCAAAGACGTCTCAAGTCTTTTGACAACATTCTTGCCCAGAATATTGCAGTTCTTACCAGTGCTGGAAAACCTAACCCCCCCCCCCCCTTGAACAAACTGTCATTGATGGGGTGACTTACCCTGATCTTTCAAATCTGAGTAACTCTTGATATGTTGTATTTTTCTATTTTAAAGTGCAAGCATGCGATTTTCCCATATACTTGGTTAAGATGGAAATATCCCCCACTTTGGGTAACCCTTTCATAGAAAAATTTTAAACTTCTCCCTAAAAAAAAAAACCCTCCCTGAGGCATAGTCCACACTGTAAAATACATAAGTATATATCAACCATGGGGTGACTTACCCGATCTTTAAGTATGGTGATTCCTTGCTTTGGAAACTTTGCTATACTTCCCTGAGGCATAGTACACTGTAAAATACAATTTAAAGTCACAGGATCTCTTTAAATTTACTGATATAGTAAAAATATTTACTGATAGGATAATGATAGAACCATGTTGAATTCACTCTAAAACAATGTTGAAATATGCTTTTCTTTTGTATATATGTTGTTTCTTTATGAAAAATAGTTGCCAGAAAGCCATTCTTACTTTTTGCAATGTTATTGAAAAAAAATACTGCATCATATTTTTAACTTGTACTTTTCAATTTAAAAAGCAAATTTAAGAATATTTTTGGTACAAATAAAGGTCATATCTGCCAGTAAGACAATTTCCTTTAAAATAGGTTAAACTGTGGTCCTGGGACTTTTACTTAAGCAGGAAATAAAATACACATGTTATGTTTCAAGTCCCAAGAGCACAATTACATGTAGCCCTTATTTAAGTTATGGTAAGGATTTGGATAGGGCTAGTATTTGTGTTGGGATTCAGGTTATATTCTTACAAACACAAGTCATACATGAAAATTAGGGGTGCACAGATTGTAAAATTGCTCCAGTATGTTTTAACCTTATGTAGATTTTATAACACATGAAGGATAGGTAGACTGTCGGAGATTTTTTTTCAAATGCTGATCAGAAGTAGCTACTGGCATTGTCCATAAACTGATGTGCTGTGAAAACAAGGGAGGTAATAAAGACTTACTATCATGATCTCCAAGAGTAAAGTCCCCTTCATATACATTATCACTGAATGCCATACCAAGTGGTGATAACAGATCATTGATGGCTGGAATGTTGGATCCTCCAGTATCAGGCATCCACCACTGTCTGTAACACAATATCAGTTCACTCAACTGACTTGAATAGTAAGTCAAACGTTATATTTGCTAGACATTTACTAGACATTCAGACTGCCTCTGCATATTTTTTCTAGAAGTTTACTTCCTTTTTTTTTAACAGTATTTCTGCTAGGTACTTTCTAACTATCATTCCTTGGAAAGACTAGTCATACACTGCTACACTCCATAAGAAAATGCCAACTTTCCTTAAGAAAGTGTCAGGTTGGTAACTCATACCCATCACCCTCAAACAATGTAAAGTATACTGATGAGTCAGTTAACTTAACCAGTCAAACAAAGAAGTGGATCCCTAATTTTTTGGATTGAACGGCATGAAACCAACATTTGTGTTCTGTGAACAGTAAAGACTCCTATCTGAGCTCTGTGATCTGCATCAGTGTTGGCTGCCTATCTTTCACAGTCAAGCTTAAGTGAAATTCTTGAAATTGTCTTTAACATGCTTTAAACTACAACAGTTATGGATTTTTTTAACATATTAGCATACAAACCAAGCAAAAACACTCGAAACACTTCAAATAAGTCACCTTGTATTTTCATCATAGAACTTGACTTTCTTCATCACAGAGACATTATACCAGTCTGCTAGTACAACAATTGACAGTCCGTTGTCAATGTCTCTCTTCAGCTTGGTCACCTCCTCTGGGAAATACTCTTCCTCCGTGTCAGTTATCAACAAGGTACCTAGTAAATACAAGACAACTGTTGGTTTACACAAGAGTTTGTGAAATCATAGACAATGTTTCCTACCGGATGACAAAGAAACAAGTGCATACTGACTTTTTTATCCAATGTTTTTTATGGAATTTGACATTTCTCAACAAATCACAGTAAGTATATAAGTGAAAATAAATTATTACAGGGTAGAAGCTACAGCCCTGTTGCCTAGCAGCGGAGAGCGATTAAAGACTGGTTCTACCACAGCTAGACCGAAGTGTGAACCTTATCCTTCTTTAGTCTAACCATAAAAGTACTGGTATTTCTGTATTTGCATGTAGCCATATTCTAAAGTGGTTCAATATTCGTAATAAAGAATTTATAAGGTAATTATTCAATATCCACATAAAGCATTTACAGAAAGTAAAAGTATTCTATTTACTCACTGTAATGTCTGGCATCAAAGCAAGTAAAGGGAGAACCTGAAAGCAAAAAATTATCAATGTCAAACAAACACGCATATTTCAACATAACCAACTACTGTTTTAATTCCTCCACTTTATTGTCTCAAATAATTATCTATTTTCACAGATGTGCATTTACTATAATCAAGAAATGGTGTTTGATAATAATTTAGGTATGGTTTGTACAGTGTTTCAAGAATTATCAGTTACCAAAATGAATTCACAGATTTCTGACAGGTACTACCATAAGTCTGTTTTATTCTAAGCAAATAAATGAAGTCAGTATTTATCTGTACTGTTACAGATTTAGGTTATCAAGCACCTAAGGGTAGCAGCGCTGACAAAATAAATGCTAGAAAAACAGACAGATAGACAGATGGATTGACAGATGAAAAGACAGACAAACGTGCTTACCTAGCACTTCAACAAAATATCCAGCTGCCCTAAGGTGTTGGTACATATCTTTGAAATTAGTGTGAATATGGTCACCATTCCTAAAATATCAACAGTTTGCAGTGAAGTGAAAAAGTTAATTCATTTGTATCATTACTTTTTATGAAGCTTTTCAGATCTTTTTCAGGGTTAAACTTTCCCAAAGGATAAATGACCACAGGAAAATGTCCCAAAAATCAAAACAAAATTACAAACTTTTAACAACATCCTCAAAGACTGAGGTTATTATTAGATATTCCTTTGTAAAACGATCCCCACAAAAACAAACATAAACTGGTCTTTTGTTATGGTGTTTTCTAAGAAAAGGTTAAGTTAATACTTTTCAGTTTGTAACACTGAACATTACAGTCTACTACTTGGTGCCCTGTGTAACACTATAAGCATCTTACACTTCATGTGAATAATTTGTGGGAACTCAATAAACCAGAACAAAATCATCATCCACTTTGTCACTTGTACTTCTTTTATTCATGTAGTTTCTGCTTGCCCTATCAATAATTACAGTATGTTACTTCATAACTTGATAGATGAACACATCTATTTTAGAACTTAAGCACGGATAGGGATGTGAAAACAAAACTTTTACCAATCTAGTGGATCATTCTTCATGCGTAGATTATCTCTAGGGAAGTAGCCAGGAGGGTACCTCAGGTTATGATACTGGTCCCATAGTAGCCTTTGACTGAAAAATTCAATGGTACAAGTCATCATATAAATTCATTTTGTTGACTAATTATGAATCAAACATTCCATAAATCTTCCATCTGACTTTTGGTATTATTAGATATATCAAAAAAGGAAAAAAAAAAAAAAAAAAAAAAAAAAAAAAAAAAAAAGGAGCCACTCTACAAGATTTTATCTGTATAGGGCGTCGGAGGGAACTCAAGGCATTGACTCTCAGCCAAGGATCAAATCAAATTTTCAATCAAGGTGAGTTTTAGGAGACCATTTGTCATAGGGTTTCCCGCCTTTTCCCCCGGCCTAGCATATAAATTTTTCATTGTGTTCAACCTACTGTTTTAATTTAAATTATATAGAACCATCTGCTATTTTCAGGCAATGTACTTGTTCCGTTTGAAATTTTTCCCTCCCCCATTTTTGTGTCCCAGTTTTTTTTCCCCCCGATTTGACTATTAACGAAAATACTAGGTCATTTGACACGAATTTATAAGGCTTATTATTTTGATTATCTTTCCATTTCAAGTTTTTCATGCAGGTGAAGAAAGGCAGAAGTGAGACTTATGTCAGTAAACTTCAACACATCAGTAATATAAATGCGCTTAAATTAATTAAGAATCACACACTGTTATTACTCTCATTGAAATACTAATTATCTAATGTGACTGTACATCATCTACTATTAATGCCTTTCGATTGCATCATTTAATTTAAAGCAACCTTAATATAGATGCCGGACAATGTCAAAATCCAATTGCTGATTAGATCATTCTCAAAGCAAATGGGCATGTGTGTGATCGTTGCTATTACTGCGTTAAAGTACAAGTTCGCCCCCGGGTCATGTATAAGGCTCCGGTGTTTTTATTGCGGGCCAACGGTACGTAATTGAAATTTTCAGGTTAAAACCCGGACTTGGGTTTCAAACGATGCCTGTTTAGGTAATTTTTTTTGACAAAAATTATATCAGATGAACTGAGAGAATTATGCAAACCTTTTTAAATCACAAGGAGTTCTCTAATAGTAAATCTATGAGAATCTTTGAAGGATTATTACATTAGCTGATGGGAAATTATAAAATGGATAAATCATACCAATTTAGGCTTCTTTTTGTTTCATCACCCTGTATGTTGTATATTTTCTGACCAAAACAAAAAATTAAACAGATAAATTAACTTCGTGTTGTTTGTTTTTTTTATAATCCATTCTTGAATACAAACTCATTATAAGGCTCCATTAAATTTCGCTAGTTGCAAAAGATGCTTTAGATATACATTTATTCCGATGTGCTACCTTCTTTTGTTGAAAGTCTTTAAATACATGAGTTGTAACCATTTTGTGATTACAACTCATTCCAATCTTTTGTTCTACTAAATTTATATTCATTCCCAGTTTTCTATCTGTTTGAGTCTTGAATTAAGTTGAGCACTACTTTTATATTAAGCATGGTTTGTTCCTTAGTTTGATGAACTCGCATACTGCTTCATTAGCGAAAATGAAACTTCATGAAACAAATGACTTTTGCTATATCTTTCATTATCAATATTAATTTTCAACAGCTATTTCTTGAAAATCTTGAGATGTTAACTATCTGGTAACTCAAAGTTTCTCTGCACAACAAATAGACCAATGATCGTTTTATGTCAATCATTGATGTACCTGTTCCCAGCATATGACAGCACAAATGACCTATCACAATTATTAAAATGTTACAATGTATTTACATTGTCTTTTAGAAATTAAGCATGGTTAAAGACATGTCTGTTTGTGTGTACTATACCTCTGGTGGTGATTCCACAGTCAAGATGACTTGACCTTGTGCTATACCCTCCCATTTGGCAGCCACCTTTGACACAGATATAGACACTGCAAGGTAACCTGACCATGGCCATAATGTCTTAGAGTAAGAGAAAGAGACATCTAGGTAGTTACCGTAGTGAGGTTTGAACGGCTCCCATAATGGCTAGAAAAATAGAGCATCATGTGACTTTTAAACACATAACAACATACTGAACATGTTAGACATTGTTTTAGTTGCCTTGCTTTATAAATCATGTGTTACTTTAACAGTTCCTTGTACTAAATTATTCAGACCAATTACATTTCTAGCTTTAAAATCAATTCAAATAATCATGTATAATAGTTTTATATTAAAATTTCACAATTTCCCTGTAACTACCATCTTATTGTGAATAATGAGGTCAAATATATGTTGCATGGTCTGCCTTAATCAACAATTTCCACTCACTCCTATCTAATCTTGAATAGTAACTTGCACCATGAGTGACATGGCTTACTTTAACAACAATTTTACACATACCCTTCCCCCATTCTAAATAATGACTTTTATCATAGGGCAGCATGGTTAACTTTACTAAAAATGATTTCCCACTCCCGTATCTTTCTGACTCGTGACTTTAAATATAGGGCAGCAAGGCTAAATCTTATCAGAAATTTTCCAATGCTTCCCTTTTTGAATGATATGACTTTTACCTTATGGGCAGTAAGTTTCCAATTGTACTCCCATTCCAACTCATGTTCTTACATTCACAATAGCTGAGTGTAGTACAGTGGCTATGAGCAGAATGGCCACATGCCTTACGCTTACTCTGAGAAATCAATTTTCAACTGGGACTCAAACTGAAATGTACGTAAAAAATAGCAGTTTGATAATGACATTAACAATGAGAGGCATGGCAGTGTAGTACAGTGGCTGTGAGCAGTATGGCCACATGTACGGGCACTCTGAGAAATCAACATAACTGGGACTCAAGCTGAAATGTACGTAAACAATAGCAGTATGAAATTGACATTAACAATGAGAGGCATGGCAGTGTCGTACAATTTAATTCAATGAAAAATGCTGGCTCACTATCATAAATGATTCGATTTTATCAAGGATGTTGTCTCAGAGCAATTAAGGTAAGCTGACAGAACTAGCAATCAAGCAAGAACAAATAAATCAAAACTAACTAAAAATATCCCCGTACCTTGCTTGTGGTTTGTAAGTTCTCAATGTCTGATAGGCTTTCACCAGGTCTAGTTTACCGTGTCCTTGCTCAAACATGTTCACATTTGGGTCAGGAAGGCGACGAGCAGATGCTATAAGGGCTTGCTTCATGCTAGCGGGATTTATTACATCAATCCTATCTAACACAGAGCTGAAATTATCAAAGATAGATTTATTACATCAATCCAATCTAACACAGAGTAGTATAGATTTATAACATCACTTAGAAAAATTTATTGATAAACAGCCATATTTGACTTATAGCCGAAACATTTAAAAAATCTCAACAAAACCACTTTCAATCATTGTGATTTTTCTTCATATCAGCTAAATATGAAAACCATTACCTGTAGAGAAGAGTTACAGCCCCTGCTACAACTGGAGATGCTACGCTAGTTCCCGAAAGTGATCTGCAGCCACTTCTGCAATGTAGACAACAAGATCAGCACTAATTCTCTTTTTACAAAGAAAACATGAACTAATTTCAATTTTTGATTACTTCAACATTCAAGCTGTTCCCATTTAAAATTTCACAGAACTCCTTGCATCAAATTGAGAGCCTAGTAAATTACATAAGTTAGGCAAGAATAAATCCTCTTTCACATCTGGTTTACATGCTGGTATAAGAAGGGAAAGTTTCATAGCTCAGGTACTACAGTATTTGAACAACAAAGGATGTACCATCAGTTTTTTTTAGAAAGAAACAACCTACTAACTACAAGACTATCCCTTTATGATCCATAGAAACACTGTTTTCAGTGGGTATACTGTAAATCACTTTAAACTAAAGTGACAAAAAAGTTGTGATTTTTTTTATCTCCTGGTCAATTCACAAGACTACGGATATGTGAACAAGCAAAATCTTTCATTTTCTGAGAAATTTGAATTAGTAGCAAAATGACAAGTGCTCTTGCAAAAAAGCACAAAAATAGAGATCTCACGAATATTTCATGATTTACAGTAATTACTTACTTGAGAGCTGATCCTCTCACAGCTGAGCCATATGTGACAATGTCTGGTTTCATACGACCATATCCTGCTGGTAATTCCTGTAAGACATCATTGTCAATCATACTATTAACTTTAGAATCATAAATTCATGGTGCATAGCACTGAGCTATTGTTACAAGTGTTGATGAAAGTAACTTCTCTCAATGTGGAAGCAATAATCAAATACAGTAAAACTTTGTTAACTCGAGAACCCCGGATAACTCGAGGACTCCTGTCGGTCCCGGCAATTTTACCTCTATGTTTAACCAGAATATACTATGGATAACTCGAGCATCGATAACTCGAGAACCCGGGATAACTTGAGGAACATCTCTGGTCCCGCCAGGTAGATTTCTTACTAAATTACCTGCGGCAACTCAAGGTCAATGATTATCAGATTTTTCTCACCTCTGATGGCGCTTCATTATTTTGACACGCCATGTGAAAAATTTCTATTATTAATTGATTGTTCTCGTTAATTATCGATTAATCGGCCGTCCACTGGCCAAAGTGTGTAAAATGTTATTCGCACATTTAAATCGTCTTAAATCATGTGTTTTTACACCCACTTGTTACTTTTATTGAATAAGAAGAAAATGAAGAAAATTATGTTTGCAAGTTTTTAATTACGCAACTTAGTGATGAGATGAATATTTTGAGTCCAAGTAGACTTTTGATGATAAAGCTTGAGAGAAAATCCCAAACTGCATATGCTTTCATTTGATTGTAATAACCTCTAGGCTAACTGAAAGAAATGCGCTTTTTCTTTGTTTCAAAGCTGTTTCATAACTTTCTTTAGCCTATGCATATAACGATCTTTAATAAAGTAGCGCGTAATTGCCATTCAGCCTTGGGTACAGCCGACATAAGACGTTTATTTTATAAATAAAGTATTTAAGGCTCTATGACTTATTTTCATAATTATGAAAAGTATTGAATATATTCATATTGTTATATGATCACATTGTAAATGAGTTACATATGTATGTTTGATATTGAAGTGTTCATAAGACACTTTTGGTGATGCATAATTGTAAGGTACATTGTATATTGAAGTATCTTTACATGTTAAGGGTTTTTGTACTGAAATAAACAGTCGGTCTGTCGGTATCTTTACGGCTTATACCAAACAATACTTTGTGGTTTTTTGTTTCTTTTCCAGTGTAAGCTATCGGAGGTGTTGTTCATAAGGGAAAGTACATTTATTACAGGCAATGGTTTGAAAGGCATGGTATAAGAATACAGCAACTGACTTAATCAATTCTTCGTTTTTAGATGACATAAGCGTATTAAACTTGTTAACATTTGGTCGGGTATAATATTTTTGTGGTATATACGAAACACGTAAATCTGAGTAGCAGGTACATTTTAACAAGAAGTGGTATTCATCTTTAATACTATTAGCATCACATACTTTACATAGTCTGTTTTGTCTTGGAATATTTGCATACCTTCCTTTTTCAATTTCAAGGTCATGACTACCTATTCTGAAATTTACATAAATGTATCTGAACTTTCTAAGATCTAAGACATCTAGGTAAGTTTCAAAAACAAAATCATTTTTGTACATTTTATAACTTATAAGCTTTGGATTAATGTTAACAGTTTCACACCACTCCTGTGTACTGACATCTTTAAGTCTGTTTTCGAACATATTCAAAAAAAAGTTTGTAATTGTACATTTTGATCATACCATACATAACCAAATCTGAAAGTCTGTAAACATATTTTGACAGAAGTAGCCCAATTTACACACCCATACCTGTCATCATTTAGCATCAAGTTATAACATTTTTTCACAAGTCTTTCGTTAGGCATTTTCAAAATTTTTAGCCAGTACTTTAAAGCCCTTTATTTGTTTTTATATACAATGGATATCTTGCACAGTCACCAAAGACTGCCGAGTTTGATGCATTTTGTTTGGCATACATAAACCTTTTACATGCATAATATTGAACTCGTTCAAGTTCTTCAAATTTGCCTAAGCCCCATACTTCTGATCCATACAATAACTGGGGACAACTTTTAGTCAAACGTTTTATAGAAAATAGATTTAGGTAATTGACCATGTTTATACAATGTATGTAAAATTGATATCAAGACTCGTTTTCCTTTAACACACAATTCATGAACCATACTGTTCATAGACATCTGCTGAGTAAAGGTTAAGCCGACATAGCAAAATCTATTTACAACTTCTAATTTACTGTTATTATGAGACCATTTTTCATTTCTGGCTAAAATTCCACCATTTTTAAAACAACAATTTTTGTTTTCTTTTCATTTACCTTTAACATATATCTATTACAAAACTCTCATAGAACATTTAGTGGTTTTTATAGACCATAAACAGTGTCAGACATTAGTGCTATATTGCCTGCAAACATTAAAAGAAATAATTGCGTAGTATCAGGGTGTAATTGACTCTTTGTTTATATGATATATGACAGCAGAAAAACTTGTAAAATTTCCATGGTTCGGTCAACTCAAGCACCCGGATAACTCGAGCATTTTACTTGTACCCTTGCGACCTTGAGTTATCGAGGTTTTACTGTATCACCTAAGTGACCAAAACTTTTTTCTTGGGATTTAATGCTCCTTTATCATTATTTCAGTTATCTACAGGTGGGTAGTTTACCTAACCATTATTCTTGGAAGGACCAGTACTCCAAGCAGTATCCTCTGTAAGAAACTGCCACCTTTCTCACACGAAGAGACATGGTTGGCAGTGGGGCTAAATGACAGGTTACAGTGGATACAAGTCAGCAACTCTAATTTGCAGAGTGCAGACAAATACCTACCCATGTTGTCATTCCCCTAGATGAGAATCTAGCTATCTGATTCTCAAAGTTGATACCTCCCACACCAATAACATCCATCTGATCTGCTGGATTGTTCAAGGTTCTGAAACAGAAAAAGCACCACCTCAAACAGTACCCTAACTACTACACATGTTATATACTGTACTATTAATCAGTCATTAAAGACACAAATCATTTTACATTTTCATGAAACTTAAAGAAACAAAACCTACCCATATAAAGGGCCATCATTACCAATGGCTGACACCAAGATGACTTTGTTAGCTGTAAGCTCCCACACCTTGTCTACAAATGGATGGTCCATAAAATCTGGCCCTCCAATACTCAAATTAAGAACATTGATTTTTTTCAAAATGGCATAGTTGAAGGCATCCAGGAACCAAGAAGTGTATGACACCTGAAAGTAATGAATATACATGTATATATACAAGTAGACTTAATCTGAGAATTTCATATTTCTAGAATGGACTTCTCCATCTTTCTGTATAGACAGTAACTCTACTATTTCTTTAAAAGATGTGCTCACTAAAATGACACTGAATTGACACCAAACAGCGTAGATCATGATTAGACTGCGGAACTATTCACTCTTATCATGATCAGCAGTGGTCACAATGGCTGTAAGCAGGTTAAAGGTCAAGTACATGTTAACCTCACAAGTAAGTACCATCATTACCTGATTGTTAGTGAACACCCTGAACACATATATTTCAGCATCAGGAGCAAATCCCAAACATTCTCGGTGACTGGCTATCACACCAGCAACAAATGTACCATGACCAAGACCTGAAATAGTATAAACAAACATTAAACGAAGTTTTAAAGTGCTCACTCTTCAATGGAGTGTATTTCATAATATAACTACTACAAATACAGTTTGTTTTTGTTAAGTTCATAGGACCAGTGGAGCTGCAGAGACACAGTGGTAGCATGTTTGTCTCAGGATCGAAGGGTCCCAGGTTTAATCCCCACCAGTGCAGCAGCAGTTGTTTCCTTAGGCAAGACACAGATATTTCCACATTGCCTCTCTCTCTTTGAAGCTTGTTCCATCTGGAATGAGTCTTGGGCAGGGTTGGCATATAAGTGGGAAATAGTAGTATTTCCCAGGACACCGGGAAATACAGGGAATTCACGGGAAATACAGGGAATTCCCGGGAAATAGTGGGAAATAATGGGAAATACTCAACTTCAGAATTTGTGTTGAGGAATAAAGAAGCAAGACTTAGCAATGTCTGTTATTTCTGTGTTCAATGTAATTACTGATTTCAATAAAGACTTGTTTGCCCAGTTTTCGAAAAATAAATCTTTCAGAGGCAATTACTACATTTGTATTAAATTTTGATAATGAGTTAGTTGAGCAGCTATATAATCCCTCAACCACTGTTCTCAACTGCCAACTTATCTTTGTTTTACAGCGGTCCCCAAATTATACCACACCAAGAGATGTCAATCATGGTGTTTAATAATGTGGTCTATCTGAATTGATATATTATCACCTAATTAAATGATCAGAGATGACTTGCTTTTTCACAACTTTTGACCATTACATAAACTTTTACGTTGCCTGGGGTATTCTGATATGTAATCTGAAGTGTATAATCCATCCAAAAAAGAATGAAGCACAAATAAATCTAATAATCCCAAAAAGCTGCAAAACTAGTGTACTGCTATCGAATACTTTCGCAGCAATGAAAAAATTGACTGGTAGTTTAACTTTCAGAAGCAGACTGGCAGAATAAGATTGAGATTTATACATTTTCTGAGAAAGTCTGTAATTTTTCCTCTTTGCTATGTATTTGACTGAAATAATACATGGCTGTGTGTATCAGTATTATTATTACAGTATTTCCCACTATTTCCCATTTTTGTCAAATTTTGGGTATTTCCCAGGACGGGAAATCCCGGTAAATCCCTGCGTCTGGGAAATCCCGGCCAACCCTGGTCTTGGGAGCCAATAATCTTAGTCCTATAAGAACTTGTTTCACAATTAAGAATAAGTAAATTAGCATTAATCAAAATAGGACCAGTACAAAACAATTAACCAGACTCAAACCCAAGACCCTCAATCAGTTAGAGGTATGAAGACTGAAGGTCTCAAACGCTAAACCAGAAAGATGGGTTAATTTGATACATGCAACAAATTTAATTCAAGTTACCATCATCTAGCGTTTTCTCATGTGTCCAGTTTGTCCTGTCTTTAACTCTACCCGCTTTAAAATGTGGATGTTTTTCTGACAACCCTGTGTCAAATATGGCAACTTTCACACCTTCACCTGAAAAAAGACAAGAGATGGCTTCAATTCTTAAACTTTTAAATTTCTGAAGTG